>JABASD010000022.1:0-176012 GCA_019776165.1 Pogonognathellus flavescens | reverse complement strand
AATTGATTCTTTCAGTTTAAATACCCACTAATTTGATAAAAATGATTCTTTCAGTTTAAATACCCACTGGTGAGGTCCCGTAGGACTGCTTGATGTTAGTTTTTATTTTTACTAAAGGTGCATATGGTTCTTGACGCAAGGTACTAAAGGATTTAGCTCTTGAAGAGTGCACTTACAACGAGTAGAGCTATATCTGTAGCTATCTGAATATTCACTAGGCTAGCTCTTTATATGGTTTCACATAATATTGCAATTGCATGATTATTGTATCTTACTAACATTTTCATAAAGATGTATACTGCAGATACTCTGTATTCCGCATCACGAACATCTTAAAAAATTGTTTTTTTTGCATACTTTGATAAATCTCAAGAAGGAATTCTGCCAACAAATAAATGAAATAAAATGAGTCACATAATGTATAGAAAATGGATAATTTTGATTTGCATTTTATTGAAAACGATTTGAACCATTTTTATTATGTTAATTCTAGTAGTATCTGTATGAACAATGGTGGCATGAGGCAAGGCATTTGTATCATTGTATCCATAAATTCATATCGAGTAGGTTTAGCTTAAAAAACAAAATCTTAATAGCTGCCATGAGCTTGAGACTTAGCTGACTGAAATTGAGTTGAAAGAATTTTTTAACAATTACTTAGTTGAGATCGATAAACGATTTCCGTGTTATTAAATGACATTATTATTACCTACATAACATTGTAACACAAGTTGGAGTCAGTGAAAAATCAGTTTAATCTCATCTGCTGTTTACTTTCTGAAATCTTTGTCCTTTGTTCTCGAACAGTATTGTTACATTTTAGCATGTCACCTAAATAAATGTTTTAGTGTTTAACATAGGTAATTAATATAGGTAGCTCAGCTGAACTGTCGAATGTTTTTGAGCTGCAAATTTTATACAAAAATATCTGTGTTAAATATTTGCAGCATACAGTAAGCATTTCGCCATTCACATAACAAGTGTGATGTGATCTGAAGCAGATCAGAATCCATGTATATACGTAATTGGATATTGCAGTAAATATATTTCCTAATTTCCAACTATGAAACAAACACACAATGCACTAATAATGCATATTATAAAATATTTGGGCAAGATTTTGGCATAGTTGACCATCAAATCCTTTTATGAAGTTGTTTACCACATAGGTATGTACTATGTATACCTAATTACCTACTACAATAGATGAAGTCTTGTAACTCGTTAGGATGCAATTGAAATTTGAATCCTAAGTGGAATCCAGTCGATTGATGGGAGGTGTAGGACTAGGCGACTTGTTATTAGCTCGACTTCGCATACAAGCAAGGAAATTGTCCATTTTATCGTTCAGTCGATCTAAAAATAATAATAATAACATTTCCATTACGAATATTTTGTCACCATTACACCATCCATGTAACTCATATAAGTAGGTAGGTACTGCATAATTTAGGGGTAACTTTAGATCATTGTCGGAAAAGATAAAACAAAATTATTTTTAGCTTTCCTTATTTTCATTTCATCAACTACGCAATAGACATCAACAAACCAATTAAATTTTATGTAACTTGTATCGTTAATACAAAGTATGTATTAGAATTGAAATGAGTAATCAGGAAACGGGGACCTTACGCTATGTATCATGATCATGAACTGATATAGCGTGTGTGTGTGATGATTGGGCAAATATTACAAGGATTGTCCAATAATTAATTATACAAACGTACGACAAAAACACACAATGGCCTTACCAACGCGTTGACGTAGATGTTGAATCTGCAAGGCTAATTCTTTCCTCTTGTGGCTTCTTTCTTTGGATTCAATGAAATCTCTCAATTTATTCGGTTCATTTGCTGTTAACTCGTTTTCCTTCTGCTGATTTTCCATTTCTTCGTGGAACTGTTCCTCTCCCCTTCCACGTTAACTGTTATCTATGTGAATCTGTATTTTGATATAACAATTCATTTGTTCCCTAAATAGTAGCAGTTTCACTTTTCTCCATCTAGATTAACCAAGAACAAATATTATTTTATTTCACTTTTTGCTTTTAATCTGTAGCTTTACATAATTCAAAGCAGTACGATTCTCCTTTCTTTCACTTGTGTATGTAGATTCACCGAACACAATTATCTGTTTAATGTGAATTGACACCCTCGTAATAATATCTTTTAAGTATGCTCAGACAAATTGCACTTGCGTTGTGTTTATCGCAGAGAGCAAGTGTTGTTTCACCCAGATGCTTATTATGTGTAAAGATGTAATTTGTATAAATTTACATCACTCTGTCTCATCTTACTGTAATGTGATGAAAATGCAACTGTGCACTGTACCTCGTTTAGAAATCATGATGGACATGCTGCTGAGCTGATGTGATGATTCTGCCTGTAATTTAATTCACATACACACACAAGACACAACTTCAACTTTTAAAACAGATACGAGAGAAACGAACATAGGCAGAAAACGTGTATATTTAAATATTTAAATTGCCTAGCAAGAAATACAAGTTTTTTGTACAATACTATCCTCCTCGTACTCTATACGACCACTCTTTGATTTGATGTCCCTGTGTCTGTTTACAGTACAAAGTAACAAACCACATTGACGATGAGTACTGGCAGAGTACTGTTCTCTAATCCCATAAAGCATCCATGTATATATGGCAGACTTGTTGAACACTTCCTTTTGTTACTAAATTATTTGCTTGATGCATATATTATTATACCATTACTATTACTGCACTCAACAAACACACAGTAAAGTCTACCTATGAAATATTGAGACGGAAATTATATCTCGACAACAACACTCATCCGTGCTATTGCTTTGTGTCTCTTTGTATTGTATCTCTCTCTCTTCGTGTATCTCTTTCTGTGTATCCGTAGGTGTATAATGGCACTATGCTGAAAGTTAACGTATGCACTGTGAGTGTGGCAATTTGTAGGTCCCATGCAGTACTCACTTAACTTAAGGACGATGAGATTAAGGTTAATACACTCGACGAATGACAGGAAAGAAGGAAAACACAGCAGTTGTAGTAGTGCAGTAGTGTAACTGCACACAATTATTGTAGATTTGTTCTGTGTGGTATTCAGTTGACTTTTAACTGTTAAGACTTCGACATGACTCTGTTATTGTTGTTGTGTTACTATATTGTAGACTTGTGTTCATTTACTCGTGTTGGTGGTGGTTGGTTCGTATTGTGTATACAGATTGTAGAATAAAAGAGCGTTCTTTTTACGTGTAGTTTACATTCGCAATAGTACAACGCACACTCTCACCCTACTTGCTACTTCTGTGGAGGATTGTGGTGTTGTGATGAAGGGGCGATGAATTTATGTTCGTTTAGTTGGAGTTGAGAGAGTCTGCTATCGTCTAACTTCCGGTTTCCATGAATAACCTTTCAGATACCTTTTTCCAGCAACTTGATACAAGTAAATGGTTTGTATGCAGAAATACAACATAAAACTGCACCAGATAACATTGTAAATTGTAATACACGATCTCGTAATAAAATGCAGTGTCTGTTTTCCCTGTACTTAAAAATAAATACAATCCACATGCACATGTCGATAAAATAATTACATATTAAAAAAATGAGCATTGAATAATCAGAATCACCATTCCTTACTCATTGCGATTGTAGTTTGTGACTCATGCTTTAAATGTACACTGCTGCCAACAATTGAAAGCCTTTAGTAAGTCGTAATAGTAGTTTTTACAGGTACAACATGAGAATAAAATATAAACACGCTTTGGTAAACCTGGTACAGTACACTGCTTTATTTCACATACATCGATATCAGAGTTGTATGTTTTTAAGTTTAAGAAGTTATTTTATTACTTGTATTTCCTTTGTATGACTCTAGCATTAAAATCTGCTTATAAGTTATGGCCATTAAATAAACAACTCTGACACAATTGTTAAACATTTTATGTGTGCCCATAAATGTGTTTAGAGTTGAGACTTGTTGAATGAACGCATTGAGGAATATCTCTTTTGTTGAAGTGAGATAGCTGGTACTAGTACCTAGAGATGTACTTGAATAATACGAAGGAAATAACCTAGAAAAGCTGCAATAATGTCTGTTGCTACACTATTTTGGAAGTATAATAATATACATAACTGTTTCGTAACAAATGCTCTTATAAAGTAAGCGTAACAGTTTCTGTTGAATGATCTGGATCGCGTGTACAAGTACAACACATAAAAAGCCGTAGTTCGAGTGCTCATGGTTCACGCACAGACACACACGACCTTTCATGAAAATTATGTATAGATTGCTCAGAGTCAGAGATGTTACCGTGAACGTTTTTCTAGTAAATGGTTCATTTCATTGTGACATGTTTTAAAGACAATCTTCTAAGTAAGTAATCTTTGAGGTAGGTAAGCCTCGCTTCTTACATGTGCCTTTAGTTTTTCTGTAATTTTTTTCTCGTTCTTTTTAAGCTAAACCTGTTCGTATGTTATGCGTGTGACACTTAATGAAATGGTCAAATAATTAATCTGAGTATGGCTATAGCCTCTTATAAAAGGACTGGACTAGATGTACAAACTTTATTTCTGTTATAAAGTATAAATATAAGCTGCATAGTCACTATAATTTTAGATGTTGCAGGTGCAGAAATTGATATTGAGCATAGACACTTACGATTGCAAAAGGTGCTACTTATGAATCCTTGTTGCAGAGTATCTGTAGAAACTTGGAAATGTGGACTCTTTATTCACGAGAGACAACATGCACTTATAATTTAGTCTCACAATCAGTGTGCAAAGATCATTTCGTCTTTGTAGCAGTAACAGCACATATTATTTTAAATATTGTTTGCTTGCACACTTAATGTAATGTAGAAACTGAAACTTATTTCATGCCGATTCTAATCTTGGATTGCAATTAAATCCCTAAAAGAAAATTGTGCAATGTTTAAATGCTATAATACACCAAACACGACCACAATAAAATTTTATTGCTGTATACGATTTATACTTACCTATTCGTAGACTGTATAGAAATGTTTTGGAGAAATCTGCATTAGAGTTGTGATAAAATAATTTATTATTCATGTACACACATTCTTACATGAATATGAACTTCAGCGTGTGACACTGTAAGTAGCTAACAATACGTACACTTTTAAGTGTATCTACTATAATAAATTGAGCTTTCTTGGATATGGAAAATGAATTCAGAAATTAAGCGTAAAAGGAAACTATTTTATTATACAGTTCTTATTAGGTTGTAGCTATGTGGTTTGATCAGTGAGTTATTCTAATTTTCTAGTAACTAACTTGAGTCAGTTCTGGTTCGTTCTGCTTCTCAGCTACGACTAGGTCTATTATCATTTAGCCACACAGTAACAATCAACGATCACGACGACATTGGAATATGAGAGACATATTTCCCAGAGAGAGAGGTATTATGGTGTATATATATCTAAAGCCGGTTTGGTCGGTCGGGGGAAGCAGTGCAGTTATTCACTATTCTTCTTCTTTTACACATCATCAAATCCACTGAACTACTTAAATGTATATGCATCATCTTATTAGTAAAGGTACATCATCATATACACATTACACAGAGTCACTGATAGAAAGCTGCACGTAGTGCACAGTTATTAACATGATAAGAATATCATTCACGTATCACGAGAAGTACGAGTGTACAAGAGATTTTCATAATCATAGTAATAATAATGCCAGAATTATTTAATGCGTTGTATTCTACATTACTGGACTAGTAAGGACTATTGTAAATGGTAATTGGCAAACTAGGAATGTCATATTATCTGTACTGTACTTAAGATTCTACGATTATTATTTAGGGTTATACCTATAGTAGCATTTGTAGCACGTAAAATATTTATTTGTGTGTTAGTGCTTCTAGTTACTACATAGTACATAGAATTATAGTTGTATTGCCTGCCTTGGTAAGTAATAAGTATGTTCATATGAAACAAAAACAGGAAAACGTTTGTATTTTGTATCACTTACACATGTAATTTAATGAAAGGGAATTTAATGGGTAGTAAAACTAATACCTTGGCCTGGCCTAATGATTTAATGGTTGATAACTGACTGAACAGATTTCTGCTATGAATCTCTGCACTATACACACTGAAAGAAGTAGTGGAGTGATTTATTGTTAATTATTCTCGTGTTATGCGTATAATATCTGCTGGGATTGCTCAACTATCCATTATCTTTTTGTACATTGTGCCTAGTACTGCTTAATACCTACAGACTCATTTTAATAATTTTAGATCTTTATTTTACAGCTAACAAACAGACAGATTTATAATGCATCATTTTTAATCGCACACTGTATTTTTTGTTGTGCTAGTTGTACCAGTTGTGTATTTGAGATTTAAGATGTATAGCTAGGTGCGTTCAAAATGTCTTTATAATATTATGTCTATGCAATATTTGATTACTAAAGTGAGTGAGCAGAGCACATTGTTGGAGTTTATGGTGTAGCAGTTCTCTTTTACAACAAGAATCATTTTGTAGGTTATAATATATGATATGTAGATCTAGATAGCCTTAAATGGCAGGAGGAAAATGTCTTCATGTCAATAGAATTCGACTAATATAAATTTACACAGATAGTAGAACAATACAAACATATAGGTAGTTAAATGTGTTCAACTTGTTGACTCAATGGCAAAAGCTACATTTATTTTTTTAAATTATTTTTTTAGTTAAATACTTTCGTCTATGTATTTTTATTTAGTCATGTACATGTTTTATTACTTTAGCGTAATCGTATAGGTCAGTCAATAGCATGTCTTCCCGTATATTTTAGTTGATTTAATGTTAATGACTTGATGTGAATATTATGCATTCTTTCAAAAATATCTACTTAAATCAACGATTGTTTATTTTAGCCATAAATAATAATGTTATATTTCGGTTATGGACAATGTACACTTCGAACTGTTCGAACTATGTACGATACTTGTATACCAGAATTATGGTTTCTGCAACCATGCATAATCCATGAATGCAATTCAGTATTTCATTGATTGATCAAAACAAAATTTTAATTGCATAATATACCCAACATAATAGATAGAACAGAATAACTCAACGTATAACCGTATAGGGCTTGACTTGTATATTGTGGTTAATGGATATCTAAATAGCTGGGCCATTTTTATCCTAGTAGTAGTGTATATTGTGTTTTAACAGAAGAAATGTTGCATCATCATGAAGAAATGCGACTCAAAAATTGATTTTTGCTTGTTCTTGTTGGGATATTATAAATTATGACTGCAAAATGACTTTTTTTATCTTGCTTGTTAGGTTTTTGCTGCAGTGTTTGGAAGATCTGGATTTGTCCCTGAGAAAGTTCAACTCCAGACTGTTTGTCATCAGAGGGCAACCTGCAGATGTGCTCCCTAAGTATTTTAAAGTATGACTATGATCAAATATTGTTAACTTACCTAAATCTAAGCAAACGATTCTTTAAAATGATGTATTGTGTTTAATGATGACATCGGTATTGTTGGCAATAATCATTAAATTTATGCACTATGCTTATATACGATATTAGTAAGTATTTGAAAAACTCAACTTTAACATGAATGCATTTTGTCTCATGAATGAAAGGAATGGGGAACAACTTGTTTAACGTTTGAAGAAGACCCGGAGCCATTTGGTCGTGTTAGGGATCAAAACATTATGGCTCAGTGCAAAGAATTGAATATCGATGTGGTTGTCCGCTCTTCTCATACTCTCTACAAACTAGATCTGTAATTAAAAATATGTACTAAATGAGTCATATATACTTAGGTAGGTTACTACATGGCATATGAAAACTATATAATTAATAAACGAAACCATTTTTGTGTATCTAGGATTATTGAGAAAAACGGAGGAAAACCTCCTTTAACTTACCGTCAATTTCAGAATATTGTGGCAACTTTAGGTCCACCTCCTCTACCTGAACCTATGATTGCTGCCGAATTCTTGGGACAATCATTCACTCCTGTTAACGAAAGTCATGATGATAAATATGGAGTACCAACATTGGAAGAGTTAGGTATGCAATGAAAAATTTATGACTCTAACATTAAAATGAATATCGATATCTTATGTAGATGTGTTGTTTGCAATATCTTTCATTTCTTTTGAGAATTAAAATGTGAAAAATATTTGTTTTAAGTTGGTTTAGCCAAATTGATGAATTGCCATGAATGCTTATAATTATTTGTGGCAGTAATGTTTATTCCATTTCCTCATAATACCATTTGCAGGGTTTGAGACGGAGAATCTGCAGCCGTCTTTGTGGCCAGGTGGAGAAACTGAAGCTTTAACAAGATTAGAGAGACATTTGGAGCGCAAAGCTTGGGTTGCAAGTTTTGGTCGTCCCAAAATGACTCCACAGTCTTTACTTGCGTCTCAAACTGGCGTTTCTCCGTATTTGCGCTTTGGAAGCTTATCTCCCCGATTGTTCTACTCTCAATTATCTGAATTGTATCGCAAAATCAGGAAAACAGAACCACCACTCAGTCTTCATGGGCAAATCCTGTGGAGAGAATTTTTTTATTGCGCCGCAACAAAAAATGCAAGCTTTGATAAAGTCAAAGGCAATTCTATTTGCGTGCAAATACCATGGGATAAAAATCCAGAGGCTGTAGCCAAATGGGCAAATGTAAACTGTCTAAAGCATATTTATGTCATTACCCGTTTCTTTATAAACTATGGCTCAAATCATGGTTCATATTGCCTATCATTTCTTAGGGGCAAACTGGATTTCCATGGATTGATGCACTAATGACACAACTCCGTGAGGAAGGTTGGATTCATCATTTAGGACGTCATGCTGTTGCCTGCTTTTTGACAAGAGGCGATCTGTGGATTTCATGGGAAGAAGGAATGAAGGCAGGTTTCACATTTCATATTAATAGTAAAAAGAAGAATGCTATAATAGTCATGTCTTACTAGAGCAGGTGTTTTAGCTTCAGAGGAAAAGTAAAATATACAACACTTAAGTCTGAAATATTTATCCAGGTGTTTGACGAACTACTTTTGGATGTGGATTGGAGCGTTAACGCTGGCATGTGGATGTGGTTGTCTTGTTCATCGTTTTTTCAACAATTCTTCCATTGCTATTCTCCAGTGAAATTTGGGAGAAAAGCAGACCCCAATGGAGTCTTTATTCGGTATGCAATATTTGCTAAATCATGAAAAGATGCTGTTTTAATTGAGTTTTTTTATTTCCTTTAGGAAGTATTTACCCAAACTAAAGGGATTTACTAACAAATACATTCATGAACCGTGGAATGCTCCAGAATCAGAGCAGATAGCGGCGAAATGCATTGTTGGAAAGGTAAACCTATAGTTATATATATATAACTATTGCTTAGACAAAAGTGTGTAACTATTAAGATTTAGCTGTATTGCAATTAATTGAATCTTCAGACATGCTACAGTACTTATTATTATGTACATATTGATAAGTCTTCTCTAAAGCTCATCCTTTAAAACATATTTGAGCTGTATACTGTAATGTTTAGTTAGTCAACTCAAAAAAAAATTCACATAAATGCACGGAGAAAGCGATTCTAATTGGATTATGTAACTGATCCTTTCATGAGTGGAAGTGTGTAGATCCAGCCTTAGCATAATATAAGTTTCAGACTTTTAATATTGGGGTGCCTAATTACTTATATTGTTTAGTTGATAACCATAGGCATATTGAATGATTATAGGACTATCCGATGCCAATGTTAAATCATGCGGCAGCGTCTAAAATTAATATTGAGAGAATGAGACAAGTGTACCACTCTTTGTCCAAGTACAGGAGAATGGGTAAAATATGACAAAATTGATAACTGAAAGAACAGTTCTATGATGTTTACTCATATTACTTGACCAAAGGATGCTAACATGGTTTGTTTTATATAGCACCTTCAGGTTTACTTTCGGACATTCCTCAAAACTGCATCTATACAAATAATACGAATACTAGTATGAAAATCTATTCTGGTGGATATTCTGGAGGAATGAATTCGATTACTAATTCTGCCGTCAGTACCACTTACTGTCACCAAACAATCATTTCACATCAAATTAACCCAGGAAATGAAGAAAATAATGGTTTGCAAGTTAGCAACCAGATTCAGAATGTTCAAAATGACGATGATTCCGGAAAAACGCTTCAAGAACTGCTAGAGTCCGCCGGAGATATGTACTCTACAGATGACATAACGTATCTTAATGTATAAAATTGGGAGTCCCGAATAGAACAGGGGGGATTTGAAGTAAAACTGGTTAAGTTCTTTTTGGGAAAGTACAGTAAGTATATAGCGTTGCTAAATTCTCTTGTTGTCCTTCAACAAGTATTACTAGTACAGAAATTGTCATTAATAGGAAAATTAAGTTTCAGAACTAGCTGAACTCAACTAGCAAACAATTATATTGATCATCGGTAATTATTTAAGACCTTTACTTTATCCATGACTAAATTGGAAGAACTTGTTTGAATCGCTCGTTTTCATATCATAACGTATTTCTGTGCATATTGAAAACAATACATGTGGATCACGTAAATTGTTTTTCAATGTTGTGAGGTACACCATTAAACATATATTTTGTGGATTGTACGATAAACAAAGGCCATATTTTTAATGTCGCCGTAAATCATTCGACTTCTATCAGATGCCAGACAATTTTTCGGATGTAATAAGGATCTCAATTTCTCAATCGTCTCTATTCCTATATTATAAACTTATTTAGCTAAATACAAGTTATCGATAATAGACACGTATTATCATGATCATGATTCATAATGTAATGTGTATTGATTTTATTTTATACAATGCTAATTGTATAGCTTCTCTTCCCGCAAGTTACTCTATGTACTACAGATGAGGAAAAATTGTGACTATTGTGTGAACTGTCTACTAAAGTTGTAACCACATTATAATTTACTTAATTTCTTTAATTCAGACTGTAATTATTAAGAATAAAATATCTTAATTCATAATCCATTTGTAACCAACATTGTACTAGATACTAGAAAACAGTTACACAACTTATCGTTAACCCTACACTAAAGAAAAAATGTCCTATGCTGAAGAAATCAAAAGGAATAAACCAATATATCATATGCTTTGCCAAGCAGGGAAAGTTAACTTTCACTTTAGTACAATTGTTTCAAAATTTGAATTTTGATTTTAAAACAAAAAATAACTATTGCGTATTCTTCTGTTCTAACGGTGACGTTTCCTTAAGCACATTCATAGCATTTTCCAATCGGTCACAAGTCATTTTAAATCCAAAAAGGGAAAATATTTCGACCATCGGAGGTCCTTTCTATAATGGAATAAACCCACACGTAATTTAATTTTGTATGATTCAAGATTCAAATCTGAATACAATTTTTGCCACATGAATTCAAAGTCAATTACCTCTAATCCACAAAGTAATAAGCGCAGATCACGCATTAAAATATTCTGCTTAATACTATTTTGTTCAGAATAGATTCGTAAGAAAGATGAGATAGTTTCCTTATCCTTCAAGTCACAGTTTGAGAACTTGCTACTGAACATATCCGCAAATAACCGAAGTTTATGAAAATCCATGGATATTTTTGCTATTGAAGTTTCACTCGGTTTCGACCATAAGTAGGCAAATTGCGGGTCAAGCAAGTCCTTTAATGTTTGAATCCTTTCCGGGCACCATTCAATAATCTTTTTTATGTACTCAATGGGTGTATCTGTAGGAGCAAGGTGTTGAAATGTTTGAACAACAGAAGAAAAATTGTTTCCTATTTGATTTCGAAGCTCCAGTTGGTTTAGATGGCTCAACAGAACAAAATCCAATTTACAATCATGCTTATGTACCGTAGATAAACTGAACTGAAATAAAATAACACACATTCATTACAAAAACAAAAAATGTGATAAAATGATAATGGAGTATTTGAAAGTCCAACTTACCATCTCCGCTAACTCTTCGAAGTTGTAAATCTTTTCTACTCCATGATCTTGGAATCCTCCACCCGATTTGGTAACAAAATTGACTAGGGACAGTGGATAATACATGGATTCTCGATAATGACCGATACTGATGTCACCTTGGCGTTTGGATAATTTTGTTCCATCCTTATTCATGATCAGTGGAAGGTGAGCGTATTGTGGAGGCTTCCAGCCAAAAGCCTCATACATTTGTAAATGTTTTGGTGTAGACACTTGCCACTCCACACCCCTGAGAACATGAGATATTTCCATAAAATGGTCATCCACGATGTTGGCAAAATGGTATGTGGGATATCCGTCAGTTTTTATTATGATTGGATCCCCTTCATAGTTATATCCCGTGGTATCAAATGTTACCGATCCACCGACTAAATCACTCATCACCCTCGCTTCCGGTTCCATCTAACATATAAAGCATTAGTTGGCAAAATGTAAATACACTGATATTCTTTCAGGTAACTTAATTGTCGTCTCTGTACCTTAAACCTTATGCAGAACTTCTCTCCAGCCGCTTTTTTTCGCACGACTTCGGTCCGTGTTAAATCTCGACATTTGTTATCATATCGTGGCCTCTGACGAAGGCGCACTGCATCCTTCCGGATTAGATCAATCCGCTTTTCGCTGCAAAAGCACTCATATGCGTGACCGGAATCTATGATTGTCTTTACATTTTCTTCATAAATGCCTAAACGCTTTGACTGACAGTAAGGTCCATAGGCGCCAGGTTTCGATGGACTCTCATGAGCGTGTATCCCCAGCCATTTTAAATCATCCTAAGTAGAATTACAACATTTGAAAAATAGTACCACAATTGGTTCTTGTCAGACACAAAATTCAATACAGATAATTAAGCTACTTTCATCTCACTTCTATAGCGTCAGATGCTCCTTGTACAAGACGTGTTTGATCTGTGTCTTCAATTCTTACCACAAACACTCCATTTTCCTTTAGAGCAAAAAGATAATTTAACAATGCCGTACGGAAACCCCCCAAATGCAGTAAACCTATACAACACAAATCAGGAAATTAAAATTAATTCGATGAACCTACAACAATTTAAAACTTTCTTCAATTTTGTTAGTATATAATATAATAATTAAATCTATAGTCTTTCCTTCGAAATAAAGCCTTATAATAATTAATGTGTCGGTAAATTACCACGTTGTGGTGTACATGTGTTCACATGTGTGAACTATAAATATCAAATAACAAAAAACAAAAAAGTGTCTTACGATGTCTTACCGGTAGGACTGGGCGCAAATCTTACTCTGACTTTGGAGGATTGTCTTCTTACAGAGCAACAAAGAACTTCCTTGGGGTAAATTTTCAAAAGTTTTGCAGAATTTTGACAGCAAATCCTACTTAGGAGGTCCAAAGCTTTCATTTTTCATATAAAGTGCTGTAAAGTGATATTTTTAAAGTGCAGTTTTAATAAAAAGTATAAAGTGCGTAATAAAAGTATAAATTATTTTAATTGTTAAATCTTATTACAGTTTTATTGTACGTTGCTCCAAATTGTTCAACTCCAACCCAAAGCGAACTATTGTTGAATCTGAATCAATCCTCAGATATCAGAAATCTTCACACCGAAACCGATTGTCCATGGTTCCCGCAGTTTGTCTTGTATTTTCACCAGCCAACCAATCGTTCGTGAGTGAAAGATATCCTAAAAGAAAGTAGGTGAAAGGAAAAAAATCTTTGCTTATTTTTTATGATTGAATCGGTGGGCAAAGATGAATTTGACGATTTTATAATTATTAGTATTTTGTGAATGACGCATTTTTTATGATGAAAGATTTTTTGAAATGACAAAAGATTACCTAATTTCATTTAACTTTCCAGGGCAGTAAACATTAAACTCAAAATATTTACAAGAATCAACAATGATCATATCATCATATACATAGGATTGAACTTGGCAAATCGCTAAACTCTGTACTGAATTGCGTAATATTTACATTTGTAGATTTGAGCCTTGTGACTTCAGTTGTGTGTGTTTCCTGCGCGTAACCAACCAATATTGTTTCATGCACAAAGTGTTCACTCCTATTTTGGATTCAGTGGATGTTACTCAATTAAAATTATCTTGTTCTTTACGCTTTTGTCAAAGCTAGATAATTAGCATTTTAATTGTGCCCAAAAAAATTCGTTTGTAAAGGTGAGTAAGACTTCTTTTGTTCTGTAGTTAGTAATTTGCCTAGAACATAGAATGTAGAAGAAGTATTCAGGATTTTATTATTCTTTTACGTTGTTGAATGTGAATGTGTAAGTATTGCGTAGATTGTTCAGAAACGTACATACTTTTAGATTAGATTTTGTTTAATTGCAGAATTTTGTGTCGTAAATTGTAAGAAAATAATTTATTTTGTTTAATTTTCAGGGTGATCTGATAATAAATACTGTAGAAATGCCTTCTGCGAGTAAACCTTCGTCGAGTTCCAATTCACATCCCGAAAGAGATTTGGAGACTTGGTTTGAAAAAATTGTGGACGGTAAAGATGGAAGCGTTCCGAAACAAATTTTTATTGGAGGAGTATCCGGATGGTATGTTATGTTAAGATTTAAGGAACAGATAGTATTTCATAAACAAACTATACCTTGAAACTAACTTGAATAGAATAGAAATTAATTGATTGCTTTATTTTTTTAGGTTGACAGGATTTCTTGCGATGAAAGTTGGCAAATTCGCTGCTCTGTCAATTGGGGGAGGAATCCTTATGCTTCAGATTGCCAATCATCAAGGATATATTAATGTAATTGGACACTTATATCACAACATTATTTATTTACGTGTTTTGACCGAAATAATAGCAAAGCTAAAAACATTCAATTTAATATTTTTCCTAAGCCCTGTGTTTAATTTTTTATTCCTTTATGTTTGTTTACAGATCAACTGGAATCGTTTAAATAAAGATGCGGAGAACTTGGCCAGCAAAATCCAGGATGGAGCCAAAAAGAAAGATTGGACTGATAAGGTAAATTCAAAATTACAATATTTTTGTTTTATTTGTTTTGAATGTAATGTTGCATGTGCACTTAAATATCAGTTTGATATCTACAACTGAAGAGCAATTTATATATTGGTTTTAGTAGCAAATTTTCTTTGATTTACTAACCAATTAAACTTACTTCTTGTTCAACCTAAAGAAATCACTTTTTAAATACCTTGTTGGCCTTATCTTGATGTTACTGATATAGTAATGTCAATTTTGCATGATACTTCAGCAGTTTTAATGTTTTTCACTTTGAGTCAACACTTATATTTTGTATTTGTTGTCCCCAATAGATAATATCAATGATACGTGGAAATTCGTATGCTGCAACTGGCTTTGCTGGTGGCTTTCTTGTAGGCATGGCTTCTACGTAATACCCGTGCACGCTGTAAATAACCCGTTTCGTATAGAAAATCGCCTTCTCATCATGACATAATTACTATTTTATACCTACATATTGTGTTTTAGTTTAAAAGTATGCGTGCTCTATGTAAAATGTTAATTAAGTTGTATTCTAGTATATTGTATAGTTTTTTAGGCCTACGATATACTTAAACTATTTTTGTCAGTGTAAGCGTCAATGAATTACCTTTTGAGGGCTAAAATATTTTTCAAGTATTACGATTTTGTTAGATATTTGACAATGGTCAATGCCAAGAGGAGTGATGTACTCTATTTTAACGAGCAATAATAACTTACATAACTAACACTAACGGTATTAATTGTTATTTGTGAAAATCGTAAACCAAATGCTGAATATAAAACGATGCTTACCTTTGTGAACTGTGAACAATATAAGTATGAAAGGAAATTTATTTCTTACTTTCAACCAAACCTTGCCGTGTGTTTTCTCCAAATTTATTGTTGTTTTGAATATTATATTTCTGGAAAGACGGTAGAAAAAAGCATGGCAAGTGCTATGCCGCAGTAGTGGTTAAAAAGTTACTTCTTATTACTTTAGAAAGATACTTCAGTTAGATGAGCCAAATTCTAATATTATGTAATAAATACATATTTCTATATAAATATGCAATGCATTGTATGGATTGTGTGAACTATTGGCAATAAACATTAATTATGATACTTAATGGAACTGATTGTTTTTAGCTGGAGAAAAAGTTGGATCAAGCTGCGGACAAAGCGGATCAGTTAGTAAACCGGGGTAATAGGAAAGCAAGGCGTTGGTACCAAAAATTAGCTTATGGAGAAGACCTTAAAGTGAAAGAGCTTCAGGTGTTCTGCTGTGCATTTGCTGCAGGGGTTGGAATTGGCATCTTAAGCGGATCTTAGATTCCCACAATTCCTAGCATCATTCTGTACCATTAGAATAATGATAATGACTGTTTTGTTTCGTCGGCATATAATTAGCTGATGTAGTTAAAAATAATATTCCTTATTGTACCATAAAATGTTAGCATCATGCAATTATATGAAAAAAATCTATCTATAGAAATCTATATGTAGGTGAATTCTACAGTTCAACGAATCTCTATAGTATTTGCATTCTTGGATGTATTATTCTGAGTGAAAAGTGATGTATTTCATTAAATCTTCATTTTAGTAGTATTATATTAGGGAAACTCTTCTGGTTGTTTCATTCATCCTTGACAGAATACCTTAATAAGTAAAAATGATACAAAGAAAGATTACGCACATAAATAGCAATTTCGTAGTAGTAACAGTACATCATGTCATGAGAATTTTGATTTGTTTAAGAATGAGTAGGAGAATGAGTCGCGTAAAACCGAACCTTAACCTAACCTTCATTTGAAATGAAATAGCTAAATATTACCACGATTTGTACTTGATAGTATTGTTGCAACATCTAATTTTATCATCATTTTACAATGATATGATTTTTTTCTCGTTAATTGAAATGAGTTAACATTATTATTAAGATAAGTTACCATTTTGTGTAGTATTAATTATTTTAATAGTTTAATGAACCTGTAGTCTCATGAATTTATACAATGTCAATCTCTCACAATTAAATCTCAAATTGATTTTTATTATAGAATTCACTAAATGCATGTTAATAATGTATAGCAGTAGTATTAACCTGTGAATCTTATTCACAAGATATAGAATGATAGTTTTCTTTTATAAACCTTTCCTCAAATCTCATACCCGTATTAATATAGTCTCCTCCTGTAGTGAAATGTTCAATCTCCTTTGGGTTGTGCATATTAATTATTTATGTGCCTGTTTGGTTTGTGATACACGTTTAGACTCTAGAATCGTGACACCTGTAAGCAGTCTAAGGCTTTGAAGTTAATTTACAGGCTACATTAAATCATGTCATGATTTCTTATCTCTTAAGGCAATTACTATAAGTAGTATAGTAGGTGTATATAAATTAGTAAGTAGATGTTTCTGTTGCATATGATGAAATTGTCTCAATGTAATAATATTATGATGTTACCATGTACTTACAAGGCTCCACTTAAAATGACCTTAGATTATGTCTGGGATTTCTGTCACCAATGTCACCGTTATGTAGTATGTTAACCAAAATTTTGAGGTCGAGAAATCTTCAGGGATTTTTGACGTATATTTACTAGTTATAGTACCTGGTACAAAATCTGTCAAGTACTACTACTATTTATAAAAATGATCATTGTGAAACAATTTAAGAATGTCATAATATTATTGTACAACTAATTCGTGTACTTATGGTACTACATACAGAAACAACCACATTGAAATGAAGTTTATAATGTTTAACTTACTAATAATGAGGTGAATTCTATCTATACTAACTAAAGATGAATAAATAAGATGTACGAAGGAAGAAGCGGAAGTTATTATAGCTCATTTTATTACAAACGAAGAATGTCATAATTTCATCATCATAACATGATCGTAAAGATAACAGGTATAAGTATGTAATAAGTAGGCACTTTGCATGATCATCATCAACTCTTTACATTACACCAACCACAGCTCAGGTTCCACTTACAACAATTAACGTCGATTAATAGCTAATTATTACTACACTACACATGTCAAACCATCAGATCACTTTTTATCTCTCATGTACACCCTTTTGTATTTAATCCATAATAAAACTACAGTAGACACGATACATGACACTTACAATTACTTCACTTATTATTGACTCCTCTGTACAATTCTTATTACATCCAATTTTGTGCATTTTTATTCTTCATCCACAGTTCATAGAATACACATGCAACTCACTTTTGATTCAACGTCTTGGTACACTTATAAAGTCACAGTACAACAAAAGTATATATGGTTCGTGCATAGGTTTTTGGATTTCTATAGGAGTTATAATAATCTAATGCTAAAAGAAATTCTTCTAGTATAATATAGCGGTGATTTATATTCATCGGATTGATTATCATGTCAGTCTTTGTAAGATTTAACGTTACTATTGCATGTAATTTAATTATTTAGATTGTATAGCATATAAAGATTGTAGATCAATAAGTAATCTCGGTGGATTATTATTTGACATACTATTATAATTTTGTGTTCATATAATAGCAATAATCTTATTGTCCATTTTGATATTTTAGTACGTGTAATACAATAACCTTAACATTTTCTTCACCTCTTTGTTAATAGCGACATGGACAAATAGTAATTCAGATTTCAATAGGAATATTAATCTGCTTATAGTATAATTTGCGGTAGAAGCGTTTTTAAGACAATTAGCACTTCAATTTTAAGTTTCAAGTTCATATTTCTAAATCACTTCAGTATAGTATAAATACAGATAGTCTTGGTTCAAGTTAACATTTATTGTAGGAATCATAAATACTAATCAAGGACATGGACAAAGAACTGGTTACTCTCGTTTTATACTTTCATAAATTCAAGAACAGGGTAAAAATGCTTTGTCGGGTAATAAATAAACCTGGTATGGTAGTTTAGTTAGTACGTAATAAAGTTATTGTATACACAGTTCCCTACTCACTATTATTGTCTCAACTTTCCTCTGGCACTTTTGATATTTTCATCGTTTCATGTTACATTTTTTTACATACTTATAAGTATAGTTGTCTTCTTGTCTATACACAAGACGAAGTATTTAATAATATACTTTGTGTATTACGTAATTGAAACCACGACAAATAGATTGGGTATGTAGTAACAGCTATATAAGTAATTCATTTTATTGCATTATGAGTCTGTCCATGAAAAACAATGAGTTAAGTGTAGTTGTGTAAAGTGTACTGTGTCATTATATTGCATAGTTATTAAATCAATACTGATCTGAACTTGACGTTTTGTTCGCATGCTTCTTTGTATGTATGTAGTAATTAACAATTTTATAATGAGCCGTAATTTTATACCTCAACAATAAACGTTGTAAACTTAGCACAGTAATTTAACATTCAGACAGTAACTAACAAAAAGCTCAAGCTAATCTACCAAAATGTATTTTTGTAAAAACTAACTTTATATTTATGATATAATGTTTACATTACATACCTTATACACTACCTACAGAGCTACTATTTTACACACCTTATATGAATCAGTATTTTATTTACACTTTTTACACACTCTTCTCAATCATATCTCGCAAAACACTGTTGGTTCATTTATTTCCTTTCATGCTGTCATTGTCATAATTCACACTAGACGAATATTGCTCCCTGCTCGTAAATTAAGATACAGAAGTTCTAAAATCTCTTACAGAAGATCGTCAGAGAGAATTATAAAGCTAACATATGAGACGATTCATATTCTTGTCAAATTAATCAGAAACATTTCTGGATTACATTTACAGAAGTAATTAAGTTGTTGTTGGTTGTGACCTTTTATGGAATAATTGATACCTAAAAAGGCTCCAGACTGTCGGTCTATATTTTCCCAGTTTACTTGTATGGTACAATTATCTTTATTATTTAAAATACTAACAGATTGTCCATTAGTTAGGTATAAAACGTATTTTGCTCTCTATAAAGCTTCTTGTAACGGATTTAAATAAAATCATGACACCCAATTTACAAGAAAGAAGTATATTCGTGGAACATAAGAAAAGTTCTTTATATTTTGATACCATAAATGCTTATTCATGCATACACACGATTCGTCTTTCAATCACGATGCACACAATTCATAACAACGTATTGAATACTCACAGTATTTACAGATAAATTCAAGATTTTTACAGTTAAGTAATTTATTCAAAGCAGATTACTATTTACTGTTTTTACGCGTATAGACATGCCTATAAATATATCTCCATCATCATTGCTTATAAACACTTCCATTATATAGAGAATGATATTTCACGTGTAATTACTATTGTGTGATCTATATCCATACGCTAATAAAGTTACAAGTATTTTATATATGTTTAGTCTGAGTTTTATATATGCTTCTTAAAAACATCATTATTATTCTTCCCCTTTCTTGTTTGCCATTTCCGTCGTTCTCTCTTATATATCGTGTATCTGTATGTGTGTCTATCGCTCGCATTTTTATAATATGTAATAATTCACCACACAAAACGTCACGCATACATTTCCTCATCTCATTCTTCATATTTTTCTATACTGACTCATTCCATGCGAACTATGTTCATTAAAGTAACAATAATATTTTAGATTCATAGCGTCAGCTCATCTTGCAGATTACAAAACATAATAAATTAATGTACACGCAATTAACAATCTGTAATTATATTAAACGAGAGCAATAGCTAAATATTTATATATATTGTATTTATATATACATAAATACACACAGGATGAATGTGTCGTGTAATCGTGTACTATGTACATTAGATTTTCTTTTCAATATTATACGGTTCGATATTTATATAGAAAAACAATGAATCGCTCGCGTCAACTCAAACAAATACTAAATACCTGCCACTTATTAAATAGGTAATAAGTTTTGCCGTAGTATATAAGAGACACTACACAATGTACACGTATACATGTAGCAATACACGTAAAGGCATCATCATCGGTAAACTTGAAATCAATTAAAATATTTTAGCGTACAAGTTTATTAGTAGTTGTAATCCTGTCCTTATTAAATAATTACTACGCTTTTTACGTGTGTACAATGACCATTTACTAAGGAAATTGTAAGTAGCTGCACAAGATTTACATTTACACTATAATATGACGATTACACAGTAAGTCATTATCAAATGTATTTATTGTATAGTATATAGGTAAAAGTTTATAGCTGTAGTAGACCTGACTCTGATATTATTACGTTTTATATATGTGAGTGAGTAAACTGAGCTTGAGACATTACACACAGAGTTTTGTGTGTAAATGTTATTACAGAGTTACAGAGTACGATATGTTAAAAAACTGCTGCAGATTATATTATCAACAATTACTACGAAGGTACATTAAGTATTTTAGCTGTTTTACGTTAAATTCTGGTTTTAATTGCCTTGTTTACAATTCAGTCCCACTTTTTACCTACAGTAGAAGTAGTTGTGTAAATATAAAGGTTTAATAAGTTTCAGTATTCTCCGTTAAGTTTCATAGGGTAAGTTATTAGTAATCTTTGTTGTAAGTCGAGAATGATTGTTCAGTCAAAAAATTAGCTACCAACCACCGTTCTGTTATACAAAACAAATTCAGAATATGAAAAATTCAACAGGATAAATGTTCAGGACTCAGTTTCTTTTTACACAGTACACATTAGTACGGTTATTTAGTATGGCTCGCAATAATCAATCGCTATATACGTAATCAAGTAATAATAATGATATGAATAAGAGCAATAATAATTTTTGTTAAGTAAATAACAAACAAACAATTATCTAGTAACAATAATAGTGGACAATACTTTTAACAGATAAGGCCATCCATCACAAACAGAAATCACTTGGCTCGACTTATATACCTTTTATATTGGTAGTATTCAAAATTTTAGCAGAAAACGGCTGAGACAATGCTGTTCTTTCTTTTTCAAAAGGACTCAGTAGTCTCATGGTGAATTATAAAGTGTGAAACTTCTGCTATTTATTTTGCTCTCTCTCTCTTTCTCTCTTGTAAGTCTTGTTTCTTAAATAAATTGTAAATATACTTATGCATGCTTTGCTAGGTAATAACAATTCTCAATCGAACACTATATAATGAAACAACGATCATGATGATTGAAAAGATTGAAAGAGCCTTCCATTCGGTCGATTCGATTGTAAAATTGGCACATAAACCAAAGAAAGTCAAAATAGACAAATGAAAAATGCACATGCACTCACACACGCCCTTCATACACAGAGAGATGTATCCAAAGCGTTGTTGTGTGTGCAAAGTAATACAACAGAATAATAATATAGTCATATCCCTAAGAGTAATATAGTAAATGAATAACAGTAATATAGTAGATTAATTAATGAGTCATAATTAATTATTAATAATAATACATACCTGTACATAAAGTAGTAAGCAAAAACTATTAAACTAAATTTGTATGTACAATCATGAATGGAAGACATGGATTTCACTATTATCGTCATTTGAGTAATGACCAATAGTGTCGGCTATGCTAAAATCATATTCTTTACCTAATAAATTACTTAATCACCTATTTAACCAATCTAGTCTAAAAGACACAATACAAATTGCATATAGTTGGCTCAAAATTATAAATAGTGGGACATAATAGTTTGTATAGAATTCTTATGGTAGTATTTTTATGTACATAATCGTAGTAGCTGTGTGTCGGTAGTGTACACGATGATCATTATTGACATGGTCGCTTAATTATGTAGTAGTCGAATTTTAGAATGACGATATTCTTTATATATTCACGTATAAATTCCAGTACCTCTACATAAAGTACAGTATAGTACATACAATTACTCATAATTTTTTAGTCCATTCCGGTTCGCGTGTGTATTGTAAGTATTTTTTAGTATTTTTTAAAATAACAGTATTATAATTTTTTCGTCTACCTCTCGACAGCTAGATACGCACTGGAAGCATTATTGCGACAATTATTACACGTATACATCCACATAATACACTTTGTAGTAGTATTCATGTCAAATGCATGTGTAACAGTTTAGGTATGTATATCAATCATTTCTGAAGCCCCATAATATAATACTAACGTGTGTGTTGCTAATTTCAATACATTTTCGCCTGTAATTAAGAGAATTCGAGTGAAAGAGCTGTCAAGAGAAAGTTGTACGCTTGGATTAATAATAATAACAGTTTATGCAGATATTAAAGCCAGGTCATTGTGTTATCGGACTTGGAGTTAATGATGGACTGCATTTCATCTAATAGCTCATTAGATAGCTCTTCAGAGAGTTGAAGTGAAGGCACTAAGTCGTCTGTAGACTCCACGTTGTCATTGCCTAACGAAGCAATGTCAGGGGTGTCCATTGAAGATCCCACTCCTAAACCGTTTTCTAAAATGATATCAAACACAAATCCATAAGTCTCAAAGAAGAATACCTTGACCTAGAATTATTTTCTGAAATATTTGTATAGAATTGTTTTCTTTTTGTGAATATTTTGCGTCATTACCACTGATGGTGTCCATATTGTCATCCATCGTGGAAAGGAAGTCTTCGGGAGTGTTTGGCAATGAGTAGGAGGTTGCCATGCCGAGTCCTGAGTCTGCTGACTCTTGTCGACTATGGAAATCAGAGTTGGGAGTCGAAGGGTTTACCATTGAGCCACCCAAAAATGGATCCAACTCCACACCGTCTTCCATCTACACAGAAAGAAAAAGAGAAAAAGTTGAGTAAAATGCAATAATAATATTTCATTGAAATCCTCGTAAGGATGTTTATACTCAGGTAGAATTAATTAGATGTAGGAACACAAAGAAAGAAATAGCAAAGCAAAACTTACTTTGACTTGAGTTATTCGACTTTGTCTCATTCTCGCTTGCTCTTGTTCCATCTGTTAAGGCATAAAAAATCGACTCCTTAATTGAATTCATCACTCATATGTAAGAGATGGAATAATTAAATGCTAAAGCATGTAAGCTCATGTAGCATCTCATCACACGACTGTCACTCTTCCCGTGATATCATTTAACATCAACATCAACTCAACATCAACTCTCAGTCAGGCTCAGGCATAAAATCAACGCAGCATCGTCATTATCACTTGCAGCGTCACAGCATTATCATCATAATCATAATCACCACCATCATCATCATATATTGTGGAAAAATGCATCAGCACAACTTACAATGTTTCATCAACATCATAACTATAAACTAGACAAGGAACTGCTTATAGGAGAAGACGCGACATAAAACTACAACGTAATTACATACTGGTACTTATAAGACGAAGACATCGACGAAACTTTTGATAGAACTCAAATTGGAGGAATATTATTGGACATGTACATTTACGACACATGGTAGTTGAGGATGAGACGATGGCATTGAAGCACAAAAGCAAAATAAAACAAAGAACAACCATAAACTCAGAATTTACAATTACTTGTCGCATAATTTCTTGCTGTCGCATTTTGAGTCGTTCTCTCTCAAGTTGGAGCTGTTGAAGTCGGACTTCCTGCTGCCGAGACACTTGGATTGTGTTTTGCTGATTGAGGAGAGCGGCTGCGGCTGCCACATTGATATTCGTAGTTGCACCCGCTTGAGCAGCGGCTGCTAAATTGGAAGCTTGTACGGCAGCTTGGGCAAGAGCTGCAGCGTTCAGTTGTTGTTGCAAAACCGGCGGTCGCTGTAAATGGGCCGCTGTAATTACAAATGTCATCACCATTTCAATTTTATTATTCATTCCTTATGCATGACATCAATAACAATAACTCATTACTATCAACTATAAACTGCAATCTATGTACATAGAAGAACTTTAACTTTTATGTAGATCCAGTGCATGTCATGAATTGTTTATAATTGTTGTTAAAAATGGTTAGTTAATTTATTTTTGCAGTGCTGACTGCGGGGATTTGAGGTAGCAGTAGCAGCAGATGCTACTACATACGTGGATAAATGTAATTGCATTTTTTATTGATGGGTTACACAGGAAATGAAAAACAAATACTTTATAATATTATGCCTTCTATACGACAGCATTTGTGTTTCGAAATATTTAACTGGGGTCTATAAAGTAAAGCTAGCCATAATAATACAAAAATAAAATACAATTGCCACATCCAACCAAACATAACAATAAATCCTTTATGTTCACTTCAATCCAAACGATTATGTTCTTTTCGCAACGTGTTAATGTCAAATCATTTCATTGTCATTATTTATTAACGGACTTTATCCACCAATATTTTATAGCGCAGAAGAAATCTGTACAAATCCCTTTACATACACCCGTGGTAAATCGTCACCGTAATAATAAAAAATTGATTACAATCATTAAAATTTTATCGTTGTTAATAATGGTGTACGTGTCCCTGACGTGACAAAGAGGATTTCATAAATTTCAATGACATATTGAACCTAACAACGTCACAGATAATAACAGCAGCAACTATAATGAGATTTGGCTACTTATTCCGAGAATAATTTTGTTGTGTATGTATGTGCACTTTTAAATTGATGTAAAGTGTATTTGTAACAGTAGCTAAGTGTAATGCATTAACTATGTATGCGTAATAATAAATAATTTATCATCTACCTACTTGAAATCATCCAGTCATCTGAATCTGTAATCATTCATCCTGTTACTGTTAATAATAGTTAGCAATTTGATAAAATTTATTTGTCAATTTGCTGATATCCTGTTTTGCCTGTCTCCTGTGAGACTGTGGGATAATAGAGGTGTATAGAAGCTTATGAGCTTATGATCACACTCACCGTGATTGCAAACGTAAGGAAGGCTATTGAACAATAGAGTAGTTAGAGATAAACTTCAGAGAAATGAGATAATGATAACAATGATATGAGAATCGTGAGATTCTGACGTGCTTAAATTACAAATGCCACTTGACCCTTGCCAACTGACAGAACTCCTCTTATATATATACTCGATTACTTTTTACATGTTATGATGACAAAGCTTTTGTTCCACGGAAATATCCTAACTATACACATACAAACTTTTACTACAACACTCATACATCTAAATTAGGGCTGTGGAACAATCCTCCGCCTTCGTACAGATAAACTACTGATTGTTTTCTCACGTTTAAAAGTACCAATAGTGACTACCTACTCATTACTCTATATGACACAAATAATCACAGAATTCTACTCCGACTCATCTGCTTTTGGTATAAACACGGGGATTTCAGAGTTAAATCTATTTTTGAATCACTTCCATTGATTCAATTGCAAATCACAAAGAGCCACTCGAGTGGAGATTATGGGTATTTCCGGTGGTTGAATGACTGATGTCATCCTGGGTTGGGTTCTACTACTTTACAGCTTATAAACATTCATACAAAACAAATTCAAGTAAATAGGTACCTACTATATGCATATACATACGCATAATAAACATACGTAAACTGTACGTTTACGTTGTTGGCTACTACTAAATCAAATTGAGGATTTGCTGGACTGGCTACTACTTGAAACTGAAACAGGACAGGATTACTGTTTTCATTCATGAACGTCATTTAATATGCAGATTACATACATTACAGCATGATATACCTATATCTAACTTAAACTTCTGGTTTTGTCATAATATTCTGTCTCTCTCTCTATACAGTTGCCATTTGGTAGTACGTAACGTACTTAAGTAATTGATTTGATTACACTCGACGACTGTAACTACACAATACACTTCATCTTTCATTGTAGATCATCATGTATGATTCTAAACAGTTTACAAGCTGCAACCGTTGTTGACCATCATCCTCTCCTAAGTACATAATGTAGAGCATGTTGCACATATCTATGTACACAGGGTGTTTCATCGAACTAAGTCACATACAGAATATATTACGAAAGCTGTGTATATGTACTGTGCTGCGATCAATCACAGTGACATTATGGCAACCCATGGTGGAATATCGTGAAATGAATAGAATCCATTGACAAGACGAAATCTACTCAAGTTTCATAAAAGGACAAAGTGAAATACACATTTAACATCGCTTCAAGTTTTATGAATGAATGAGTAGAGTTGTAGGTTGGGTATAGGTACTTTTTGTACCCAACTCATCTACTACTACTACAAAAGCCACAGCTACTTTTACTACTATACCGCACACTTCATGAGTTTTAGTACATCCTTATAACATAATGCACATAGTACAACACATACTACCTCTATATATGAACTTATTAACATACATGATGATATACCATATAGTTTACTTAAGTTATAAACAGGAACTTCTATTGGTAATACTATTACTACAGAAAAGAGCTAGAGATGTTCTACAAACTTCTAGTGTGGAATAAACAGAACAAACTGGACGAATGAATGAATGAATGAATGGAAGGAAGGAAGTTTGTTTTAGTGCTTTTAGCTGAACTGACTTAACTCAAGAGTCATGTCAGGTGACCCATTTTTAAACAAATTATTTATTTCATTCAGCAAATACTATATGGTACATGTCTCAAGTGAATTCTAAACTGAAACTGCATTGCACTGGTAATATTATTATTAAACTAAATACCAGTTCATTCTCAACTCGATAACAATGCGAGAAATGAGAGTTACTATAAGAAGAGTGACTATACTGACGAAGTTACAAATATAAAGTTTCTATTGCCATTTTAGTTTAGTTATAGTAGTTGTGGGATGTAATTGCAATAAGTGCAGTAGTAGACTAATCAAGATAATGAAATTGAATAATAAAAGTTGCTACTGTATTATGGAAGTCTCATGATGATATCGGTGGTATCCGAAGATTGTACAGAGTATGGTTTAGTATTTGTACTATACAGAATGTATTTCACAGCACAATAAATGCAATCTGCTTAGTATCAACTGTATAGGTATGTGTAAATGTAAATATATTGTGTAGATATGTTTGGTTGAGTACGTTGTGTGGATTTGTGTGTGTGGTGGTGGTAAATGAGAAGAAGACATGAATGATGTTGTAGTAAAAAGGCTCGAAAAGAGGTCGTCTTCTCTTGTGAGCTGTAAATTAGCTTTATAAACGTATCCTTTATTCTTTGGTTGAGATTTATGGCTGATTAGTGTTGGGATGTGATTAGAATGGGACTC
Organism: Pogonognathellus flavescens; assembly: GCA_019776165.1. Taxonomy (NCBI): domain Eukaryota; kingdom Metazoa; phylum Arthropoda; class Collembola; order Entomobryomorpha; family Tomoceridae; genus Pogonognathellus; species Pogonognathellus flavescens. The sequence continues at coordinate 147,949 of JABASD010000022.1, read as the reverse complement.
GGTGCTAATCACTGTCTAGTCAGTGTTTGGATAGAGTCACATCATCGTGAAGTGTCGGTTGGAATTTGCAATTATGAGGTTGGATGCAGTAATTAGATTTATTGTTGTTGATAAATACAAATGTAATGGAGCAATTAACTTACGAAGTCTGGGATCAAACCAGGAGGTAGTGCGCGTCTGGTGGTTGATAAAATAAACTTCTCCTTCAGGGGTTATGGACTGTTCCCATCCGTCGGGGAGAGGTCCGCCTGCAGATCCGCCTTGCATTGCGGCCGCCGCTGGGTTAGTACTTTGTGCCTGAGACTGTGAGCCAGACACGCCGCCAACAGCGGCTAAGATCTGCTGATGTTGAGCTTTTCTTGGATCCTCCCACGTTGTACTCCGAGTTATATGGCTGTAATGCAAACAAAATTAAATACATCAGTTTTTTCCCTGGACACGCAACTTGGCTTTACTTCACAAGATTCATATAACCACATTTATTATAATATATTTACAATAAATGAAGGCGACAAGGGTTAAAGCGACGACCAGGAGCTGAAAACATGAACAGAGGAGCAATATGTCAATGTGCCATCTCTCTATAAGAACACACAGAGCTTTAGTTATTCTCTCTCTCTCTCTGCCTCTATAAAAATCTGAGGAAATAACCTTGAAGTCAGGATACGGAACAGTGCCTGAGAATATTATGAATCAGGGAAATGTAATTCACATAGAAATCCCCGCAGTAGAGTACAAGTAGGTATACTCCAGTTGTTACTACTACTACTGTGAGCAAGTTGATCTTTTAGTGCAAAGTACAGACACACACACACAAGAACATTTTCTGTATAGTGTATAGGTATTGTCATTGAACAGTATTCACTTTTATATTTAGGTTTTAGGGCAGTATTTAAACATTATTGGATTAAATGGCCGGATATGAGGCTGAGAGATAAAGCTGAAAGGAAGTTAAAAGAGGAAAGTTCAATTTTCTTCAGTTAAAAAAGAAAGATGAGGTCTCCTCCAACCTCCTCCTCAAAAGCTCCTTCATTCAGTGAGTCATGCCATCTTAAAAATAACCCAATCTAAATCCATCCCATCTACCTCATCATGTGTAAGTAAACGAATGAGTGTTCTTAAGAGTTGTGTATTGCACATGCAAAAAATTGGCCGATCTTCTTCCAAGCATATACATACACACAGAGAAATAGTGTGTATGCCAAAGCTCAAGCAAAGCCCACCGTGGCCAAAATATCATCCCTCTCATAAAGATTGGGCTTCCATTAGCAGCTAACTCCGCAGTGCAACACTCTCATTTCTAATATCATTTTTTTCGCTCTTTTATTCAACTGTGCAGATAACTACTCCACAACCATCACACTATATACCGTCAGAGTAATCATCGTCATATAACACAAATGAAAACAAAACCAGATTAAACTGATTCCAACCGATGAAGTGAAAAAGAAACACTTTCTGACTAAGTAATATTTATATATTTCATGTGGATTACATTGTACATAGATTACATTGTAGAATTTAACTTAAACCATTCTGAAGGACAGTCAAGGCCCATATTATCTTAAATTAAAGTACCCTGTGTGTGCCTGAATAAAGAATCATATACCGGATTTTATTTGTATACAAATGAATAGAACAGTTTGTAGCGTTTATTTTTCTGGATATCATGTTGTTATGCCATGACTGTTTGCAGAAATGTCAGATCAAGTACATACACTCAGCCCACACACAAACACATCGCACACTCATCATGCTGTATTATAAAAGCTCAGTGCAAATTTAGCATATTCACTATCACATTATCACCATGTACATGAACCAGCAAGAAGAACACTTGCTTTAGCAATGTGGAATAAAAGGAAAAGACTTAATTCAGTTTTCACCACGTATACAGGGAACAGATTCACACAGAGGAGAGAACGAAACTACATAACATTTGAAAGCAAAGAGGAATACCCTAATTTATATTTTGGTAATGAAGCAAACATGTGAAACCTATGACTGTGCTTACTACGCACATTGAAATGCCAACTCCATTCATTCATAAAAGAACCATTTCAACCTAAGAATAATATGTCAAGCTGTTTACCTTTATGCAACCGATGCCTTTTGTACATATACACTTTTGCACAATTGCCTTTAAACATTTTGTTTTTAAGAATCCATCCCACACTTTAACATTCATAATAACAGCCATTTTTACACACACATAATGGGGTCCTATTTATCTAATGATTTAAAAATTTACGAATATAATAATTGTGTTTAATCTTTTATGACTGTAATTCATATGCAACAATTTAATTGAGTCACTTTTATATTAACTACCAGGAAACTGACAATGTGTTTTCCCTGATGATGATGATGATGAAAGTTGTAGTAGGTATGGATTATGTATATTAAAAATAGGTTGGAGACTACTGGGAAGATGAGAGAGAGGTATAATAATATCTGTTATTGATGTCCACAATTATTTGGTTGATTACGACTGTAGTACCGTGAAAGGTAAATCATGAGAACATTTGTAATGCAATACTGAAATACATGCGTAACTAACCAGCAATGTACAGCTCTTGCCGAGCATTACGTATTGGCATGTTTTTGGGTTAAGTTTGCCAGTGCCCGACCTACACACTCGCCATAAATGTGAAGTTGGATGAATGGTGGATTAACGTGAACGTGAACTGTGCAACGTTTCCTCTGCAGTTGAATACTCTGTGACTCCAACCAGCCTCAAACATCTTCCTTTCCTTTTATCTTTCGCATCTTTCAATGTAAACCATATACACAGTTCATTTATACAGATGTAACTATACCTTGTTGGTTGCTAACTATATTTCTGTATATATACCAACACTATGCATTAATGTGCAGTAGTTGAATTACGGGCAAATACAAGAATACAACTTACTCTGTGTGTGTAATTCCAACTAAAAGAACAGAGATCTGTGTTTAAGTAAGCATTATACAGATACATACACCGATTTCCTGTAATACGGCATCGTTTCTGGTATACAGCTTGTAATTTTCCTAGAATTATTCGCATGTGCCCTCCTCGTGTGTTTTCAGGTTTGACCTACTAATCTTAACCATAAATCAATCGAGCCTTGTATTACACTGTACCTGGGATATGCATTTATTATATGGACGATGATTTCTTTGAAAAACTTATAGTTAATATCAACAAAATTTCTGTGTATAACTAGAAAGATCTACCGAGTATAGAGATAATAATCTTAGTTAGTTACAGGGAACTTAACAGTACATATTCATGTTTCGTAAATGAGCCAGGTACCTACTAGCAATTGTATTGGTTACTTTTTAAAAGTGGTAGAAATATTATATAGCCACGTTATACCAGGTTAGTAGGGAATATTTTTGTAGCGGAAGCTGTAAACTACAAATACTATCAATGATGTGTCAACAAGTAAATATAAATATTAAACAAGCTTCCCATGCAATGCAGCCAACTTAACATTGCATTTTTATGTGCAGGAAAGGCAAACAATTTTTCTTGGACTGTTTACATTTAACCAGAGGATTTTTTTAGCAATCCATACATTAGGCACCCCTAAACTCACTACGTAATCTTGTTATGTCATTGAAAACGTATACAACAAAGCGGTGGTCATAAAACTGCATTGTTTCTCAGGGCAGTAATAAAGTGGATTAGAATTGTGCTTTCCTGATCGCGGCAATTGTCATTTTGAGTATTATGTATTTCGATGTGACCTAGATGCAGCTGAACAAAAAACTTTTTCTATTTATTCCACACATACTTTCACTATTCATCCCAGCCAAGAGAAAAATGCCCAATTCAATAAATCAAAGCCAAATCATTTATAGCAATATTATTATAACACTCTCTCACTCCTATAAAGAACTATACCAGGGCATTATAATGCAATCGTGTAAAGATTATAACATGTACATAGAGGCACCCTACTACGAATTTAATACGTACCTATTTATATTGCGTAACTACATTCATTCATTGATTCATTCGTTCATTGGTTCATCCATGTGCTTTATAAGTGAGATAATCTATTTTATTAATCATATTGGTTGACTGAGTCAGTTAAGCACTCGAAATCTGCCGACTAAGCAAGCATTCACGATTACGATATCAATTGTTCTTTGCGTCAGTCAATGTGGACCTAACCTACAATAAAATGTTTTTCTATATAGTTAACAACAAGTATGCTTTTATGAATGACACAAATATATAAGAGCCTGTATTGCCTAGTCAAGGTATTCATAATGTATTCAAAAACATTTCAGAGAGAGAGACCGACCATGGTAAGTAGATGCAATCATGCATGGAAATTATTTGATACAAGTAATTGCTGTAACCTACTAAGTAGTACAACAAGCTTAAATTCTCATCTCTGTTATATAGGTGCACGTACTTATGCAGAATATACTTATGCAAATATTATCATTACACACTATACTGAATTGATCAGAGCGATGAATCATAATAATATTATTACTACGAATTTCTAAACTTACACGTACAACACTGTATCCATAATTTACTTTCGCAAGTTTTATTTGTCTATGGACTGACCATTGTCTCTGTACATGTTTGTAAATGTTTTATTTATGCCGCTGCTGCTGTGCTGGTAATACGGTTCTTTTCTTCGTGTGTATTTTTACCAAACACCTCTACTCTGCTACGCTCTACATTATTAACGACCTAGCTAAAATCAGCATGAAATATCTATACACAGAAAGTACACTCATGCTGGAAGTATTAAGTATAGCATCATTGTCTGGCGCCTGAGTTGTTTTTCATTGACAATGAATACGTTTCCAAGTAGTCGCAATGATGAAAACTCCTTTTAGACTATGAGATTGTTTCACTTGCCTAATAAACACAAGGGGTAAGTATATAGCTTTTAAAACAGAGATTTGTATATTCTCTGATAACAGTAATACTACATACCTACTTACAACTTGCTACCTTACTTCATACGTTGTATAATACAATATTTGCATTGTGATACAAAATGGAACTTGAATCTATATGCATTTAGCACACATATACTCCCGGTAGGTATACGTAGTGCAAGTATATTTGTATATTTAATAGTAAGAAGGAGTAGTAGTACTAGCCTATTTTTGCTTACTTAAGTAACTTCTATTAGTCACAATCAAATCGAATGAAATCAATGAACCGTAGTGAGTAATATTATGTTGGAGGAGAGAGAGAGAGCATTGTGTATGTAAAATGGCCTTCAGCTCGGGACTTTTTTTATTCTTGCGAGTTAAAAGTAACTACTAGGAGACTGAATTCGACCTAAGATTAGAACATGTCACATAACCACATAAACATATCCACACTACATCACAGAAGACCAATCCAAACCAAAAGACCAAGAAATACTATACAAGTAAAATACACTAACTAACTAACTACTACTGCTAGTAACATACAATTCATCCACAAGAAGAAAAGACAAGACTTGTATATTGGCAATTGGAAAGAAAAATCTCATTTGATCCTTTTAACAAACTCATAGGAGCATAACGGCAATGGAAACGGAATTGGAAAACTCACTTATCAACATCGAGTCCACCAAACCAAACCAATAATGCAATCAAGTTTCAATGCACATCCGACTTAACACTTTACACACATACAGATATCTCTATTATAATTTACACACTCATACCAGACTCAACACTCACACTCGCTGATGCTGCGGTGGTGGCAACACAAGAATTAGTAAAAGCGTTCTCAGACCAGAGCTAAGGCAAATGATAGGAACGGTAGATTTTATAACGATATAGTAAAATATGTGTCTTTATAATATTATTATATGTAGGACCCACAGACTAATGTACTGGATTCCCTGCTTTAGTCAGGGATTTCTGTTCTGTATAGCTAGGAGCTAATTTATACTCGTTACTTTTTCTCATGATCTCCACACATCAACCATGAAATCACAATACAATATGTAACAACGTGTTGCTTGCTTTACGAGTACAACTGCAATATTATTTTCTTATGAATATAACTTCGCCTTTCAAAACACAATTTTTTCTTCTACACAAGATTTGTCTTTCCATGTCTTTAGCTTTTGCCGTTCTTTTTACCAGAGATAGCGAAAGACATGCCTACTTTCAGTAATCGTAATCGTATTAAAAATTTAGCTGAAAAAGCATCTGCACTACAATACAAATACTTGGAATTGGAAATTCAAAAGCTCATGGCTCATTGTACAATAAATCAGTAAAGTAGATAGATAGCCGTATCTTTCCCCTTGTGGCTACTACTTTTTACGAACACAACCGACTGTATAGCATATACCTCCGCTTTGTGTACAGCAATTCATAATTCCACTGCCGATATGATTTGCTCGACAGTAGAATGCTTAATAAGTGGCAGTAGAAATAAAACGGAGAGATAGGATCTCTCTGAGAGAGCACAAAGCTTTCTCACACAAAACGCATCAGACACAGTGCTACAACAATACAATGCGTGCAAAATTCTGCCTTGCTTATTGCATAAACCCTGCACTTATCTTTAATAAATTCCTTTAGTGTTTACTGTACTTTTAGGCTGCTAATTGGGGTAAAAACAAAATGCATCTCTAGACTTCGCCTGGCTTGGCTTTGACTGAGATATCAACCACCTCGATTCACTGAACGTTGAACCTGACTTGGATTTCGTATGGCGTGGCGTGGCTTGGACTTGACTTTGATTCTGATCAACCTGAACTTTGTTGATAAGATACACACATACATATTACCAGTACCATACTTAAGCCTTACCACTACATACAGATACTGACATCCTACCTACATAAAAATGCATATATAAATATATTTTCTATACTTATAATTATAATATTACACGATAGAATGTATAATGTAGAAAATGCTTCAACGGTTTGTCTGCAGTGGCCGAAGAAGAAGAAGAGGATGATGATGATGATGACGATGATGATGAAAGGGGCAAAGAAGCAGCAAAGATACGCAGCTCAGCAGCTGACAGGCAATTCAATTCAATTGCTTTGATTCCAGGAAGGTATAGGTAGAAAAGTAGATGCCGCCATTTCAAATGCATCAACAACATAATCATAATTGCAAGGAGAAGGTAAGTCAAACCAAGCCAGCGAGTCATTCATGATGAGAAACAACTGTATTACTAATAGGATACGCATACGCAAAGCTAATCTCTCCAAATATACCTATTTGAATGTAAGTATTATTAGTAATCGCAGTTTTGAACTACACTACGGAGATCTTCTCGTATCTCAAATCTCTCAATGCATTTGCATCCTCACATACACAGATCCAATGTGAAAGAGACGTGATAAGAAAAGCGGAGGATTATATTTTCTATGCAGATGAGGTTGTGACTTGTGTCGTGTGACTCATTTGACTTTATATTATATTATATGATTCTGTTTGGCAAATACTACTACTACTACTACTTTATACCAACACTTACTACTCATGTAGTAGGAATACTTACTCGGATCTTGTTTAAGGTTATAATGAGCTTGGGAAAACCCTGCCATTCACTTTACTCCGTGAGTTAACTGTGCGAACATTAGTGTACATCAACTAACTAACTAAGCAAATTCGCAAACACAGACACGTATACGAATAAAAATAGTTATACAGTTTCTCTATGGTTTGCATTCGGTTTTGTGTAGTAGAAGTAGTGGTGTTGGTGGTGTTGGTGGTGGTAGTAGCAGTTCGGTTCTCCTGTGATTGTACTGACTACAAAGAGAGAGACAGAGAGAAAGAGAAGAGTGGTAGAATGAATACAATGGGATAGCAATGGCAATGAAATCTGTATATTTCACTCTGGTGAACTGTGTGAGTGATGTCATTAGAGCACAATATGTTTTTGTCTTGAGTGCTAAATCTGCATCTGCTCTTGTCTTGTCTTGATCCTGTCTGGAAGAGGAAACTGGAAAGTGAGCAAAAGCTACGCTTCGAAATAGAGCAAGACGAAGACCAAAGCCACAGTTGTCTGCCTCTTTCTCGCTCTTGCCGAAAAGACTTGACTCGAGTGTTTATTAAACCTCCATATATACTTCTCACTAAATCACCTAGTTACACCACCACTACTACTACTCCTATTACTCTATGCATATATACCATAGATACTATATAGTACACTCAAATAAAAGCTACTATCTGTATTTGCTCAGTGAATACAGGAAAATCTTGACAAACAACATTAGTTGAGCTTACGAAATCTGTTGTGACGAGCTCATACGTTTCAATTCAATTCAAACTTTCGGATAACTCAATTCAATTCAGAACTCACTAAACGAAAACCTCATCTCTATGCGTTTACTAAAACTTACCTTTGAGCCTTATACTGTACACCTATTATTTTCAACTTACACCATCAACCCCAGACGTATACAAGCAGTATTTATTCACTTTTATGTAATTTGGACTTGATAAGTACAACCAAACCACAAATTACAATCTAGTACAGTATCAGTAGTTTACTATATCAATTTTACATATGAAAAACGTAACTTCCTATATATTCTATAGTACTAGACTTTGCTTGCCAAATGACTTCTAGTCGGTATCAGTACGTAGAATATTATAAATTAATTTACCTTCCTGAAAATCTGCTATACCATACATCAAGACAAGTCTGCATGGGTGTTTTTTGCCTTTCTACTAGTATGATACATGCAACACTATAATACATCAGCGAGATTTTATTATACTCTATGAGATTATCAAAATCCGCATGTACTTGCACTCCTCACCCTTTCTACCACTCCAACTTCATAAAGTCACCATAACTAACTAAGAAAGAAACGAGTACACATGGGCAAGATGCGATGTAATGGTAAAGTAAACGTAGTAGAGATATTAAAAGAAATACGTAAGGAAGAATAAGGAGCAGTATCAGGAGCCAGTGAAGCAAAAAAGCATGATTCAAAATTGAATAGGTACCTATTGGTATTAATAAGACTGAAGTACAGAAGCAACAGAGTAAAGTCTCCAGAGTGTATCTCTCCGTGTGTAAAGTAAATAGAAAGACTGTGCGAGGATTTACAGATTATTTGTATTTTGTCTCCGTAGCTATATACAAACACACAGAGAATATACATTCATAATACGTAATGACCTGTGTGTTGATATACAATAATAAGATCGTAATAACAGTAAGTTGTAGTGGTATACCATGCACTTCTTATAGTAAAAGGCACAGTACATGTCTACAGGCAATAATATTAATGGAATACATATAAGATGTCTAACCAGTCATACACATAGAATCCAAATTTAGCCATGTGATCATCCTCACTCACACACAACTTAAGTTTTCATTTCAGTCAACGTAAATACATTCAGTTTTCCAAAGGATAGTTTTGTCCTAGTAGTAGTCCTATCGTTTTTACTTGACAGACACACACAGTATATATTTGTATACATATCTTACACATAGTATACATAGTAACACACACATTCAAATCTTCTAAGTAATCATCATATGCAATGGAATATCTCCTCTAAGTACTTGTGTACTCGTCTGTATATAAATACTACCAAAGCAAAAGGAGCAGAAAGGATGATGAGGATGAAGAAGGATGGTTAAGGCGAGGAACACACTACAAATGCATTTACACACAGAGAGAGAGAGAGAGAGAGAGATCAGAGACACAAACACACAGACAAGTCTTCTGTAGTGGTAGTTGCGAATGGAAAGACTAATTGTGCAAGCTTGAAAGTATATCTATATAGACATCAACATCACATAGAGTAAGTCGTTAATAAAGTACGAGTCAGCCAAAGGAAGGCGCCTGGCTGTCCAGCTCTGTAATCAGATATTTATTATTACAAATGATCACTCACGTCGCACACAGCCATGTACAACATTACGTTACGCGATTTTCTGCTCACATATCAACATATCTACTGTCAACTCAACTGATTTCTGCTAATGAATGTTTTAATGTGGTTTTATATATAGAAAGCACGTTTCTTGGATCAGCTTTCTTCCAAACTTTGTTCAGAACACATTAATGTAACGGGAAACACAGAGAAGTCGCCTTTTATGAGTCGCCTGGTAATAAATTTTATTTCGCTATACAACCAGACCAATGCTATTAAGATTAAGCACTACGAGGAAATTATACAATGCTACGTTTGCATTTCTTTTATTGTGGTAGTGGTAGTATGTAATTTTTCCATGCAATGGCAATGGGGTAGCTTTAAATATAAATAAATTGCTATAGGACCAAATATAGAATCGAACATGGAAATCTTGCGTAATCGGTTAGTTTTGTTTACAGTTTATAGATTCTATTGAAGAAGAGTAGTATGAAAGTGCATTATAAATATTATGATGATTCATTATTATTATGATTAGTACATATTATAGCAATACTGTACAGAGAGCCATTAAATCTCTCTCTCAGTCTCTGTGTATAATCTTATTGTGTGTATGATAGAAGAGGACGAATTGAAATCGAACCTACGTTTTTGTTAGCAGAAAACGTAGGAGATTCACTTATTCTTAAGGTTGTTTGAAGACTTGAGTTGATTATTGGTGTATGATGGGAGAGATGATGTTGTAGGTCTGTAAAAGTACAGTACAATGCAACGCACCCTGCCTACCAACTTGCCTGTGAAAATCAGGAAAGGAATGAAATTGAGATACACCGACAAACTTGTATTTACTATTACGAGAAAGAATAAAGCAAATCCCACGGATGGGCTCGTCTTTCTTTTCTTTCATATTCCATTCCCATTCCCATCATCATTATTATTACATGGCTTTTGTTGTTGTTGTTGTTGCTGTGTCTGTGTGTGTGAGAGTTACACGAACAGTTCCTCTCATCATTGCCATCGCCTGCCTCATCGTTCAAATCAAGTTTCAGTTTTCCATGTACGGACACACAATAGTGTGGTGGTATAAGACACAAGGTGTTATTTCTTTGCACTGTTTGTAATTTAATAGTACTTTTCTGCATTGTATGTTTTAAATTGCATTGTACCACAGAAAGGCAACGGCAAAAGCATTATGTAGTTTGTTTCGAGCTTCGTATTATGAGGCTGTGGTGGTGTGGTGTGGATTGTAGTTAGCCAAGCCTAATAAGTGTCTCACCCAATCTTACAATTAGGTATGCCTCCATCTTCTCCTTCGCCCTGTACCACTCATCTTCACGTAAAATCATAAACTTGTAGGCTCAAACTAATAATAATATTCTATTACTACCAAGTCACAAAGCTATACACTTTCATCATTTTAATATACTAACTGCTTATTACGAGAGTCAAAGTGAGGCATTGTGCGAAATAATTATCGCAACTGGAAAGTACTCATCATCCGGATGGGACAGTTTCATGTGTCCTACTAAATAAAATACATGTAAAAAAGCTACATATGTATTTCAAATTGACGTTTGATTTTGATTCTATTATTTGTTTCAAGTGCACTTACTTACAATTTACAAGAGTGCTTACAATTACATATAATTTTTTATTAAGGGGAAATTTTAATGTTTTGTAGTAAGTAATGCAGGTGACTGTGGATCATGATCCTATAATTTAATTCTATTTTGATTCTGCCGTGTATTGGGAAATAAACTATTCCTATTAGATCAAAATTGTATTTATATATTAGTAGAACTGAACTTTCTCTTTTTACAGCAATCGGGGTGTTGAGATTTTTCCAGATTTTGAAAATGACAAGGAGCAATGAAAGACGAACTCTAAATGAACATATCGCTAATGTATAATACTACTGAAGAGTAGCAATTGCAGTGCAATGAGTTGAATGCAAATAGAGAAAAACTGGATGGCCAACTTCGGTCATAGGCAGATGGTGGTTGTTTACAGATTTGCATGCAAAATTGTTATATAAATGTATGTGTATGCATCATGTAGTGTATATTTACATATTACTACATCTATTTATCCACTACTATGTACAACCAGGTAAAAAGAGTCTCAAGCTACGTGTCATGCCCAATGCAGAAACTATACCATCAGATTTGTAATACACTTGTACAGTCTCACAATCAGAGTCAAACACAAATATGTACTAGTAAAGAAGATACAAGATAGAGCATTATATAACAAGTGCATGCATATAATCTCTGGCTGTGTATATTTTATGCGATGATGACCGTGTGGAATAACATTTCGTGTTCGAGGATCAAGAATCCAAAAGGCAATGGCCATCCTTGGTATCTTTCTGCGTCTTAATGTCAGCAAAATTAGCAATGCAAAAACTGTTTTCTCACAACGTTCGGTAAATATTGTAATGTGTAAGTGAGAATGAATTAGAAACGGTGTATTGAATACATACATGGTAATACAGATATTATTTTGTGATGCAGAGTATTGGAAGTCAAGATACACGTGATGAATTCATTGTCAGTCATATTAGTAGTACCTATTCTGTCTTCTATTAATAGTAACTTCATTTGCATTGTATTTAACTAATTGTATCATTTACCAATTACATCAGTGGTGATCTTTTAACTAGGTAAATTCTGTTAAACGGGGAATCATTATATTATCTGTGGTAGTACTCAAATCAGTAAATCTAAATTTCTATAAATGATACATACCTTGGTCTTTAATTATTCAAAAAACTAATTTTGTTTTCTCAATAAGCTAGAAGATTCCTACTTATTTCAAAAACCAATTGATGACCGTAATATTGCATGTTACTCTAACGATTAGTGCTTAGGAAGCCCTGTAATATAGTAATATCTGTAATCCTATTATATTGCATCATTTTTTGCTTTGTTGTCCTATATAAGTAAATGAATATATGTGATGTAAATAGAAAAGTTGTATAGTTATAAGAAACAGTGCTTTCTCCAAGATATGAGTGCACAATACACATTTACTATTTAAGGTAAACCTTAAAAGTACGAATTATTTTCAGACACAATATTACTTGTGTCTTGTCATCATTTTCTTCTAAGTAGGATTTAGGTCACTGTCGTTTTCGAGGGACAGTGTCACTCACTCAATAATAGGTGCAGACTATATATATATAGTCTGCTTTTATTATTAGATTTATAATTACACTGCGATCTTCCGATTATGGAAAACAGAAAAATGCTTTCTTTCTAATCAGATTATGAAGTGAACTGTCCTGAAGCATTAAACAGTTTTCATTCATAAGAACACATGGTAAGAGCGAACATTGTCTAATCATTCTCACATTTGGGATTACTAATTAACATATAGTTACTGTATTGGAAGATCATAGATTTTGTTGCTTGATATTCATTGTTAGCAACATTTGTATCGTCTTTCAGCACAGTTTCTTGACTATCTGCCACATTTTCCTATTTCCGAAAAAGGAATCGTGCAAGACCAATGCAAATATCCATATTTGAATTCAATTATTCCCAAAAACATAAATTACGACAGCTATGGTGAAAATACAACCGTATATTATACTATTTAAAAAACAAGAGTTTTAAGAAGTACGGGCAAGTGTATGTACGTACGTACCAGAGTGTGTGTGCCTTTACAAATAATATTACGAAGGTGGTTGGAGCAATTCTTATTATATTGATTAATGTGACAGGTGTTTTGAGAATTGTCCACCCCGTTTTGCCTTTAAAATAAACTCGTGTTTGAAAACATTATTGGAAACATTTTAGCAAATGAATAGGAAATATACCTCCTACCTAACAATTACACTCTGTCGAGGCTAAAGCACACAAACAATGAGGTACTTCGCACAGGAATTAAGTATTTAAGTACACAGTCATTGTTAATAAGCGAATAAATATTGCAGAGACGTGTTGGGCAGCATAAAGTTGAAGACGGGAGTTTAGCAGCGATGTTCAAGACTTCTACCACAGAAAGACAGGACGGAGACCGACCAAGCGTCAGACTATGAGCAACGAGTGGCTACGTGTGACGTGAAAAGAAGGAAAGCCAAAAAAAGGTTCTGCCTCTGCAAAAAATGGCAAGAAGATAGCTGAAAATCCCGTCAGATTTTGAAACGTGGCCAAAGACAACCGCCAAGGCGTGTACTCTCATCTCAAAGCTCAAACTCAACTATAGATCAGTTTCAAGCTTGTATTTGTCTGTATATCTGCATAGATTTTATACACAACACACATGTACTCAAGCTTTCAACCGATTCTTTCATTTTGCATCCTCCTAGGCAACTTGCACCACACAAAGTATACTCTATGTACGTAACCATATACTTAGACTCATTGTATATTATCTCACCATATTACATGGCTACTCCTTTACTTTGTAAAACAGTTTTTACATTGCTGTCGATGTTCTTAACTTGCTTTTATTACTATGCTTAACCTTAATAATAATATATTCTTTCCTCGTGTTCTATAACTCAGAGCTTTTAGGTGTTGTTCGTAGGTGCTACATTAAAGAAGGGAAGTAATGCACACATACAAAGGTCAACTGCATTTATGCGAATACTACCACCACCACCACTATGCCCACTTTTCAGTTTTCCAAATCTGAATTTATTTTCAGATAGTATAAAAGTCGACTATGATACAATGGGCCGTGTGTATCTCTGTGTAATATCGGGTACACACATGAACACAGGTGCCGACTGAATACTACTTGAAGACGTAATAATAGTACACAGATAAGTACAGATAGTTGTAGCATGGTTGTGTGTGTGGTTTTGACTAGCAGGTCTTCTCCTACTAAAGAAGACAGATTACTTTTGTGTACACACACACACTATACACTACTCCACATATGTTTATAATGCCTAGGCAGGTAGTTAACTGAAGTCAAGGCAAGTCGTAGTGTTTATAACTTACTATTCCAATGTTTCCAATGTACTTATTCCTATATATAAAGGCAAAACTCTAACCCTATGTATTAAAGCCGTACCTATATACACATATACAAAGTACTACGTAAGCAAGCAAGAACAGGATTGAAGGCAATGGCCATGCACGGCATGAATACAACATACAAATTCTCTCTCCAGCTTCATTTTTTTACAACAATTTACATTGGCTGAGCTTACCTTCGGGTTTTCGACGATCATCTCGTAGATACAACTTTCAGAGCTGTGTTGAATAATATGTTCTACGTGCCATTGCTACATACATATCCTAATACTACCAAACCAAAGGAGGGTTAAGTTAATATACTACTACGAGAAAACAACCAGAAGAAGTCAGTTTGCATATACTTACATTACATTACACACAAACAGATAAAATCCTCTGGTATATATATACAAAATACAAGTAGATGAGTCTATAGAGTGAGATTGCATGGCAAGAACCAGACTTGACTAGATGAACCTCAATCACAATCATCCCAACTGATGATGTTGGGTTGAAGCTGAACTCACCTCAACTTACGGAAGAAAGTCAAAGACGAAGAAGAAAGATACAAACACTACTGTAATGTAATGGAAATGGAAGTCGTCGTAATATGTTAAGACAACGCAATGCATGCAGGTTATGCTTTCAGCAGTTATGCACAAGTAAACTGTAAGTAGTAAACGTGAGCTAGTAGTACAAGTAGCGATAGAAGACCAACAACCAAATAAATACTACATACACTATATGTGAATGCGAACATATGCATAAAGGTATGCTGGATCTGTGTGTGTACAGTCCAAGTAGTATTCACAGAGACATAGTAGATCCTTCCATGTCTCACAGAGATTGAACGTTGTTTTTAACATTGAAAAGCAGGAGAAGAGGTGCGGTTGCGTTGCATTGCATTTGCATTAGACTGTGGATCTCATCGCATCATCGCAGGTGCACGAAGGATCGCCGCTCTTTTACATGCACTACACAAAACATTCTCTCGTCTCAACCCTGCTATTATAATGTACAAAATACAAACCACCATACCTAAAGTACACATACTACTCTCAGGTAGGTATATTATCCTACTAGTATGGTATATTACAACTTTACAACAGTCAAAACCGAATTGTAAATATCTATATCGTTTTTTATATCGTATTATTAGACAACATAATATTATAATCTGTATCTGTATAGTAGAAGGTACAAATACAGGTGAACTCATATACTATAAGCTACCTACTCCATTTAAGAATAATAATTTATCTGTATAGGAAAGACATAGTAATAGCAGTTGTAAGATGAAATGACTTCTCTTCCTACTCGGAATAATTAAATATTCTAACACCATAGCACGCAATAGTTTCTTACACTATGAGAATCCCAGAGAGACAGTAGAGAATACCTGAGGAGTTTTATATCTAAGTGCGTATATAGTGGTAGAAGAGGCAATTTTCCATTGTTTGTATGCATGTGTTGTGTGTTTGTTGCCCGTTAAGGTGAGTTGGGTCTGTGTTGCAGCTATGAGATGAAGATTGGAGACTGTGGAGGGGCTAAGGCACTTTATTCTTCAGTCACATCACATCACATTCAACCAAATAACAATAGCTTCGTCCTTGAATGTGGAAAGGGGAGCGATGCTAAGGAACTTATTGTTAGTAACATTACATTTCAGACTCTGTCTCTCTCTCGAAGACTCAACTAACATGTGCATTCGACTTTTTCATCTCCAATATATATACAAGTTTCCATGCTGCCTTGTAATGTAGTATTGTGCCAGGACACCATGGACCAGAACCTAAAGATTAGCATTACTTATAACTACTCTACTAACAATAACACAACCAAAATGAATGCAGTCAATTCGATAGGAAGGACAAAGTTACAAAATGTGAACTACCAAGTACTGCAGTGCATCTACTTAAATTACGTATAGACTTCGTACCTATAGGTGCAACACACAATGCAATGTATCTTTTTATTAGGCATGAAATATTACTTTGACATACTGTGTACTGTACACTGTGTGACAAAGTATTTGAATTGCATCCTCATAGTAATCCTTAATACCAATTACCTATAAAATCGATTCGGTTGCACAAATTAAGTAATTGTACCAAATTGAAAGAGTCGGAAAGCAAACCGTTGAACCTACTTAATATGTTGAAATCAATTTATGTTTACTGAGGTTTTCGGATTGCTGGCATACAACTGATTATTATTAAATAATAGGTACTTGGAGATTGCAGTTTTATACAAATAGAATTTTTATGCAATATACACAATGAAGTGATCTTTTAAAGTTCATTTGCTGGTAAAGTACGTAAGTGTATTAGTTTGTAAGTTGAAAGGATTATGGACTTGCTTTTCTTTGCAGTGATTCACAAAACCTTTTAGAGGAATCACATTCGTGTATCATTGTACAATGCGTTGTGCGTGTCAATCAATGAATTAGCAGAAGTGTACAAGTGCCATGAAAAGTAAGTACATTCTACAAATTCCTTCAACAGGTAAATGCAGATACTACTAAATCTGTTTTCTTGTTATACAAATTTCTTGTTATATGAATTAGATAAACATTTTTTGTTGTACCGATTCGCTTAAAATCTTAAAGCTGACAGCTGGATAAAGTAAGAAATCTCGCGAAGGGTGCTCGTTTGTTACATATGGTATACAACAAGTAATATTCTAACTGCCATAAGTACCGAGGTAGGTGATGGTCAAAACACATTCAACCAAATTTTAATTGGTTGAGATTTCAGCAAACTTCGTGCGAAATTTTTGTTTCCATTTACCTACACACACACAAATGTACAAAGAAACCGCATAACTATGTTATGAATCACAATATTTATGTGAGCTGAGTGTCACTTACGTAATGCTAATCAATTGCAAAGGAAAGTCAAGAAGTGAATTTTACTTAAAAGTTTTGCTGCTGTTGCTGTTAACAAGCAAGAACGGGCAAATATCTGTGCACAGTGAACATCTGCCTGACACTTGAATGACTGGGTTAGGTACAACACTGCGTTTAACAGGTAGTTGGAACTAATAATGGATATGGACACCGGTGTTATTCAAGTAGCAGCCACATATATGCACATTGTGCCTGTGTAGATTGACTTTTTAGAGTATGAGGTACCACATCAGTTTCTAGGCAGGAGAAGAAGTCCTACTGCAATTCTCCGTGTGTTCTGCAGGTGAAGGGGTGAGCGTGTAGGGTAATAATAAAGCGGCACCAAGAGCACATAAGAAAAGTGGCCCTAATAGCACATGGGTAGCATGAGATATTATTGAACATACTTGATAAAGTAGATTTGGCCTTCAGAAGTGCAAGCCTGTTCCCATCCGGGAGGTAGAGGATCATCTGTCAAATTCCCGGAGCTGCCGGACTGAGGAGGAGCTGTACCAAGAGGCTGACCAACATGGGCTTGCACTGCTGCAACGGAATAAGTTTGCTCCAAAGAGGCAGGTGAGCTGTGAGCTCGCAGGTGACCACCACTCCCCATTCCTCCACTCGTCGGTAAAGGACTCCGGCTACACAAAACAACAACAAGTCAAAAATCAGACATATATTATCAACCAACTACCAGAACTATTACTACTACAACTACCATTCTTTCTTCGCATAAAAAGCATTACGCACAATAACCATTATACACACATACCCAATTGTCTCTCTCTTCCAGTCTCTTCTCTCTCAATACTCTGTAATTCCTTCTTCTTGTCATAAATCAATCTATTCTCCATTATATTATATTATTATGCCCTTTGCTGTACTAGGACTCTTTACTTGAGACTTACTATATACATGGGAAACTCAATGAGTAGAACACCAAACCATGAAATGAAGCTTATGGCTAAACCTCTGCTGATGACCACCAGACAGACCTTTCGGTTTCATGCTACATACAAACACAGACAATTCATAAAGAGTAACTTTCAAGGAAACAAAATCCGCTGTTTGGAAAGTACCTTCTTATTCAGTAGGAGTTTTATACTTTATAGACTATAGGGAATACAGTATAATGCATTATAAGAGACATAGGGATATATTATTATCATCATTTCTATTTTATACACCAACCAGTCTTGTTACTGAGACAGTTATGTCGTCAGTTGACAGAAGGAACATTAAAGGAAGGTACAACGTTAAGGAAACTTAAGCTCAGTATGAATATTTTGACGTTTCCAGGAACTTGCTAACTGAGGGCTTAGGCCGCCCTGCCCATTTCTACCGAAACTACCCATTACACGGATAACTTGTGTTTAAGGCTATGTCTATTCATAAATGGAAAATGGGTGGTGAACTGGTAATGTATTTATACCAAGGCAATGCAGTAATGGAATAGAAAACTTTTCAACTTAAGTACTTCATATTGCATATTACACGCTTAACACTAATACCGATTTACCAA
This sequence comes from Pogonognathellus flavescens, assembly GCA_019776165.1. Taxonomy (NCBI): domain Eukaryota; kingdom Metazoa; phylum Arthropoda; class Collembola; order Entomobryomorpha; family Tomoceridae; genus Pogonognathellus; species Pogonognathellus flavescens. Next base: position 128,739 of record JABASD010000022.1, on the reverse strand, counting down.
AATTAGCGTAACCGTGTGGTAGTTGAGAGTAACACCAATAATGTAAGTTGTACTTTTCCAACAATCAGGTAAACTTGGTAAACCAAAGTATCATCATACTAATAATAATAAATAAATATTGTATAAGTTGATATATCTCATACTCTATGTGAATGCGGGGTTTATACCTTGTCTGGTTGTATGACAATAATAATAACCAAATAGAAAATTGAAACTGTTTGAGTTTCTGTTCCCCTCTAGGGAAGGATTGCATAGACCAACCCTTTAGACAACTATAAGCTCTAAACATTCACAGAAAACCAATAAACTCTCAAACCGGTAATAATTATTAGTATTTATCCTGCCGTATTCCTTCTATATGGTCTTATTTACTTAACACTTAAACCTTTACATTATATGCGTATATAGTATGCAAATACGGGATTATACCAGTTTCCTGGCAAACTATATAAGACTGGAAATGTTTCCTAGTTTAAAAGTATCTGGTATAGCATTGGTGATGTTAAACAATGAGGGTGTCAAAATCCGCACAAGAAACTTGACTTCCCATTCAAACATCTTTCTCTTCCCTTCGTAAAGAAACTAACTGAAGTGTGTGTCGTATAACCTAAAAGTAAACGAACCTAAACCGCAGATGAACCAATAGTTGACTTTGATTCGTGTATATTATATCCGACTACAACTACTACACACTATACTCGTGTATAACGTATTATAACATATGAGAAAGTCGTAGACTCATAAATAGCGAGATGCATGCAAGGAGCCTGTATATTCTTTTTGGAGTTTAGCTAATAAGCTAAACAGGGTTGACTTGACTTGAGCTGCTGCGGGTGACGTTGACGTTACGGATTACAAACTACGGTTCGGTGCAAATTAAACAGCTGAGACTCATAAATACTACTGGAGCAACGAATGGTCTCGTTGTGAATGCAAATGTGGCTCATGCTCGCTCATCAAAGAAAGATAATGCAAATATACACTTGTACTTTACTGTATTCTTCACAATACAGTTTCTCGCCCCGTCTTTGCTCAAACTACACAAGATAAGCAAAGGAACCGTACTTAAAGTAAACTATACGTAACATGTATCTGTACAAGTACAAGTAGTGAAGTATAGATACTACTTACAGATATACGAACATTTTATCCTTTAGATTCCTTGGCTTTGATGTCACAACTCAAGGAAACATAAGGCAACATGTGCTAAGCCAAACTAATCTTGAATCTAACCAAGTTTTCTGAATAGAAGAAACAGCTTCATTTTACTACGAATGGACCAAGCCATCATCGTCCCTCTGAATCTCTTCTCTTTAAGTATCGAGTATAGTTAACTATGCGCTTTAAGTCTTTTCTTCACTTAAGACTTTGCTACAACAATAATAATAATGATGTGTTTGCTTATACAATGTGATGCACTCTTACGATCAGTACTACTATAGTCGTAGTATCTATATGTGCAGGAAAATAATGTGCAGAGTTGTGTATTTCAAACTGACGTTATTTTACACATACATGTGCATGTGCTTACTTACAACTTCTCATTCCTCGTACGCTCTTCAAGTCAGTTTAAGTGAACAGGAAGGATTGGATTCATTAGCTTTGATCTGCAAGGCATGGTATATTGCTATCTTCTCTAAGACACAATGTATATAGTAGGCATGTGTACAATATGAAATTCATTTGGACATTTCTGTATACTACTAGTATGTGTAAGGAGTTTAGTGTATATTATATAGTCTTCGTCAATTGTGTTTGCTAAAGTTAAGAGAGAATTCTTACTCTCATGATTCTCATCTTGACAAACAAATCCATTCACAAAAATTCCTTCAGGGTGTGGCCAAACTCACTGCATGACTCTGCTCTGCCTTTCCACGCTAATCAAACAGTCCATGAGTCTTCGTTCATTCTAACAAATCATATACCCAATAATATTGGTCTGCAGGGATTTAAATGCTCTGAACATAAAAAATTGACCATCTCTTTTTTTCTTCCCTGGTACTTATTAGATGTAATATTTCACTGTACATTGGACTTCGTAAATTACAGGAAATAATTTTGTCGTGTGTACGAATCATCAAAAATGGAAATTGACAATTATTATTATTGAATATTTTGAAATTACCTACAATGTAATATCTATAAGTAATAGTCTCATATGCTTACTGATAATCAAAGGATTATAAAAATATGGGTGCCTGAAGTGTCTGATGTGTATGGTTTATGTGAAATATATGATGTTGATGCTAGTTGGTATAATGTAGCAGTAGAAATCTTGTGAGATAAAATAAGACGCCAAAGAAAGCACTTTGGTTGTTTCATATGAAAACATGAGAAGGTTTTGGTGGCATGTTGTTTTCAGTTGAATGAAACTAAGACTGGGTGTAGAGTCTGCGTATGTATTTCTTAAATAGTGTTATTTCCTAATGGTTTTCGGCTTGCCTTCGTTCTGTATTATGTACTTGTTGTTTTTCCTTTCACACGCTGATATTGCTCTGTGTTCATATTGCGTTTGAAATCCAACTCAACTACTACCAGCAAGTCTGGAGTTTCACATTGTTTTGTATAAATACTATGCTCTATGCATGGTTGATTATCATTACCACCTTCTCTTCGTTTATCTTGCTAGTAAGACTGCCTGCACTCGTTTTCTTGCACTATCCACTCTTTCTTGTGACTTACATGTTCTTTTCTCTCTGTAAGAATTGTGAACATTGAGCTCAGCAAGCGTCTCCTTATCACCCTTCTCGCTCCTTAAAAGTTGAATGTGTTCCCACAATCTCAACTCGACACATAACCATGTTATTTCCAGTGGAAACTGCGTTAATTCTTAATTCTATACTCTCACTCGGAAAACACGAATAGGGACACAATGTAGCTCAACTCACTAAACGCCTTACTACATATGTGGATACCTAGACATACATTTGTTTGCTCACGATTTCTGGAGCAAATCTCTAGCAATCTTATCTAATCTTGAATTTAGATTTATAACATTGGGAAGGCGATTCCCAGATTGTGCAACGATACAGTGTTCATTGAAACATAAATCTTTTAAATTCTAAATGCGATAACGATACCATGAAATGATCTGGATGTTATTGTGTGTCATGTGCATGAATCTAAAAAACATCTTTGTGTGAGACGCACAATATATCATATTATAATAATATATTTGTCTGTTTCATTCCTTAAGAAAAGTCATAAAGTAGGAACCTACTTACATAATTCCCATTTTTCCATACCCATTATTTTCCTCCCTAGATTTTTTAACACTAAACTAATCATAATGTTTCAAACGACAATGAAAGACTGTCTCAGCAAATCCCGTAATAATATTTACCATGTGTGTGTAATTAGTCTGACAATAAAATCTAACTTCTAATTATTTTTATACTTCTATCACTTTGTAGATACTTGAACTGCAAGGTTGGTCAAATTGTAATGTGGTTTATTGAAATTTTGAAATCTTTGGTAGGTTAAAATAAATTATGCTTGCATGAAAAGTAATTGGTTCATTGTCAATTTAGCTGGTTAATAAAATAGCCTGCTTGCCATGCAACCGATAAACCGGGTAGGAAAGCTCTTAGACATGATATTCATTAGGATGGGAAAATACAACTCTAAATAGATTGCTAAGTAAATAAATCCCTATTATGCTTGTACGTGCATAAGTCCTTCGTCCTTCCATTTCCACTCACGGGTCAACGTAAACTAACTCGGTAGAACTTTCCCACGTTTCTCCTTCTCCCAGCACGTAAAATACTTAAGCAGCATGCAGAAGGTATAATATCCCATATACGTATATGCTATCTGTATGACTAATAATAATATACCTAATGATCTTTATCAACACAGAGAGAAAATTATATCAGGCTTATTATACTATGTATTCATATTTAAAGTATGAAACGAGGAACTCCTTACTAAACTTGACCGGGGTCTTAAATCAGATTGTGATGATCAGCATGTGCAAATCTAGGTAAATCTAAACAGTAGACCCTAAACACTAAATAGAGTCTAAAATGACTGAATTTATAAACTGTGTGAATACCAGGTAAAGGCTGGCCGTGGTAAAGTGCACAAACCTAAACTGCTTATTTTTATATGCCACCAACTCTGCCAACTTCTAGTTAATGCATCCACGCATACACAAATATAATAAACTGTCACAAAACAGATAAAGAAGTAGTGTCGGATATTTTTGTCAAAACTTTAAGCAAAACTCTCCACAATTATAAGGTATCAATCTTGTGACAGTATAGACGGGAAAACCATTTTTATAAAGTATACTATTCCGCCAATTGGGAAAAAATGAAACCGATTCGAACCATTTTTGAGGGTACAAGTTTGAAATTACTGCATAAAAAATTATAACAGTCACGATCTCGGACTGATAGATATACTGACATGCAAGCAAATCATTTCTATAAAGTAGCTTCCGCAACTGAATACAGTACTTGTACTTTTGTCAGATTTAAATAATATTCCATTGTTGCTTAATAGGGTTTTCCACTCTACCTTTATCTGTTTTGCAACGCATACATATAGAGACTGAGGAACCTCTACAGAATCAGTTCGTATGAATTAATTAGATTTTGCTCTCTATTCTAACCAACAGTTAAAAGTAATTCGATTGAATCTCGCTTTGACTATACGTTATTGTTGTTGTTGCATTTGATGTTTGGGCTGGACAAACTGGGCATGGCAAACAATTATGACACGAAATGGACAGTTTTGTATAGAGAAAAGGAAGGCAGTATACTAACTAATACTATACAATATAAAGCTGTACAATATTCTTTCTAGTACCTGTATCATTATTATTATACATTTAATATGTGACTATCCACAACAAACTTTATTACCTTCATGTTTGTATGTGCTTTTATATTTTGGAAAGAGTATTACTCTGTATGTATAGGTATACACACACAGAGCAGTAGCAACAATAAGTAACTGAAATGTTGTATGTTTCCCTGCTACTACTACATGAACTACTGTGCTCACTCGAATTGATTTGCATAACAATGCTGTGAAATGAATGCCAACGAAAAGTTGTTCATGCAGAGTACTGTTACTGTTGGTAAATGATATACGAACTGAGTTTGAACTGAACAGGGCACATACATAATCTGCCGAATTTGTACATAGACATATCACACTGCATTTTATGACAAGCCACAGAGAACTGTTCTGATATAGAGTGGTTCCATGCATTCTTCCATTATTCCAGTCAATCGAGTCGGCTCTCTTCTTTCTGTTCCTGTCCAAGTCCAACCCTAACTGCAAACAGGTAGGAAGCAACAGGTACACCTAAATCTTTATCTGTACACAATTTTATGACTCTGCTCTGCCGTACTTTATACACCACAATTCACTAGATTCCATCTTTGACATTGCGTTTTCCGGTTTCCACACCCAATCTCTATTCCCCATTATTATATAAATGTTGACATGTAAAATGTAAAATCAATCCTCACATCTCCATATAATAATCCAGTCTATATACTACGCGTACCTACCCTATAAGTATCTATATGGAGTAACACAGTATTAGTATGCATACTATTATATTACCTGTGTATCTTTTCCTGTATCTATCTGTAACAAATAGATTTATATAGGTAATTGTAACTGCACTGTAGATGATTATATTGATGTCCAATACAAACTACAGTAACACAATGTCAATTTATAACTTCAAATGAAGTGGAGTAGTATTATAAAGTTAAATTGTATGCACATGTGCCTAACTGTACTTTTCTAAGTATAAATATTACATGTAGAACAAAGTATTCTCGTATTAAGAAAAACTATTAGCATCGTGATTTTATTAATATTGTTTTCCTAATGCTGTCAGACAACCCTATGTCTCGGTCAACTCAGTCAAAGCTGTAGTGTTCGTATATATATGCTTCATTAGCACCTTTTACAGTTACGTGCTGTACAGAAAGGCTAGACACATAATATTTGCACTATGCATTTACATTCATATGGGAAATAATCACATGACAAGGAAAACAGTACGTACGTACGTAGGCACTTTCAGTCCGCGTGTAAAGAGATTTAGTTATAATACACACCTACCTCATCATCTAATCTACCTAAATCTGTAGATTTCCATTTTATACCAATAGTACATCTTGCAAAGTTCCAGTAATTATTAGGTTATACCAGTTCATGATTATGACATAGGTATATAAATTATAAATACAAAGACACGAGGAATAATATGCATAATATGACTGAATCTGAATTGAAGCTGTGCATGCTAAAGATGTTATGCATGACCTGCAAGATAATTGATAGAAGTAATGCACACTCACAGCCAGACTAATCAGCTGCTGGCAATTACCATCAATTATTGTCGTACAATTATTCCACAAGATCAATCGTATGCAACCCTCATTGATCCCACATTGTGCAATTTCCAATGTGTACAGGTATAATGCATCTACTATGCTTATTGTTAGTGTAGTAAATCATCCCAATCAATCCTTTGTATGAACGGTGTGGCCTAATGTAGTACCTTCAATCGCATTCTGAAATATTTATTGGCATGTCAGTTTAAATCTGTTTAGATAGATAATGTACATAGTGCAATCTTGATAGTTTACAAGTGAAAGTTGTAATTTGTCATTGTGTGTTGCAAATTATTGGTTTAATTTGATTGTATTCCGTGTTCATTCTATGTACAAATGAAGAGAATAGATCACCATTGGTATATCTAGAGTCTCTTGTGCATTTCTTGTGAATGATGTCGTGTGCAGTCGTATAATAAACCAATAATAAACCACATTACAGAGCAGGAGAGATTGCAGCAACATTAAATAAATTGCCGCTGTATACTTCTAGACCCACACGTAACAACCGTGAGTTAAGATACAGTTAAGACATATTAAAATAAGCTTTGCTTGGCAAACCTATATAATTGCAACATTAGATTATTGTAACTCTGACTGACTGTAGTAGTAGTAGTACTTAGTAGACAATTCTGTATCTAATATGTATCTAATGTTGTGTAAAGTAAAAAGGTAGGTAGGAGTCCTAGGAGTCTACTCAATGCCCCCGGTTCAGATCGGTAAACTCTTTTTGCAGTGTTGTATGTGGCAGGAGCAGAGTTTCTAACGTAAGTGAAGTGACTGTGTGTGTGTGACACACAGAAAACATTTACTCGGAGAGCTTATCAGAATCGTCTGACAACAGCATCAGTTCTTTGCTCAGTCAGTTTGTTTGGGAACAATGCCATGCTCAGAGTGTCAAGTGAGACAAAGGATTTCACACTCTTGTTGCGATTGCAATGAGTCAATCGTCTAACAATAACAATGAGATTTATTATCTGCGCCATTATCTCTACTAACAATAAATAGGCTAACACACCAGCTGATTGCTAATCTACATTCAGTCTAATAACTTGCTAAAACTTTAATACTAATAGGTAACACTAATAATATCACTGCCACTGCCAATAAACAGAAAGGGATGCTCTCACATACATAAGCTCTGCACTCATATAAGTAATATACATAGATTCTTGTCAAAATACTAATAAAAGAATTAAATCCATTCTTTTACTCAGGGAAGTACCTAAGTACTTTTTACCTACCTTATTACGTGTAATCCTGTAATCATATAGTCTACCAGAGGTTATTTAGTATTATCATGTTCATCATTTACATTAGCAATAGTAGTGTGCTAATAATTTATTATGCTTCGATGTCAATCTGCTTCTTGATAAATTCTTTATATAGTGAATTACGCAATAAATGCGGTTTAGTTCCTGAACCTAATTGTAGAGAAAGTGAAGATTGTTGCAAGTGCCAACTATCTTATTTTATGATTCTACTTAATGATGATACTTTGATACTACTTTAATGAGACGAAAAAGCAGCCTTTGACTCTACTTTTAATTAACATACATAGTAAAGATCTAAATGAGTCTTAGGTAATGTTATAATAGTTCGCATTTGCATTCTAAATGAATTTTCCTTGGAGATAGCATTGGCAAGACGTTTAATTACATGTAAATCTTACACGTGCAAATTTATTTGCATTTGTATCGTTTAGGTTAAAGTTTGGATGTATATTGCTATTAAAAGGATAGGAAAGCTTACCGCATGGAGTTAAGAGTGGAGTCTACAGAATTATCACGAGAATGGTTGACAGATACGGACGGTGACCTGGAGCCAGTGGATGGAGGATTGAAGAAAGAATCGGGAAGTTTTCTTAACCGAAACGGGACTGGTTTTGGTCGTTGTGACGCATTTGGCTGTAGAACAGAATCAAAGAGAGCTTGGAGCTCTGAGTCTGAATCTCCACGAATATGAATTACTTGATTGCCTTTGGGTGTCTGTCCACCCGGCGACTGCTGACCATTACTACCACCACTAGCCATTTTGACTACGTTTTACACACACACTTTTTCCAAAGCCAATCTTGTACTAAACCTGTATTTTATATTCTCCACTAATTTTCCAGCAATCAATACTAATAATTATTTACTAAGATAAATGCGACACACGATTCCACGATAACTTCTAAAAATCACAACGAAATTATTAGGATGAAAAATGGATGGATGGTTCTGATTTAGAATCGGGTAGATCACAAAATGGTTGTTACATCAGGCACTTGTTGCGTTGCATTTGCATAGTCAAGAGCATTAGGTACACTCTTGTCGTGTCCTTTAGCATTAGCTAGGAGTTGTCGTTTGGCAGGTGATGAAGGTGAAAGATGAGCTTTTTCATAACAACATGTCGTCACTTAACTTCGATAGTGCCATCACCCTCTTTTAGTAACACAGCTCGATTTGTTCAACACTTGCCTTGGTTTCCTACACCAATACCACACATCATATCACTGACGACTGCCAATATTGCTTTTCTGTAGAGGACTTCAGCGTGTAACTCGTTTCCCACAACGTGTGTAGATACATGGAACGCTATAGATGTTTTCTACAGATATAAATCTCAGATTGTGCGATTCAATGTAGCTTCATCCTGTCTGACGGAGAACAGAAGCCAAATCTGCAAAGAAAATTAAAATTAGTATTTACATTTATTTTATTTATTTTACACACGAGAAATTACATGACTTAACTAACTCGACCTTTTATACTACGTAATGGCTAATGTCATATTATTCCCATGTTTATTTACATACTTCTGTGCGTATAGGTAAATCTTACATATATGAATTTCAATTTTCAATTTAGTTAATTATTTTGTATTCTTATTACGACTTAAGAATATCCTAAGAAAATATCGCTAGATCTGTACCACTCACATGCAAAGAGAATTAGAGTAACATTGAATATGGCACATGCATTTTACAAGAACGTGAAATGGACAACACAAGGTAAAGTGCAGAGCTTTGTTTTAGTATGTATTTTTTGAAGGAAGGAGTGTGTATGTAAATTTTCGTAAATGTTGGATGTACAGTGTAAAAGTGTAATATTGATACATGAACGTATCTTCAGTGAAGAAGCTTGTTTTTAGCTCATGAAGCAAGGTTGGTTGCCTCTTTGGCTTGATTCGTTGGTTTTGTAGCTAATTTTAAGCGACCTGTTTAGGAAAATTCATAGCAGTAGGTAGTAGATATATCTGTACAGTCAGTCAGTTCTCATCATTTACTTTTTGCTTATGCTCTACATGTAAAATTTTCCAGGCTTTTGTACACTATGTGTATACGTATAAGTTGTAATAAATGTAAGTCAAGACTAAACTGAAGTATAAATACAAACAGTACGCACTGCAACACAAACAATCTTTTCACTACTCACTCAGACTACGCCATTAGATTCGACCAGCAACTTTACACACACAAGATGTAATATATAACGTGTTTCAGCAACTTGAGAATAATATGATAGACATAGGTAATGTATAATAAGGCACTATATCAATTCTGCAACATTATGTGTGTCTGCAGGTATATCATATATAATATTTCTTGCAACCTTCTTGTCTTTTTGATATTCATTTCTGAACATGTTTCAGGATATAATACGAGACAAGAACACAGAGAGAATTGCTGCTACCTATATAATACTGTACAGATACCACGGCTGGGTTTAAGCTTCTGGCTGTGTACGCGGAAAATAATACCAGTTTTCTAGAAGCAGACATGACTGTTGTGACATGAACATGAGCCAAAGTTTCCAAACCTTCGATTCAATATTCAATGCTTGGCCTCTATCAGATGTTCCATTTGGTTCAAGTACAAACACTCCGAAGCGTTCTAAGCTCATTTCAAAGAAAATCAGTCAAAATTAATTTACAGTCATACACACATGAATCCTTAACACTGTCGGTATAATTCCCACTTCTATATCAAAATCATTTCGCTGTATGTTAACCAAATACCATGCACATTTATACTCGCATTTATATTACCACATGTATACGATTACACCCAAAGATGTATATAAAAATTATACTTTTGCGGTAATTGCTATAATATAATCAATTAACAACCTGAATAATATAAGAGTAAGAATCTTATACCAGAACAGAACCCAAAAATCTCGAGAGAAGACACTAATTGACTTGGAAGTTGAGTTTTCTTGTGAAGCACTTGTCCATGTAAAGCTTCTGTCAAAGTAAACTAAAATCACTGACACCACACAGACTCACACGAACACAATCAACACACCATGACCAAAAGCTCGCCAGATACTCACCAACAATACTGAAGTAAACTGTGGTAATTATGCAAAATACATAAGGCAACTTCATACAGTAATATAGGTTATTATATAGTAGTAGTAGTAGATTTAAGTATTACTGTAGATTTAAATAGCACTGATTTCTCCGAAAGTTGTGTTTTTGGGTCTTGTTTATATTTTTCTAAATCGAACACAAATGGCCGAAATTTCTAAGAAGACAAAGCAGAGGGACAACAACAGAAGAAATGCACCACACGTATGGAATCAAACTTACTAGAATAATAATACGACGTGACATGACAATCAGTCCACTTCATTGTCTCCATTCTCTCTAACTACTCGTCCCTTCAGCTAATCCCTATAGCCAACGTTGCACTGTACCTGTGTGATGTGATGACTATTATATAATCTCACTCACTGTGTACATTTCTTCCCTGAACAATGGTCCAATGCAAAGTAAGAAGCTATACAGCCTTACTAGCACTGAGAATTTACATTTAATATACGTGTGGAACCTTAACTACTTGCACCGTAGACAAATAAACGTAAAAACGAAACATAAATGGTGGTACTAAGTAAGAATGCCAGGAGGACACAGAAAGAGAGAGAGAGAACAGGTAAAAGTTTCTTTTGCCGACCGACAACAAGACAATCCATCGAGGATAATATTCAACCAATCCAAGAGTCAGAAGAACTTATATACTCACCATAGCAGTACAGTACTCCAGGCCTTTTCAGTTGGAGATCACAAGAAGATAAAGAAAACAAAGAAAAAGCTTTGGAAGTCTAAGGAAACTTAACATAATAAGCATTTATCCTTATTATACTTCCTATATGTACCTATATACGAAAACATTTTTAAGTAGGTACTTTATTACATCTAGTAGGTACACCCTGCATGTTAGTATATATGGGCACTTGAAAAATGAGCCACGGTGATAGACAAAATGCATAACCATTTTATACTTATACTTAAATAGTATAAGACACTCATTCGTTATTCCTTCGTGTAAAAGAAGATCGTGTTTTTCTCCTATAGTATGTTATTAGATTGGTGTGTAAATATATATGTAATTTACCTGTACACAATATATGTACATACGTGTGTAGGTACCCAAGTAGGTAAACAGGTAGGTAAATGTAGCGTTATACTTATAAAAGTTGGATGTGAAGGTAATGTGGGCATCTACGGGTAAGTAGGTAATAAGTAGGTAACATTGGAAATGGACTCGTCTGCATAAGTACCATTAAGGACTGTTTAGTTTAGACAAGCCTATCCCTATTCGGACAAGCCAAAGGTAACTTTTCTTCTCAGGACTTGTCTACCTGGTCTAAAAGTCTTGTAACTTCTACCTGTTCTACTCTGCAATGAGCATGTCGGGTTAGTTTTGACTAAGGCCCGTCTGCTGCTTCTTCTTCTTGTTCTTCTGGTGGTGTGTGTTCTTCTGACTCTCTTGTGTCTCTTAATAATAAAGACCAAGCCGAATTTCTCCTCGAACACAATCAACGGAGTAAAACCAAGCGAAGACTAGTAAAGGGAAGACAGGGCAATAAGACAAGAAGAAGAAGAGACTGAAGGAATGTACCTAGTCATAGTCTCGATACAATAGTCATACAAATACAGTACCTGCAAAAGATTAGGAAAGGCACTACCACCATCACTTATAGGTACAGAGATATCTGTACACAGAAGACATGTATTAGTATTTCGTTTCGTATCACAGATTACTTACTTACCTACCTGGGCTCTGCTTGTAACTACACTGTGTTTTTAGATAGTAACACACTAATATATTTTATATATGCATTTATTGGTATATATTATACCAGCAGCAGTTTTAATACTTTAGTTTAGTGCAGTAAAGACAGGCTTATAAACTTATTATATATTTGTTACGTGAAACCAAAGCAAACTTTGTTGTGATATAGGTTTAACAGAAATGTGATAGGCATTTGCATTGAATTGTGTATACCATAAGTAGAAATATAAATGGTTAAGTTTGTATAGTGAAAGAGGGAAGTATACCCGACTAGATAATATAGAAGCTAAGAAACAGGTACGAAATTGAACAGGTGAAGGGCTTCCATGGTCTGCCCCAGGCTCCCTACATCTCACCATCGTCACTTCACGACAGGACAAGTATAATGCTAACACACAGCACAAAATGATCTTTTACCATTGCATGGATGTTACACAGATATATTATATATACTAAGTTGGGAACATGTACACTGTTACTGCTATAATATAAATTTATCATATATGTATTAGTGTTGGTGCTATTACTTCACTATTGCAAAGCTCCAGCTTCTATGTAGGTCCGTATATATTTTCTACTATGCATGTGTGTATCTGTAATATTAAAGTCAACAGTCAAGACCAGACAAGTGAGCCTAAAAACCGTCTTTAAACAAAGCTGCAACTGTAATACAACTCTGTAGTATCTCCAACTTTCTTACACATATTCAACTTACTACTTCTCTGTGTATCTGTGTGTATTCTGTATATTATGTGCATTTACATCTCACCCTTTTCCTTCACTTCTTTGCTATTAACTTGAGCCCAGTGGGTGGCCCTCTTGTTCTCTCAGGATAAAACTATTTATTCTCTACAATGATTGTCAGTATTCGTGGCTAGGCTTCCACTTTGCTTAATATCCAGTCTTTCAAACACACTAAAATCATGTGAACTAAAAAATACATTCAAAGTTCCAATGGAGAATATATTTACATATACATGAAGATACAAAATCGAATCTCTCTCTCTCTCTCTGGATTTAAGGAAGTTTTCTTACTTTCTTATGGATAAGACTCAATTTAAAGTTATATAAAGGTTGCAAACTGTGTTGGAAGTTATCAATTCTGTTGACATTACTACTATAAGCGATATCTTGTCATTTTGCGGGTGACAAAATCCAAACTGAACCCAGGTTGTAATTAAATCATTATAATAGTAATATCAACCATACTGTAGGACCATAAGGTTTAACCGTTAGGTGTTATATTTTATAAGCATGAAACGCTAAATTATAGAGAACCCTGTATCTATCTTTACTCTATAAAAACTCTCGACATGTTGGCTGCAATGGTGTTAAGTAAGCAAGTTTATTTGAAATACGAAATACATCTTCCATACAGTATCTATAGGTGTATTGTACGTATTTAGTATGTAGAGTGTATTATTATGGAATAAGCAGATGATCGAATCCTCGAAAAAAACATGTGATTCAACGAGTCACAACCTCACATCCTCATCCTCACATCACGAGAGATGAGTAACATCAAACTATAAACAGCTCACACCGCCATCAACTTAACTTGGTTTATATAGTAGGAAGAAAATCCATGTTTAATTAAGCTGCATAAACTATAAAAATATGAAAAAATATAATGGACACGACGTTTCCAGCCATAGATATGCCATATAATTCTCATAAAATGATTTTGAAGGGCAAAATTAAAGGTTAGTTGTTTCTCTTGGACCATTTACATTAAACAGTTTACAAAGTATACACTTAAGTGTGTGGTGATACTACTAATATGGTAGAAATCATTTTATTATTATCGTGCTGTGAGAATATTGAGCACACAATTTAGTAGAACATTTACAGACAAACTCCAAAGTCCAGGTAGATAACATAACACTACTAAAATACACACAGTACTTATACAGTACTTACAATACACCGACTGTAAAACTGGAATACAAGACAGTACAATAATAAATACACGCTGTAGGGACAATTAAACGCACAGAGAGTCTATAAAGGTTCAGAGAATCAAATATTACATGGAGAAGTGGCTTGTGTAAGTAATTCCGTCGCAAATCATGCATAAGGTTCATTGAACATAGGAAGCTCTTTGTCAATTTGTATGTTTGCCAATTAATCATGACTTGGACTCCAAGTGTAGGGTGCTAATGATTTACTGCAAGGACATCCTTGTTATATCTCTGTATTGAGCAAGCACAAAAGATTGTGCAAAGGGCATGGTCTATTCTCTATGAACTACAAATAAATTATCCTCTCTCTCTCTCCCTATTCTCTATATGACTCCTCGTACTACTGCTATATGCCAATATTGCAGATTAACACTGTCATGATGGCTTGCAAATAATTATATCCATGTAATAACGGTGAAAGCAATTATAGTACAGTAGGCAATATGAATTTTGTTTTTTCAGCTTGCTAATACACTATAATGTCTTATTGTTACCATTTACTATGCTATATAAGAATACCTTATCAATCAAGGAAGTTTCCTCTGGATAGAAGTTCCGATAGGAGATTTTGTCTTGAGAAGTAAATTTACATGCAATGTAAAGCACAGCTTCATATACAACTTAAATTGTACACTCACTACTGCAGCTTATTATAATAACAATCATTTGTGGCAAATTGTACTTTGCATTCAACACATCCTACAATTAGTTTCGGTTTACGCTTTCAATTTCATTTGATATACACCTAACAAAGTTAAAATGAGTCCTCAGTTTACACCACCACAAAAACGTATAAACATCAACGCAATCATAGATTCAGAAAATTCTTAAACAGATGAAACTTGGAAACTTCCTTAACGATAAGTCATAATAGTAATAAAAAGGTATATAAACTGAAACTTATGAGACTGTTGTTTCAAAACTGTTATTTCTGCTATAGAATTTGAAATCACAATGTGCAATAATATTACATAAGTAAGTAATAAGGCAGTTAATGTTGTGAACATTTACTGCGACAACAATATGCACTTGGCAATGACTTTTACTGCCAACACTCTTTGTCTGCACAAATGACATTCATAATCAATTAGCTGTTGTGAAGGATCTACATTCAAAACGTACACAAAGGAAGAACACATGTAACTGTGGCGAAATAATGCACAAACACAAATATCGAACACAAAGAGACTTTACGTATTTACTACACTATACGAACCACAATAAATAAACTGACACTCTGTCTATTATCGTCAAACAACTATTAAAAATGAAACTGGGGTAAGTGTGTAATTTCAGTTATGAAATTACATTTTAATCTCACTACTACTTGTCATTTTCAATCTGTATGTAAATTTGCTGTGGGTGAAAGACCAAATAATGAAATGATCGTAGCTGTCCATTTGTGTCCGTCATAGAGTGAAATGAAAAACATTGCAAAGCCAAACCAACTATGAGAAGTGAGCAAAAAGAATCTACCTACGTTACGTTTTATTTCATGTTGTATTTGTATACTTGATTTTATTGTAGGAGCTTATAATATAGCTACTACTTGATTCGTTTATATGTATATTAGATATGCGTAGTTAGTTGTAGTAAGTTGAAGGGAATACATTTACTCTGTTTAGCACACAGTAAAGCAAATTATTATATTACGGAACATAATCCAGTTTAGTTGTTATATTACACCAGAACTATCTTTTATATGCACATAATTATCCGTGTGTAGTATAAATGTGTTTAGTACAAGGATTGCTTAGCATAAAAATAAAATACAGGAGAGAGAGAGAGAGTCCATCCTCAAAGAATTAGTAGAAAGAGGATGGCAAATAAATACACACATCGAAGAACAGAAAAGAACCCACCCAGCCCCTGATGAATATTTACGATACTATACTTATACACATTACATTACACTTGGATTTACAACATCACGTTTACTTTAGTAGCTTCACAGATAGTAGATACATTGCAATTTGCTTCGATATGTTAACTTGCTGTTCTACAACCAACCACCAAAATATGCAAATTACATTCA
Source organism: Pogonognathellus flavescens (assembly GCA_019776165.1). Taxonomy (NCBI): domain Eukaryota; kingdom Metazoa; phylum Arthropoda; class Collembola; order Entomobryomorpha; family Tomoceridae; genus Pogonognathellus; species Pogonognathellus flavescens. The sequence goes on along the minus strand of JABASD010000022.1, from coordinate 112,314 downwards.
ACAACATTTACATCAGATTGCTCAATTTTCGAGTAAATAAGTTGACTTATTTCTACGTGAGTTCATTACTATTATATCTGTATTCATTTTGGCAAAGAGTAAATATAAATTTGGTAAATACGATCCTATATATATATTCGCTCTATCAGTCTAAGTAGACTTATTATGTGTATTCGTATCAGTGTGCTACACTTACTCAAATTAACTAACCTTAACCTATTAGTTTACATAATGAGTACACCTTACATTACACATCAGTCACATTCAAACAGTATTCTCTGTTTGTACAGACACACTCTGAACTATTTCTTCAACCCGTGTACCTATATTACACATACTGTATAATGTATTACATCTTTGTCGTGGTGTTTTGCATGTTCGTACGTAGTTCATACATTTTTTTCTCTATTTATAGGAATAATAACAAGAGTACCGTATTTGAACGATACATGGGACAGGGACAAACTGAAATTACTTACATCTTACATTACTTTAGTAATGGCAAGATGTATTGCGTAGTATGACTCAGGATGAATATTGAAAAACATCATTGAAGAGTTCAATTGTCTTTGTTACTTCCTCGACTGTTCTGACCGGCTTCTTCTGGTCTTGAGACGCATTTCCTTGATATCCGTCTTGATTCGACAGATTTGAAACTCTATAGTAACTCTATGTAATAGGTATTTACCTAACGTACGTAGTACATACATAATAATAGTAACGCTGTAATATGTACTGGCATAGTAAAAAAAAGTGTTTTGTTGTGTGAACTCTTTCGATTTCTATAAAGCAGAGGAATTGAAGACGAAAAGAGGAAAAGCGAAACTAACACTTAATGTTCGTTACATTATAAACGTATCATATAGAAAAGTACACAGTGTTGCATTCACATTCGTTTTGTTCGTTCCGTTCAATTCAAAACGCTTCTCGTATATCTTTTAGTACTACAAGTTGATACTACACTACTCGTGTGTGTTATTACCACTACGTTATATCGTATACTTCTCTATTCTTGACTTGCCTCTTGTCAGAGAGTGTTATGTTAGCAGTTTCGCTGTGGTTGAGTACAGTTCTGCGACCAGTCTAGACGAAACTTCACTTTATAATATTATGTATTGAACTACTACTCCACCAGTTAGATCAGAGCAAACCATATCAAAGCATATCGTAACGTAACTGAACGCATAACACCAACAAGACAAGCCAACAGCATTATATTCAAAGCCAAACAAACTGCCATACACACATACACACGTACATACACCACAAATAAAATACATATAAATACAACTTTACTCTGTGTACGTATGTAGAGAGTGTATACAGAGAGTCCTAGTGCTTTAGTCTTATAAAAGCTGATGAAGATGTACATAATGTTGTTGCACATATACCAGTGGTATAAAAGATGCTTATTTTGTATGTTGATATGGTGGTGGAGTAGAAAGAAGGATAGAAATACGACTGAGCAATGGTGAACTAAGATTTCATGATGAGAATGATGATGATGGCGAGAAAAGAAGTTGTGAGCATCTCTGAGTACATTTATACTGAAGATAGTGCAGCATCTGCATCCATATGATGATGATGATGATGATGATGCTCCTATACAAAATACAAGTTACTCTTAACTTCTTCTTCTTCTTCTTCTACCTACCTATCATTCGTAGCTTTTCATTTCTTCTTCTACTTCTACTAAACTAACCTCGTATCTTTATCCATACCTACTATTAAGAATTCAAATGTAAGTATACCTTCAAGTCTTAGATTATATTCTTCTATTCCTTCCTACCATTCTTTAGATGCACAGACATGAACTGAAATCAAACCTGAAAAGCAACGCAACGTGAGGATGACAGAAAAACTGCTACACACCAAACCAAACTATTGTAGTGAATTGCTTACTGTGTGTGTTGTCTGTGAGTGTGTGTGCATTTAATACACATAATACTCTCTGCAGTCTCTAAAGTCTCTATACAGTCTCTACCATGTACTTGCAGTTTACCTTCCACTTCCAGTTTCTTTTTGCTTTGCTCAGGCTTTCGGCTCGACTCGATTCTCGTACAGAGAGTACAGAAGTTGGAGTATATAGTAGTAGAGTAATGTAATGACTGTGATATGTTCTTTTAACACAATATATATGTAGGTATATATATACACGGATACACTACTCCTATCGTAAGTATCGCCTATGGCATCAACAGCTCTCCAATCACATCACATCCTGATTCCTTTCCTATATCTCGTCTAGTTTTTAAGATGACTTTTATTCTTAACAAAAAGGTGTGTACCTACCTATATATTCCCGGCTTCAAAATACATACTACTGCACTACTACTAGTATAGCAGTATAAAGTACAAGCTTCATTTTGGTACATGAAACGAATTTTCTATGGGTGTGTATTTTCAAAAACTGATTTGATATTCATATTTGTTACTGGAAAGCTTGTCTTTTGAAAGTGTCACAGTTAGCGTATGTTGTGATGAGAAAACAAGGCGAATTATAAACTGAAAGGGTGAAGAGAAGTGTAATGTACTCTGGAATGGCGTAATGTGTGTATTTGTATATATGGAAGAGATTTTCTTCGATGGACAACAAAACACATACAGATATAGTACATAGTATATAAGATTTTGTGAATGTTATTTTGTGTGTAAAGATATTAGAAGCCATGATGATGCTATATAGTGTCGTTTTCTGCGTTTCTGTATGAGGCAACATCATAAGACCACAACAAGAGGCAGGAAAAATCATAGTCATTTCTAGTGCTGAAGGCCTTTTGCTTTGTGTGCGTCTTGTCTTGGTCGTGGTCTTGACGTGTCTGCCTGCATGATCTGAACAACTTTGAATGTTCATAAGGCAAAAAGTAACTACTGCACTGAGTCTTTTATTCTCATCATCAGATGTGATGTGAGTTTTGAGTTCGTTAGTACTCCTGCCCTCCAGCAGCATCCCTCCATCGTCCAGCCCAGTTCAAAATTCAATATATATGAATATACACACACGAATACCTGCACAGCTCCTTCTACTTGTACAGATGATACAACTATATAATAACTAACCATGTCTATGGAATATTATTATGTTTCAGAGTTGAGAGCGTTCGCAGTTCGCATGATAAAGTTACCTAAACGTATATAGGAAAACTACGTATGAAGCTCTTTCCAGGTTGTTTCCATCTGTGTATATAATACCTACCTATGTGTGATTATATACTAGAACTAAACTGTTTAATAGGAACTTGTAAGGCAGTTCTAGGTTCTACCTGTATATTTATATAAAGCTATTTTCATGAACACATTTTTATTTCCATGCAACTCTTCACTGTATCTGTATCCTGCCACGTTAAAGTCAAATGCATTAGATACGAACACTTACTACTATTAGTGGTCGAATTGTGTGTGTAAAAGTTAAGAAGTAAGTGTGCTTGTATTTGTACAATAATAAAGTGTACCTGTTGTACTACTTCTTATACTTTGTACTTATATGGCATACAATTTACTGTCTACTTTATTACCTACGTATTTGGATCAGTTTTTGTATTTTATACTAAATGTAGACACATCTATTATGACACGTTTATATAAAGTATTATTAGTAGTAGGTATATAGTTTGTGTGTGTGTGAACCGAGATAGTTTTAAATCCTTTTAGTGTGGCGATTCTCCTACCTAGGTGTTTCTGGATATAATATTTGCTGAGCAAAGTTGAGCAGCGTGTTCTGAAACGCCTCCCTTCAAATCAAGTCTTAAGTCAATTCGAAGTAAACCAAGCACTGCAATATACAAGACTAAGACAAACTAACTCGGGGAAATGCGAAGAAGAAAAGGAAAGCTTCGAATGAAATAGATACATTACTCTGTGTGTACTTTTATGGTTGAATATATATTTATATATATAAAGAGTGTAAGAGAAGAATAAAACAGATCTGATCTATCCCGTCCCACTCTGACTCGGCCCTATTAATGCTCCTCTGTTCATTTTCACACGATACGCTGAGATTCTATCTGAAATGCAAAATCAAATGCAAATCCCACAGAAAAACTGGACACCTCCTTCTCACGAGAGAGCATTATTATTAGCATTTGCCGATCCGACTTGATTTGATGGGAAAGTCTAGTTACTGACTATAAGCTCACAACAGCTCATCACTCTGCTACATTTACTTTAGAACCGTGATAAAAATCATACACATACATAACACAGAAAGCATCACACACACAGGGAAAGAATGGAAGTGCAAATTATGAAGTCTCTCAGTCTCAGCAGATTTTTGTCGGAGATATTTCAAAATTAAGGTTGTTATCAGAGTATCTGCAGTGCTAGACAAATGTGTATAGTTGTTTTGTCGGGAGAGAACAATAATTTATAGAGTATTATAATACACCTGTGTGTTTATCATCAATTCAGTTTCTACTGCTATTATTTAGATGACCGAGAGAGAAGAATTATAAGGCTTATATAAATACATCCAGTTATTAGTTACATTTTACAATGTGCTGCAAATTACATTGATTTCGCCAATCGGTTGTGTACAAACTACAGATTATCATAATATGATGAGACGTCATGGATATTGACTTATATAGTCCACTACACACACACAAATATTGATAAATGATTACTAACTTGCCTTTTTACTTTGTAATAAACTATCTATACATAATATTATATCATCAATATACGGATATAGTAGTAATACTTTTTAAACATTAACCAACAAACCAACACTATTCTAAAATCTCAATCACTATTACTACTATACCCGTACATCCTATATCTCTGTGTTCATGTCATATCGTATTCTAAATTATAACCTTCACATTTATCCCAAACAGAACTTGTCATCGGATTACTATTGCTTGCATACAAACTATATCCTATACAGCATAAGAAGAACACAGACCCACACTAAATAAAATACAGAGAATACATACAGCAGTACAGAAAACAAGTGCATAAATATTTTATACAGAGAGACATACGCAAATACGTATCAGTGCAACTCATGCAAAATATAACAGGTGTGATTCGCGAATCATCGTTCTACTTTATACAACAAAATAATGTATAGGTTTATAGAATATATTATAAGCTATAGATATTCCTATACAGGGGTTTCCACCCATTCTGTATGTGTCTAAACAAAATATAAAATAAAAGTATCCAAGTCACGTTGGCATAATGTAGATGTACCATCAGAGTGTGTATGTATTACTTTATAATTCTTTGTGATTTTACTTTGGCACTACATCAAAAGGACTTTTATTCCACGACTGTTGCAACAACAACGTCAACATGTTTTCAACAACCCTGTGCATCATTCTGTACGTTCATAAGAAAATTCACAAGAAATATAAAGTGACTAGGTGTTCATTGAATCACACCTCTCTCTCACTCTGTATAGTCAACCAAACGACTTTCTTGTTTCTACTATTCCATAGTCAAACTTTTATCAATTATCCTTTTCTTCTGTATCTCTAAAGAGAATAATATGGAATGGATGCTTGCTATTTTAGAAGTTCGCAGCAACAATAGAAGAAAAGAGCAAGAGAACGATATGCAATTAGGTACAGGTTATTATTATTGTTATTATGATTATTCATCTGTTTATCTTTGCCTTAGTGTCACCGTATAACCAGTCACCACACCACATCATCATGACCACAGTTCATAGAAAACAAATCAACATCTTATGACTTCCTTGTACTACAACTATACAATACTACTTAAATAAATCAAATGAACCGACTCGACCTCAACTTACAAGAATTATATACGTATGATATACCTATACTCCTCAACAATACAGCCAGACCTCATGTAAGTATAAATGCTATAAAAACAAGGCAGTTGCACAATGCAATACTGATTCTACAGTAATAATACATTCTACTATTGTAGAATAAAAATATGAGTAAAGTAGCTTATTTTCTTAAGATCTAATTACAAATCTTTTAGTATTCTTTTATATTCATGTCAACTAACTACATTTTAGCGTCATTAGCGTATAAATACCTATGCACAAATTAAAATTATAATATTTGCAACATCAGGTTAAGTTGTCTCCTGCACTGTATGTATATTTGCAAATTGATAGCATAATGTGTTCGATAATTCCATCGTTTTGGTTTTAGCGTTAGTTAAACACAAATTGATAGCATGAATTAAGAAAATATTGACTGTTTACTTATTCCCATTATTTTAAACGATTAGCCAAACTGTACTAATGTACTTGGTAATGTGTACATTTTCGTGTGCGCATACCAAATGGGTTGTGAATATTACTAACAAGGATTTGAAATAGTAAAAGAACTTATATAGGCGATGTTCTTAAAAGTATCTACGTTTGTTGTATACGTTTAAATAATAATTTCATATCTGCATTGTGTTTCATGTTCGTGTAGTATATGTACGTAGTGTTTCAAAGATAAATAGTTCTGTATAACTCTACCTGCTATTTATAATATTATGAGCTATGGTTTTACAATGAGAAAAGACGAAAGAATAAGAGTGAGGCTGTTTATAGTTGGAACTTGTTGATCAGCAAATCCAGGGAGGATATTTGAGTGTAGTAAAAGTATTAGCATAATAAGTTATAGGATCTGTAGAGCTATTTTGCAAGTACAAGTAACGATAAGTATGTGCTACACGACAATGTTGTGTAGGTAATTACAGGTATGGCAAAGAAGCTTTTTATAAACCAGGGTCTGTAAACTTAAATGAATGCATGTGCTAGGCGAAACAATACTCGTATAGTTCTATGACTTGGCGTAGCTTGTCTTTGTCATTATCTATTCGGTTGTTATTGTCAGGTATGGAAATATCTGCAGATTAATTGACTTTGGCAAAAAGTGCCGCTGTGCTATACTACAGCTCTTTCTTCGTTTTACTGCTTCACGGTTGTATTATGTTCTTACATATTCTTCACTTGACTGCAACTACTACAGTAAATTACCTCGTAGAAACTGCATTGCAATTGTCAAGCATTCCCCATGAATTATTTCGACGTGCACAAAGTTGTTACTAAAAATTAGTACCCAAGTAAGATTGTTGGTGTAACATCAAGAAGCAAGCTACAAAATGACTGTTTCGATTACATACAACACTGGTTTGACCTTCGATAAATTATTATATGCGTTTTTTATCGTTTAATGGATCAGATTGATTGGAAAGTGATGGATGAAACTGTTTCTATTGAAAACTGTTTGCTAGGTACTTACAATTTATGGTTGATTAGTCGTGTAGTAATTACAACAAATAATTACAGTTATAAAGACGGGGGAGCCTATATCAGACGCTGGAAAATGGACACAAGGCATTTAGAACAATTAATTACCCCACATACCTCACATACGTACGTATAGTAAATTAACCAAGATTTATTTATTTAATTACATTTTGAGCAGAGACGATTTACAAATTACAGTGCATTTGTCTTTTATAATTTGCATTGTAACAAAATGGAAATTTTATCAGGATAATATTCAGAATTTCTTCTTCGTCAACATAACACTCTTTATGGAAACTGTTTATAAAGCCCAAGCTATCTATTCACCTAACCATATAAGTACATAGAAAAATTCCAGTGAAATGGGATTATTGTAGTTGGCATTATAAAATTGTATTAGAATGAGAATTTTCATTCAAGTCACAAAATAAGAAAAACTTCCTTCTTCAACACAAACGTTGTCCATAACGCAGTCACACAGACACTCACATTAATATTATTTAAATTATCTCTGTAGATCTGTTTACTGTATATGAATCGTATTTAGTTTAATTAGTCTATGAATTACCTGGCTATTTTTATACATTCCTCCTGCTGTACTTCATTTAAGTTAATGAAACCACACCGTCTGAATGTATACGACTTTTAGTAGTGCGTTGTTGCGTTCATTGAAAAACACACACAGACAGACCAATTAAAATGTTCATCAGATGTTTCCGGTCTTTTGAAGATGTAGCAAAATATAGAATGTATGGAAACGGTGAATGAACTATATACAACATATGAATGAGGTAGAAGAAAAAATCTTTCCACAAAAAAGGTATAGCAGAAAAGATTGAAAAATAACCGTTTATTACTATTAATACTTAGGTAGGTTGCAAGAACAAGTACAGCACACAAAGTACCTACTTGAGTAAATGAGCTTGTGAGACTGACCACTATCTATATATTTATTAAATACCTCTATCTATGCATTTTAATTTTCTTTGCTCTTAATTATTGTCGGCAAGACTTAAATTTAAAAACGAATGGTCGTTTCCGATTCTAAATTAGCACTTATAGGTACTTCCTTCTTCGCAGAGAGAAATATATGTAGAGGTGGATAAAGATATATCATAATCTATACTGCAGGACATCTGATAAATATGAAAGAGCTGCAAGTGCTGCTATTTAGAATAGATTCATGATCATGATAATCAAATTATAATAATAACACTCATTCAACAAGGTACTATATATAATGGAGACAGCGAGTACCTACAAGTCAAAGCTTCTACTAAACTCCAAGCACCATTCATTGACAGGCTGACAGGCTACTTGTATGAATGCAATGCTTCTTCCCGACATAATATTTCCCATGACAAATGTAAAGTACCTTAACTGTTTTACTGAACTACTACTACTATTACAAGTGTGTAGGAATTGATGTATAGGTAAGTACACGAGACACATCAGAAAAAATTTACATTTCCTACTTATATGTAATTGAGCTTATGGGAGACCAATTGAAAGAAGCATGACATTAGTATACCTCTGTACTGAAATTAAATGAAAGTATAATAAATGCAGTCCCAACTAAGTTAATAAATGTAGAACATGATTTATATTATGACAACAGAAGAGAGTAATCGTAACGTAATATTCTAACTACCTCTCTGCTAGTAGTGTGATCGGTAATTATGTGAAATTAACCAAAGAGAATGTTACTAAATATTCCTGAACTAAATATTGTAACCCGTGTGGCTTGTAAAAAGCCTTGGGTGTTTAATGTGTATTGATTGATTGATATTTTACCACGGAGCTCTTACTTATTATAATATCAGGGAGAACCTAGTAATTGCATATAGGTAAATCGTTCAAATAATGAATAGCTTAAAGTAAATGCACAGATATAATTTAACATGGGAATATTATGACAATCTAATAATATTTTGCACTCATTTCACAAATTATTAGCATTAAAATTGGCCATGTAGTAGATAGTAGGTAATGTGAGTAATCATGTGGAACTTATATACGTAAATAAATTTCAGTTAATTCTCCTCTTACTGACACTTCTACAATAATGTAATGGTGTTACAGAAGAAACGTTTGATGTTGTTAACTTTGTAACTGTCTTACAGGCAAAGGAAAATATAATGGACTAGTTTACCTTTTACTTTTTGCTCGCTCTGATGAAATGCTTCCTTCTCTGTGCGCTATTAAAGTTTTGACTGAAATGCAGAGTCTGTATGTAGAAAATGTATTGTTTGTATAATTATCAAGCTGCTTTATCAACAAACGTATATAGTAGTAGTCCGACGGATAATTTTCCTTCAAGGCACTTTTCGAGTCTAATAAAACGAATTTTTATTCTGAGTTTTTTTATACTTGCAGACAAATTTAGACTTTTAGTTTCGAAGAATTATGATTTGTAATGTATAAACAAGAAGGATAAGTTAGTCCGGATAACTGTGGCTGTTCCAAATATAAAACTACAATTTGTACTCATATCAGAGATTACGTAAAAAGTGTGAACTTTTTAATTGCTAGTAATGTAAACATCACTTTTGGTATATATAAACTCATGCAAGTTTCTGTCGTTGCCTCTATGAAGATTTCTGGATTCCTCAGCTCGGGAAGCAACAGGTGATTTACTTTACTTTCCTATGTGCTTATTCAAGTGCGTATGTAGATTGCGATGTATCTGTGTAGAAAATACACTGCACATAGGGCTGTTCACTTCACAAAGAGTACTTGGACAAGTATAAATATATACACACTGTAATACAACACGTTATAATATAGTAAGCAAGAAGTACTTCACTTTTAAAGGCTTATTATTTATTCTTCCTCCGATTGTATCAAAATCAATGAAACGAGAAACGTGTACTTTAGCTCCTCTAATACACTAGGAACGATTATTGCACTTACAGGTTGAAACCGTTTGTTGTAAGAATAAAGTTATTAGTACACTCATATAATATAGACCTATCTACTATATGAATCTCAAATTCGAAAATGAACTTGTAAATGATATTAGCTACTTAAATGTATAATAAGAATATTCTGTTGGGTCCAGTCAGGTTACTGTAGTTGACTGAGGAATCAACAAGCTATTATAAATTATATATAACAATTCACACGAAAACGACGGACTGTAACTTGGACGGAGAACAGAGCTGGCCACAGTGACAACGGCAACTGAACAGTAAATATATATGGACTTTACTTCTGCTCGATCTGTCTGTGTAGTGTAAGTCTAGGAATAAAATCGAGTCAAAGTCATCGTCATACGTGTTGGTAACATTAGATGTGTACGAAACGGTTTAGTTCTCTATATCCCTCCATGCATTAGCCCGTGTATGTGTACACAGATATATGCCTGAGGTAGTATAAGCAGGTACATCTGAAATCTCTATCAGTGTAGCAAAGGATTCGATATACATACATAATAGCAGTTTTTACATCGTACATTTATTTTCTGTACGTATATCTCTCTCTGTACATGACTCCTTCACCATTTTCTACGTACACTCTATCTCTATCCTTCTTTGCAGCTTAAAAGTGTATTAGTATAAGTGTATTCCTCTGTAGCCAAAACCTAAACACCATTTCTCCGTACTTTTCTATGTGAACGAAACATAATATGTACACTTTTCCAACCTGTGCTCTGTGTGTGTATTGTATAGGACATACAGATACAGCTTTAGCTTTAGATCTGGGAGAATTGACTATGATGATCGTATAGTATAATCGTATTCGTATGCAAGTACACAAGGGAAGGGACTGTGTATTTTGTATATGTACGTGCGTGAACGTGTGTGTATCTCTGCAAGTAATAAGATACAACGCAATGCAATGCAATGGTATTACATACACGGAGGAGGATCTTCCAAACGAAGCCAATCCCGTAGATATTTTGTAAGTATATGAATTATGATTATTATGTTTTACTTTTACAGTTTAACGTTTAGAATAATATATGATGATGATGATGATGTCCCGGCTTTGCTAATATTTCCTGATATTGTTATAGAAAAATTAATTTTGGTTTCGATTTTTGTTGCGTTAGGTAAGTGGATTCATGCACTTGTGAGTTTCCGCTTGCATTTTGTACTGTAAAAGTGAATTCGTATGAATGAAAGGTTACACTTGGCTTGTTGTTGTTACACACTACAGTAAGTATAAAAGCGCTAGTTTATATATACTCTGTTACTATTCTCTATGGCTGAACAATTATTTATTTGCAAAACTTTGTAAAAAGTCTTCACTATTTGTAGATAGTAGATATTATATAAGATGTAATTGTAGAAGCTTTATTTGCAAGATAAATATTGTGTGAGCAGTTAACTTTATTTGTGAATGAGATGAGATTGTTGTATTTTATTATTGTTATAAAATAATATGATTAGTATTTGGAATCTCTCAGACAAGGATCATTCATACGGGTTTTGTTTAGGAGAAAATGCTCGTAGTTGTAAACTCGAGTTGCTTTTGCTTACTACTAGACTGAACAATTTTATTTCCATGTCCATTCACCATTCTTGTAAATTAGTTCAATGCACCAGTATCAGGAAATACTACAATGAAATTAATGCATCTGTAAATCGTAGAATTTGATTTACAGTCATTTAGTCATTCATATTCGAGATGTGTATCATGTACAGTACCTTTTAAGGCAATTCAAGATCATCAAAGCAATTTAATTATTTTTAAAGATAATTGTACAGTACAATTAAACAAATTGATACGACATGCTTTATGCTTTTTAGTGAGGCTTTTAGGCAAATACTGAATTGGAAATTGAATGATGTCATTCTAAGAAAAGAAATAGTATTACATAGCAGCAGCAGATCTCATTGTTCTTCCCGCTTCTTTTTAAACACAGAACGAAAAGTAAGTTGCCAAAAATTACACTAAAAATTTTCTTCTCTAATTATTTTAATAACTTTAATTGTAAATCATTAATCAGTACTTTAAATTTGATTTTTAACAACTTTGGTATGCACAGTATACTTTTTAGAGTGTTGATGCATAATTAATACACAATTTCATGCTTATTTATTTGTCTGTTTTAGATACCAGCTGATTCGTTCTGCCCTTCTGACTTCCCCTATGATGAAGGAAGCCTTTCGACTTTTCGAAAGCTGAAAATTCTTAACTTATAATTAGTGTTTATATTTTAAATTGTCTAATTTATTTATAATTATTGTTTTGAAATCACCAAATTTGTACAACTTCACAATACAACATGGATCCAGCACTTTTAAGAGAACGGGAACTTTTTAAAAAGAAAGCTTTCGCAACACCTGTGTAAGTAATTATTTTAAACGAACGGTATTTTTTGCAAATCTGTTTTGAATGTACTGTGGTTAGTTTTTCCAAAGAGCGTATGTGATTTTAGAAAGTGATCTCACATGAAGATTACATTCTTTTTTGCTTTCAGTATCGAAAAAAAGCGGAAGGAAGAATTCGGCGATGGGGACTCAAGAAAAAAGGCAAAAGTGGAGCCACCAAGTAATCAAAGCTCTCTTTCCAGCAATTTGGCTTCCATGAAAGCATCTGCAGCGACGTAAGTTATTGAATGATGTAATCTAGTAGTATTTTGATTGTTTTTTACTAGTATTTAAGTAAAGCACCTGTAATAGTAATGTTTCCAATAATGTTCATATTAACTTTGTTTTCAGTTACAAAAATATAGCAGCGGGATCGGCTTACAAATTCGGAATTTTAACTAAAATTGTGAAGCATTTAAAGCAAAAATTTCAGGATGCAGAAGATCATCCTTTGACAATAGAAGAGATTTTAGACGAAACAAATCAATTGGATGTCTCCACAAAAATTCGACAAGTTAGTTACATATTTAAATTAGGTTACCTATATAATTTCCTTTTATCAAGACACAGCTCAATATGTTATCATTTATCAACTGTTTTTGTAGTGGTTGCAGGCTGAAGCTTTGCCAAACAATCCAAAAATTGAAATGACCTACGACGGAAAATTTCAATTTAAACCACCTTTAAAATGTCGGGATAAAAAATCGCTTGTTCGTTTGTTGCGGCAACATGATATGAAAGGATTAGGAGGAATTTTAAGAGACGATATTGTAGAATCTGTTCCTCACGCGGAGAGAGTTTTAAAAGTATATTCTTTTACTTTACTTCTAATATAGGGGGGGGGGGGGATTTATATAATACATTTACCTTCCATTTAAAATACGCCCATGGGTTGCAAAAAATACATAAAATAGTTAATTATGCCATCTTTATTGCAATTGCGATTATTAATTGTGATATTTATTGTTTGCAGGCAATTGATTCCGATCTTATAACAATCATTCGTCAAGATAAGAAAAAGGTCATATTTTACAACGATCGTTTGCAATTAACTGTGGACGATGAGTTTCAAAAACTGTGGCGCTCTGTTGCTGTGGATGGAATAGATGATGTGAAAATCGAAGAGTACTTAGAAAAGCAAGGAATTAGATCTATGCAGGATGATGGAATAAAAAAGAAAATTCAACCAGCTCAGCGCAGAAAAGGTCAAAGGAAGAAGCAGATTAAGAAACCTAAGGATAACGAGCATATTGCGAATGAGCTTAGAAATTATCAAGATGGCGAATAGTTTTACCAATGTTCGGTTTCGTCTAAATTAGTTGACAGTTTTTGATAATTTTGAAAATCATTAATCGCTATAAGATGTAATGACATACCGCATGTTCACAGTTCAATTATCTTTTTCTACCAGTTTGCATGTTAGACTCAGCCATGATTAAATGCGGCAGGTCAATGAAAAATACCAGAAAATAAAATAAAAAATCAATTAGTGAAATTAAAATAGTTGTAAACTTCGCTTAAACACATTTTTAACTTTTTATTTGGATTCTTAGACATCCTTTTCATTTTAACAGAAACAAACACCATTAATAATTAATAAATTATTACGCATTTTATATAATATTTTATATTATACCCAAGTAATACTTCGATTTTTGCTTTCACCCAAAACCAGAGTGAGGGAGTTTTAGCTTAATAAAGCACTTTAAACAAGGCGTTTTGCGAGGATATTTTTGTGGACAAATTGCACAGTTTCTTGTACGTTTTTAAAATACCATGTTCCTAGGCCAAAAGGCATCTTCTCTCTACAAGTAGGCATTTTCATAAGGCAAATCGTTAGTTTTGTAATTTCAAGTATACATCTACTTCCGTTTTATATTAGGTACTGTTTACATCTACAGCATACTTTCTATTGTCACAATTATTTCTATACATACTACCTATACCTATAACATCATTAGAGATTATCGAATTAGATATTTAAATCTGCCATTTTAGTAATGATTGTAAACACACTGCTAAACAATATAGTAAGATAATATCTGTATCATGTATGTAGTAAAAGTTATGTGGAAAGAAACAATTTTCATGTGAGAACAGTGGACACGAGGGAAAAGAAACATTCACAAAAGAAATTGAAAATATTGGTTGTGTTTCGAGATGTAATAAGCTACAACATTGGGCAACATTCTAAATGAGTGTGGATTGGAAGAATAGTCCCAATCAATATTTATGAATATAAAATTCGTTGTATGAACACTTATGGATTTGGCGATGGAGAAGACACAGCTTTGCGTGCAGCTTGATCATGCATCTTCTTCAAACGCTTACGAAGTTCTACGGGGAATTTCTCGTAACATTTCTTGCACACAGGCTTAGTGTCACACTCGTAGAACTTGGATTTCGGATTCAACCGTTGGTCGCATACAGAACATGCAAAATGATGCTGACACCAAGCTTTGTTCAGAGCAGTCACCACTACATAAATATACATTGCATAAGAATCTTATAATTTTACATATGCATTTTAAATAAAAATGTCAAAATTACCATCTCCTGTGATGACTTGGTTGCAAATGAAGCACAAATTGCCAAAAAGTTGGTGATAGTGAGTTTCGCAATAAGCTAATCCTTTTTTCTCATAATGTCGATGACCCAGGAAAGGTTTCTCACATTTGGCACACACAAAATGCTAAAAAATGAGTAATTGTCCAGAATTATTCAATTGAAATGTGTACAAGTTAAATATTGTAATTAGTAGTACAAGTAAGTTGTAATGCAATACCTCTACGTGCCAATGTTTTCCCAAAGCAGTAACCACCCGCTCTTCGATTGGTCGTCGACAAGCCCCACATATAGGGATTCCCATTTTATCATGACATCTTAAACAGTAAAGTTGGTTCATGTCATTTGCAGCATAACCCGGACGAGACTTAACCTCCCTAGCGTCCGAATTTAGCTCGATTCCACAAGCAGAGCAATTAAAGTGATAAGGATGGTACACTTCTCCACGGTACTTTAACGGCTTGTCGTCAATAACTCCGCTAATAAATATCAAAACCATTATACATTCATTTTCAAGTTATGAATTGCAATAATCTTTTTTCATACTGCAAAATTTCATTCGATTTACTTACTGGCACTTTTGGCACATGTATTTCCCCAGCCCTGCTGCTTTGACTTTAGCGTTACAATCATGACAGAGAGCTCTTCCCTGATTCTTAATGAACCCTAAATCCGCCAATTCTTTATCGCATTCCTGACAACGGAAGCATTTCGGATGCCAGCTAAAGTTCATCGCCTTGATGACTCGACCCACAATGAATTCATCTGCAATAAAGTTATTTCTTGCATAAAAAGTACTTAAAGGTATTATTTGTTCTTTGAATATATATTGCGGTTAATGTATAAAAGCCAAAGGTAGGGCATATTATTATGGTGTTTATGTTGTGAAATGTAAAACAATCAAACAATCGCGTTATGTCAACTAACAATATAAGCGACATAAGCCTATATACACCCATGTAAAATGTAGGTGTATGGATAAAATTGGGTATATTATATCTATTATATCATATTGATATAGCCTACGTTTGGATATTCATAATGGCTAGCAAAAAATTGTCTTCATTGTTTGTTTTAGAGTCATATTTGTCTTTGGAAAGCATTTTTAGGAGTTACTTACTGCATTTTGCACAACAAGGTGCAAAGAGAACATGGAAATCATGTTCACAATATTTTCGTCCGTCATATTCGTAGAAAGTTCCATCCGGAAACCTACGGAAACACTGTGCACACCTGAAAAGGTAAATGTAAATTAGTTTACATTAATCTTAGCTCTCACGAATAAATGTATGAAATGTAGAATGATTCTTACACAAAGCATTGAGGATGCCACAGTTCACCGTTTGAATTGACGATTTTATCTTGCGCTTCGAATCCCTCCCCACATCGGGAGCAAAACATCGTTCCTAGAGCCAGATTGATGCTGTATCATAGAAAAAATTATTTCATTAGAAGGGAATTTACAATTCAGACATAATATATACAAAAAAGTACTGCAGGTATATTACATACTATATAAATATTTGTAATTGTAAATAATTTAGTAAATTAAGGTATGAGATCACTGTAAATTTGGGTGTAAAACGATAAACACTTTATATGGGCAAATACCTTTCCCAATCGTCATTCTCTTTAGGAATGAATGTCTTACTCTTTCTTCGCGTAAATAATTGACTCTCTTCAATATGCAACGTTAAATGCTGCATTTTTATGCAACAGAAAAAAACAGTTCACTTAAATCAGTATATTGTATACAATTTTTGAAATTCTTAAACTAACAAAATGATAAATTCTTTTACACAGGTACAATTTTAGTGGTATTATTTTATTTTACAATGATAAAGTGAATTGAGATTGCACTACAAACGTAATTGGCATTATAATACTCTAAAGCTGAAGGTAAAATCACTTCACACAAGCATCTACTTATTATCATTCCAAACCTACACTTAAAAACGCATGATACGTCCACATAGTTAAGTTATGCTTATCTAGAGATAGGTTGAAAAATATTTTCGTGCATGACATACATAGTAAAAATTAACTATGCACATGTATTAGAAATAGGTAAGTATTTGTTGTAGCCTCGACAATCTAATCGTTATAATCAACTAATCACTTTCGTATAGACGGCAGTCGTAAAATGAAAAATTAATAGTAAAGACACATCTCTCTATATAAAAAATTCATATAAAGTTTTAAATATTTCACGCACACAGACAAAATTATATGTAGTACATGCAAACTTCTAGCCGATAATTGATTATAGTTTAATGAGTTTATAAGAAAAAATTTATATTAATATGAACCCGAACAAATACACATAGCTATAGCCATACAGAATAATCTTTGCTTATCATGACCAAGGTATATAGTTAACATTTTATGGAGTGGAGAACTATTCAGCGAGTTAAAAAGATAAACAAATGAATCAATGCGTAAACATTACATTCCGTAAGTAGGATAGACCTGGCACTACTACCATCACTACAAATATCGAGGTTAAAATTTCAAAGCATCCTCACCTGTGTAGTACTACCTTAACATATATTAAATAATATCGCTATGCACGTTCTGTCAGAGTGTGTAGGATATTTTACCTAAATAACTTGTTTACTTTATATAATTTTTTCCAGCTCTTTCAGTGAATGAAGTAGTTAGGTATTATCACACAGAGAAAGGAATACATTAGGCATTTGACTGTGCTTAATGGGTGAGTGTTGCTAATTTGTTAATTAAAACTTTAAATACACTTACCCTGGCATTTCAGTTGATATTTAGCATTTAGCAAACCAGTTTACAATTTACTCTCTAATTCAAATCCAAAGGTAAATTAGGAGTGAACAATTAAATTTTATCTAAAAGTATATACAGTAAACACAACAGCAACAGACACAAAAAGCGGTCAACCTGCTGAGAGAGCACACAAAAATCACAATAAGTTCATTAATTTTAAAGGGATGATTAATATATGGGATTGTATAAATACTTGTTGTAAATGATTACTTACAGACTCTATAAAGAAAGGAGCAAATTATCTAAACAATTTAAGTCTAATAAATAATTGCTACACAATGCTAGCTTTCTATGTAACTCTGCGTGCTAACAACAAAATACAACTAGATTTAGCCTTCCACTACAGATAAGTGCGTAAAAATTGTAGGAAATTGGGCCTTACACTGTATTTTCATAGTTGGTACTTGGGACTGATAGAATAAGTCACAGAGAAGAATCTCCAACAAGAATATTCTGTTTGATTTCTTTCGATGTCTGCCACTAAGGGCAAAAAAACAGTAAATCTCAATACATTCACCTAAAGAAATAATGTGTGGAGCAGTCTGTCTCTCTCTCTCTTTTAGATTATGCAGTACACAGCAAGCAGCATGTAAGAAAGACCCACATCCGCCTACGCTATAATCAGCTCTAACCTCTTTCTTCACTTACATGGTTACATTTACATTCATTCTTACTTACATAACTATCTCTCTCTAACTCTTCTTGCTTAAAGCAGCTCACACACTCACACACATACACCTACATACTAATTTTAGAGAGTTTATAAAGCCACAGAGCTAGCAAAAAGAAATCATGGGCGAGGTTCCCCTTATTCCATTTAACTTATTCGATACAGGGCCACTCATATTACTTACTGTAGTATGTAAGTGTACATAGATTTGTGTGTGCAATCAATTCATCTGTGTATGTATAGATACAGTTTCTTACACTTTTTCTGAAATGTAAATTGCGAAATAGATTGTGAGTTACACAAATGAATGTTTAAAGTAATGTACTTTGTAAGTGTACGTAAAATTATCTAACGTACTCTGCAAACTTCAAACTTTTGTTTCTGAAAAGTTCATCCTAGAATATTTATGTTGATGAATCTGTGTTATTTCTTATTAAACAATATTCCTTCACCAAAAGGTTAATCGAAAGCATGGTTTATATTAGGTAAAAGAATTTTGCGAGAATACAAATACAGCGTTAAGAAACAGTGGTCAACAGGTATATAAATAATATATGTATTATAGAGATCCTCGAAGGTGCATGGTATCTTATCTTATAAATAATTCCATAAAAGATAGCTAGTTAATGTCAATGTATCTACATAGGTACATCTAATACTAAAAGCGTATTGCGTGCGTCTATTAATAAAATCTGTGTAAACATTTGAGTCTTATACTAAAAGAGTCACCCCGTACAGTGGATCAATCATGAAGCTTCCTGTCAGAGAAAGGATTTTTCAGTTTCATGTGTACCTTGTTCTCGCATTACCATTATCAAGTATCCACCTTTGTACATATTATGTAAAATTGATTCAACAGAACAGAGTCACTTGTACTGTATAGGTATATATTGGTATATAAAGTTCAGTTCAAGGTAGCGCCCTAAAAATATATGCCCCGTCTGGTTCAAAACTCCCGTGTCCTTTCACCATTTTACGGAATAAGGGTGTTATCTCACTGTAAAACGCAAGCTTCGCCCGCAAATTACGCTCAGATCTATTTAAGCTTGTATATCTTATCTGTCATTTCCAGCACAAATATATAAATAACCAAAGCAGAGTGCGTTCGCAAAGCTTCAATACGTATATCACAGGTACCTATATGGTACCTATATAAACTTGTAACGTGAGATGCTACACACACTACACATGCCAGACTAGACTAACAGTATTACCTACATCATGATCTAGGCATATAAAGAACACAAAAGATTAGAAGAACTTGTATTAATGTGAGTAGGTAGTCTTCATAGAGAGACAAGCTAATCATCCTTATATATATCCTGGGCAGATTTGCAGATGTATATATTTTACCTACGCATAAATAAATACAGCACACATAAATTACATAATGTATGTAGCATGCACCTGAATACTGTAGACACAGACAGATAAAGCAGTTATGTAGGTAGACTCGCCAGCATAAATAAGAATAAGGTACACAAACTAAAAACTCTATGCAGAAACATCCTCACAAACCTATTTTTATGTAACACTCTCAAGAATCTCATACAAGTATATTTTACATGGTCGTTCTCGTAACTAAGTTGTACAAATATGTGTTTATATGAAAGCAGACAGATCATTTACAAGAGTTGCGAATATACCATGTAAATTTTAGAAAATGAATTGTGAAAACAGTACCCTTTTGTATGTGATGATGATGGTGATGAAGATTAAAACAGAAAAGAGTGCACTCTCTCTGCTGGTGCCTGTAGGTAATAGTTATTTGGTTGGTTGTAGCAGTTTTTCCCCTTGACTCACTCAGAGAGACAGCCACACTTTAACTGATATCATACATAGCCCTGAAAAGTGTCTTGTATATCATTGCTCATCTCTTCGTTGGCTGTCTTACTTTTAGATGTGACGTAAATTGCCAATTTCTTGCTATGAGAGTTACACAGTTACACCATATCCATATAGAATAGCCATACATACCACAATTTTCTATATAAACCTTATTACTCACTAAAAAATATATATAGGTATACAATATACATACAGACTACAAAATGTGCCGTTAGGCAAGTTTATTTTATATATCAGCTATATGGCTTTGACTATTTGGCTACTATATGAATGAGATAATGTAAGTAAAACTAAAACCTCAACAAAATGAAGAAGCTTGATGAGTTGCTTCTTTCTTTACGCTTACAAGGGTAAAATTATTACAGTGCTAAGCTGCCAAGTATATAAGAATTGCACAAAAAACATTCTGCATGATTTAGGTATACTTCTCCTTCTTCTTCTCATACTTTTAATCCCCTGAGGATTCTCAGAGAGTGAGTTTTCATTAAGAAAGATTAAACGAGGAATTATCTTTGCCCCATGCTATTTTTACTTTTGTTTTTACACAGAATAAGATTTCTACTGTGTAATGTGGAAGGAATAGGAAAGTAGAATTATTTTTGGGTGATATTATTCTAAGTTCTCCAGGATTCTCCAGAAGAGATGTACCTTCTAGACTGTTGGGATGGCCTTGGACGTTTTGGTGAAAGTAAAAGTTGGAAGACAATACACAATGAGTCATATCCTTGGCAGTTGACTACGCAGTTGGCTCCAAGTTCAAATTGAAAGTCACAGCAGCCAAGTAATTGTCAACATCATCATTTTATTATCTCTCTGCTGTGTTGACAATTATTGTTTTGGACATTGGATCATGTCTTGGAATCTTCTTGACTGTTTTCTCGTGTCTGCATTTTGCATTAAATGGTAACAATTGTTGCAACTGCAATAAGTGTGTGAGAGGAATCATTAATTTTTTTAATGGCGAAGTTCTCTTAACCCACTTTCTATTGTTTTGAGAGCACTCGACAACAACGGATTGAAAGATATTAAATGGTTCACAAGTGTCAGAAAAGAACTTTTTGCAAAACAGGAGCAGACAAAAATGTCAAGCAGTAGTGATTGGAGTGGGAGTCCGAGTCACAGTGCAAGTGCTGGAGGAAGTGACAGCGGAAGTGGAAGCGATTCTTCGGACGAATTTTTTGATGCAGAAGAGCCAACAGGGACTTTGCTACGTGTTTTTTCCAAAAAGGCTTTTGAAACTCCAAGGCAAAGGGTGGATTTAACTACACTCACACCTGCTGAAATTGACAGTTATACGTCTTCAGATGTGTACTTTTCACCTCCTTCTTCAAATGTCAGTGGGAGTGGCACACTCCTCGCAAGTCACAATGCTAGCACCACGTCTATCACCTCTCTGCCAAGGGTATTAATAATTTATGATGTAGAGACAATGTCAAGAGATCCATATGTTACAGGAAATTCTTAAGTTATGGGCTAAATGAAAGTAATATTTTTGTTTTTCTTGTACTTTAAGACAGAGAAGGAGCAGGAAGAGTACGAGGAAGAAGAACGCAGGATGAAAAAAATGGAAGAGATGAGAAGGAGATTAAATACCGAAGAAATTGAAGAGTTGCATCCTGATGAAACGTCTCCATCAGATAGTCAAACAAGTAGTATAGAAGGATTGTATGGTGCAACATCTGGCAGAACTTCTCATCCTTTTAAAGTTGTAGACCATGATACTGTCAGTATGCAATCGGGAGTGTCCGTTGGAAGACTTGGACGTATTAGTAATAATCCTCCTTCAATGTCGTCAGTATCGTCAAATGCAACTAGCACATCAACAAATTCTTCGTCAGTGACGTCCAGCGCACAAACTCAATCAACCATCTTGTCAGCTAATTCCCAAACTCAGCATTCAGCAGGGAGTACTATTAGTGAGGAAACAGACAGTAGTAGTAATAAACCAGACCTGGTAGCCAGTTGCCTTTCAAAAGACAAAAATCGAGAATTATCTAAAGATGACAATACATTTAACAAGACTCCTGTAGCTCCCCCAAGAAGAAAACGTAAAGTTCTTCTTCCTGCTCAGTCAGAAGAATCGTCGGCTGTGAATGAAACTACTGCGAAATCTGGACCTTCGATCGGAGATGGATCCGTTGAAAAGGAAACCACTCCGGAGCCTTTATTTTCTGCTCAACATCGTAGAACAGCTGCAGTAGCTGCGGCTAATAAAAGAAGCGATTCAACTTCTAGCGTTAGTAGCAGTACTTCATCGCAAAATCCGCCAAGTCCTACCGTGTCCATTCGATCTGTTTGTAAAGACCTGGACAAGACTTTAGATGTGACAGCAAGTCAAAAGTTTTGGGTGGTGAAAGCACAAGACGAAGAAAAAACACGAGCAAAAAGTTCTGGTCCCAAGGTTTTGAGAAGAACAGAATCCTTACCGAAAGATGTGATGGCAGCATTTGATCCCTCAGGTACCGGATCTGGTGGAAATAGAGATTCAAGTTCCAATTCGTCCACTTTGAATACTTCCTTGTTAGCTGCAGAAGGACAGACGTCTGAAACTAGTTCTGCGACATCCGCGAACACCACAATTGCCGCAGCATCACTTCCCATATCTGGTCATCTTTCAACTATGATATCGGCTATGGCAGCATTAGAAGAACAAAAAGATAAAGAATCTGCCGAAAAGCAACTAAACATTACTCTTAGAACTAGAACGGATTCTGGGAAATTGCTGTCAGATTTGGAGATTCTTGAACAAGTTACCGTAAGTCGGAAGCAGTCTTGTTAATAATTATGCATTTAAAATACTATTTACTTATTTACATAAATATTTTAAGTTCCTACGTAAATAATCAAATATTCAAGTGAATTGTGGTGTAATGAATTGATGAAGATGTATTTATGGTATTTCATTTCCGGTGTCTTACTCTGTATTTCCGTAGCGGCCTAAAACGCTGGATTTACACTTTCATCCGGTATTCGGAATGTTTGGTTTACATTTCCACTGCTAATATAGAATTTAGTCTTTTGCCCTTTCACTAATTTCAAAAGCTGTAGTATCTGAAATAACTTGCTTTTAATTTGTGTTTTTGGTTTTACCCATTTTAATTATCTTCATTACTACTACATACTTAAAAATCAATAATTAATTATCATCTTTTATGACTTTGTGTTGATTTTGTATTATCTGTACTCTGTACCCCTGTAGTCTCATCCTCACACAGGTGATTCACAAATTCAGTGTTCTTTATTAGCATAATACGGACCTACACAATTAGTTGTACTTCTTAAACGGTACTATAAGTACGGTTCTTTAGATTTATTATTTCCCATTTATTTCAAATGCCATCCTGACATTAAAAAAAACTCTTTAATGTATAAAAAACATTAAAACTTGGTAATACGTTTGTTTCCACACTGCCAAATTTCAGTTCACCGCTTGAAATACACCCTTAAATTAAATATTCATTGTAACAAAACTGTTCATCCCCGTACACCTTACAATTACAATTGGTAGGTATCTAAAGATAAAAGCAAATAGCATGCAATTGCAATCGGTGTGCTGGTGTGCTTAACAAATGCATATTTTAATGTGTCACACACGTTGCTTTTACCGTCTGAATTTATTAACTTATATGTGACTTGTGGTAATACACAGGTTCTCAACTTGGACACGGGTGAACGAATTCCATTGTCCTCTGCCGAAGACAAGATTCCACAGTGTATTAACCCGTTGTCTCTTCATATTATGAGACTGACGTCAGAGTATGTGGGTGACTCCTTGCTCCTGTTGCACGCAAAAGATAGAGACTCGGATGAAGAATCCATTAGTTCTAAAAAATCATCCGCTGCATCTCAGGAAGATGGAGAATCCAGCGGAATGGGGGTCAAGAAAAAGACGGCACAAATAAGAAGATTTTTGGGCTCTACAGTTAAAAAGACTGTGAACAAAGCAAAATCTCTAGCTCACCATCGACATCATAAAGAAGACGATGATGACATTAGCACCAACGAAGATCAAGATCCACTTGTTAAAATGAAAGCTTCTCACAGTCATAAAGGACCGTACGATTTTGACCATTTGCAGCAGGTACAAGACTTAATGGGAGAGCACAATGGACCTGTTTGGTAAGACTGGTATTTTCCATTCCTTTGATTTATTTATGTAGCTCATGGGTACGCTAAGCTGTTGCTGTTTCATTAATTTATTCATTAACCTGTTTCATTTCTTTGTTTAGGTGTATGAAGTTTTCTAACGATGGTAGACTTTTAGCGACTGCAGGTCAAGATAGAATTATTAGAATATGGGTTTTGAAAGATCATTTACCATATTTTCAAGACATGAGGTCCAAACACACTGTAGATAAAGTATCTCCGACCCCATCGCAGGAATCCATTGTTTCACAGCATTCTCATCATTCGGTCGAAGAAATGCTGCAGGCTTGGTAAGTTGAGCTCGTTATTTTCATCTTGCGTTTAAAGATCCGTATAGTGTTGCAGATCTTAATTTGAAAATTCTGGTATCTGTTGATTTTAGTGAGAGTAGTGATCCTAAAGCACCATTTGTACCTCGACCTTTGTGTATTTATTCTGGTCACACCGCCGACTTATTGGACATAGCATGGTCAAAAAGTTTTTTTCTACTTTCCTCCTCAATGGACCGGACAGTTCGTTTATGGCATATATCTAGACGAGAGTGTTTATGTTGTTTTCAACATATAGATTTTGTCACAGCTATAGCCTTCCATCCGCGGGTATGTTTTCTTTAATGGAGTATTTATGTACTCCACTCCTTATTTGAATTTGATTTAACTTGTTTAACAAAACAATTGTAACTGTATTTTTGATTTGCAGGATGACAGATATTTTTTGAGTGGGTCATTGGATGGAAAGCTCCGGCTTTGGAACATTCCAGATAAGAAAGTGGCATTATGGAACGAGGTAAACGGTCCAAATAACCTGATTACAACTGCGAATTTCTGCCAGAACGGAAAATTCGCGGTAGTTGGAACCTACGACGGTCGATGTATATTTTTTCATACGGAACAGTTGAAATATCACACACAAATAATCGTCCATAGGCGAAAGAGGCTAACTGGTAGAAAAATTACTGGGATAGAGCCGATGCCCGGAGAAGACAAGATTTTAGTAACATCAAATGATTCCCGCATACGACTTTATGACCTTCGAGACCTTAGCTTGACTTGTAAATATAAAGGTTACTCTAATTCCTCAAGTCAGATTAAAGCCACTGTAAGTCATGACGGCAAATATATAGTCAGCGGAAGTGAAAATCAATGTGTTTACATTTGGAAAACTTGTCATGACTATTCGAAGTTTTCATCGGCACGCAGGGACCGAAATGGATATTGGGAGGGAGTCAAAGGTACGATCCGCTTGATAGAAAGAACTGTACTGAATACGCATTGAATACAACCAGTAAATTGCTATGATTATAATTCCGAATTTTCAATTTAGCTCACAACGCTGTCGTGACATGTGCGATTTTCGCTCCAGATCCTGACATAATTGTAAAGCAAATCGAGGCAAAAGAAAAAGAGGAACAGCAGAAGTCTTCTACGGTAAAATCGCCTTCACTTACCAAGTCGCAATCACAGAGTCACGCGTCGGCTTGTCCACTCGGTTATGTTCTAGTCAGTGCAGATTTTTCCGGCTGCATCAAAGTGTTCCTGAGCAAAGTAAAGCCGAAGCATAGTTCTCTACCTGCATCAGCTCTCGCTTGAAATTAGCTGCGTCGTAAACTGCAACATTTCAACGCATCAAAATAGAAGATTACTAGATTTTATGCCTGAAGTAAATAGATGCTTAAAAGAATTTTAATTATTTGTAAGATTGTAACTAAACTATCAAATGGATGCATTATATATAATTTAGATATATAAACGTTATTTAAGTGAAAGCATATCACGGGTAGTGATTGATCATGACTTGACTGGAAATTGCTGACTAGGCATTTATTCTAAAAATATAGATTTTGAATATATATACATATATAAATATATGAAACTAATTAATATATGTAGTTAGCAATTATCCTAATTACATTATTAACTGTGTCTTTTATTACATACCAGAAGGTACGTAATGTAAGAATTTATTCAAAGTAGAGGTACTACAGCTTAGATGAAAAATGCGAGGCGATTCTAGTCTCGACAGAAATGTTAGTATCTTTAGCTTATCGTTAAATTGCTGTCGTACAACTCCTGAAGTTTTGCTACTAGAACTACCTACCAACCTACCTAACCTACTATTCTTGTTTAACTTGCTTAATATTCCAAGTGCAAAAGGTTCCTGTAATAAGGAGCTGAATCATGAATGACTATGAATGATAATATTATTATATTATATTCCTACAATAGATATTATATAATGCCCATTTTGTGATTTAGTATCAATGCACAAGAATAATCTGCTTTTAGTTTTTACAATACTAAAATGCTAAAATTTCAATTCAAATTCAAAGATAGAATTGGACAGCTTATTTATTGATAAACGTTACAATTATCACAACTGAAAAGAATAAACCAGAGCCGTGCTCTCAATTCTAATAGATATGAGGCGATGCGATGATTTTATTTTATTTGGTTCATAAAGACTAAAGACAAAAATTATCATGAGTGAATTCCTCAAACTATGCGGAAGCAAATTATCTTAAATTATTATGGACAAATGGAGTATGGTCAAACAATTGAAGAAATAAATTATAAATTACTCTCCGATCTAGTGACTTTTGGAATGTGATGTTGAATTGAATAGTAATCAGTAATTAGGGAGTACATTAATAAATATCGGTGAGGTCTCGTCTTAAACAATTGAGTAACATTCGTGTATATTATTACAAAGTTTAAAGTTGCAATGATGACCTTTAACAAAGAATTGCGAATTGGAGCTGAACATTTTCAATATTTTTTATGTTGTTCTTGAAGTGTAACTCAGGGAGGATTTTATTAACTCGTCTAATTTTTGAGCAAATAACTCACTGTGTATGAATTCTCCAGACGGACATATAGGATTTTTAACCACATACTCCAAGTAAATCTAAATAAGAAATAATTAAATTAGACATTTAATTCAGCTAACAAGTATTCCTTGAATCCGATTGATAACTGATGAGAAAGAGAAAGAGAATAATTACTCACTTGTTGATAGATAGTTCGTAGCAAGTCTTTAACATTTGGTGAATTTAAGTCCGTATTCATTACAAACTTCACTCCGGACGGAGATTCCCAGTAATTCATTTTGTACTTGGAAGTACGATAACTAAAAGAATTATCTTTTAGATCCAAAGGAGATATTTTGTCTAAGAACGATCGTAAAGAAAATAGCATTCCATACACTAATTTTCCTTCCTGAAAAAAAGTTTTTATCAATATTTCGTCTGTTTAATTTTTAACAAGTAGTCTTTCACTTCCCACTTTTATAACTACACACTAAAAGAATTTTTCAGCAATAGGATTCAACATTTCAACATGCCAAATAAAACTAAGTATACATAGTAAGATACTATGTTAATTTTTAAAAAACTGACCTCCTCTTTACTCATCGTCGAAACTTTTTTCCGATTCCATTCCCCATAATAGATAAGTGTTCCATTTCTGTCGAATAAGTACAGGTTGTGAATCGTCATGTTGTGACCACAAGAACTCTTTTAGCTTTTCAGGTTGATTGAAGATCTACACCGACTGCTGACCGTGGACAGTGGAACTACACCGTAATATTAAAGAAACATTTGTAAATTAATTAAGAGTAATAATTAAACGTATATAAGATTATACATACATAGGATTCATTAGTTTTAATTAGCTTAGCTCTTCTCACAGCTGATTTACTTAACACCTATAAATACAAAAAATACCTAAAAATCTTCATACAAGAGTGTTGATATTTTGTCCTGAAAAAGTTAATGTCCTTACTTCGCCTTTAATTTAACATCAATGTCACACACAGCTCTGACGGACAACTGACGGATGGACGATTAAAAACTGTCAAGTGAAAGCGAAGCAATAATAACAACAATAACATTGGATAGGAGGAAGGAATAAGAATAATATTCATTCATAAAAACAGCGGTAAAAGGGCGAGTTGGAATTTCGAATCAAAACTAAGCCGGTGTAGTGACATCATTGGAATGTGGACGACGATAGGTAGACATTTCTTGTGAATAGTGCGATGGCGTTTTCTCTGGATTTAGACGACGGAGTGGGTTAATTGGAGGAATTTGAGGCAGTTGGATGTGAGCTCGAAATTTGATTTTGCATTTTGCCTCCTTTGCTCGCCGCTACTCGGCTACTCACCTCACTTTTACTGCAAACTGCACTGCTCTTCTGCCATACAAACATGACAAGTACACGGAAAGGCGCTCTACTCATCGCGCACTACAATACAAAACTGTTTGTTTTATCTGTAGTCTGTACTGTACAGCAATATACTTCTGTTGTACGAACTGTGTGCACAAACTATAAAGTGTGGGTAGTCGTACAAGGCACTTACTAAGTTACAACACCTTTTTCAAAACCAATCCTGCTTTCACTACTTTCTAGTACTTTCTTTTCAACTTTCTCCATTTACTTTCCTCCAATCATGAAATTAACAATAGACTTAATTTAAGTAGGTTATTAATGAAATTGAATAAGCAAATGTCAATGTGAAATAATCGGATCTCCAAAATGCAATTTAGTTTGATTTGAACATCAAATCTTAGAAATAAATCCAATGATCTCTTAAGACTGATTGATAAGTGACACGTTATGCATCTGCCGGCATGAAATTTAGGATACCATTACCATACGTATCGTACTTTCTTTGGAATCGTTGTCGTTGTTTCTTTTGTTCGTCAATTTGCTACACCGGTGGTTCCTCCTCACAGTCCTCTTCGATTTGCTACCAGGATTAGGCCACCCGCACCCGTGTAGAAAATCGAAGAACAAAAAAAAGTCAACGGACAAAGATTCCAAAGAAAGTTTCTCCTCGCAAATACTTAAAATTTTGTAAACTACCCGCAGCGCACTGCACTGATATGAACTCAAGCTAGTACAAGGAAAAAGTAATCGGTTGGCCTCATCTGTTAGCTGGGACATGAAAGACATTCTGGCTAAATGTCTGCTTCCGGAATTATCTCCCAACTCCACAGGAGATTGGGGTGTTTCGGTCCATGGGTCGTCCTACGTAGTAGCGTATTCCTGTTCCCTTCCACAACACAACCCAGAATTTTGCACTGAATTCTTTCAAATTAAAAAAAAATATTAGTATTTGTAAATGCCTATAATATCGACCACAGAGCGCAAAATGAAATGTTTGCGTCATCTTCAAAGTGTGTGGACAAGGGCGTATGGCGTATCTACATGTGGGCACTTGCCTCCACCAAATTCTAGAGACGCCACTCTGTATGTGGACATAATATAAAACGCACACATAAATTTTTGTGTTTTAAGTATAAATCATTTTCAGGAACGCCAAAACCTTTAATGTGAACATTTAATTTTTAGTGCCAATATAGAATACAATTCACGAAACCTGCAATAACATCACGCAAATTTTATTTCGGTATTTTGCAATTTTAGAGTAAAAAAATCATTTTTCAAGGTAGTTGACATAAAAATTGATTAATTTTCCCTTAAATAACTATATTGATCGCAACCGCAACCTTTATTAGCAACGTCCCCGCACCAAAGCTGAAAACTGTGGAGACATAGCCCCGGGGCGTATGCTTTCACTTGTGAAAGCTACTTAAGGTAGGCTGTAGGCATTGTTTTGTGTGCTTTTGAAATGAGTAAAAACTTAGGAGACATGCTGTATGTTTGATTGGGCATTCATGATGCCTGAAATTGTGCTCGTAAACTGTGTGTTGCATGTTGCTTGCTTTGCTTTGCGATTATTTTGTAGTTTTGGATGTTTGCATGTATGGGTATTCATCTCCTGTATATGTTGGTCGTATGAGTTTGGGCATAGCAAATAAAATAGAATTTACAGTGAGTTTCTTATTAAAAGAAGCTATCTTGGTTGGATTGGATACGCAACGCAGCAGCAACACAAAATTAGTGAAGTCAGTCGCACTCTTTGAGTCAGCTCGCAGAGCACATTCGTATTTTCAGCTTCTATCATCTAAGTATATTATAGCTGTTCAGCTCATTTCGCTATATAAAAGCGTGTTGAGTTTGACTAGGTTTTATTATTGTCTTCTAAAACAAGATTTCTATAATATTTATATTATTTAATTAAAGGACACATTACTGGAACGTTTACTGATTACGCTAAGAAAACCACGGAACGAAACAACAAAGGCTTTAGGCCGTGTTACTGGTGACTGGTAGTAGCCAAAAAGTTGTATTTATTACAAGAAGGTACTGGGAAAGTCTGCTCTTTTGGTCCTACGACGAAGAGCACACGGCATTCAATTCAGCATTTGTGTTCAGGATCTATGATGGAGGACGTTGCGGTGGAAGTTCGTGGCGAAAACGGAGCCTATTACCAGGTTTTTTCATTATTTTAACTACATTTACAAACTATTTTATAATTTTAACAGTAGACGAATCATCAGCATTCAATTATGTATTGTTAAAGTTCCGCTGGAATTCTCAAAACCAGCACCCTCAATAACAAAACCTAAAAAACAATGTACAAATGAACACAATGAACAGTCAACAAAAACAGTAAATAATTTGCTTTGTTAGTTACAAAATGATTGTTTTAGTCACCGAATTTTCTTTTCAATGCATTTGCGATTATTATGTTGAGGGTGGACTCGAAAAATAGCTCGAATTAGCAGTGAAAATGACAAAAGCCCGGAGGGTTCGGATCAAGCTGCAACGGCGTTGTTTTGTACGAAAATAGTACTTCCGGCTTATACGCATTTTTGTCTTTTCCAAGTATATTTTCATTGAGGGATGGTGAAAAGCAGTAAACTATTGATTGATGAATAATAAGGGAGAGGGTAGCTGACATGACATGCTTTTTATGTGATTTGTTATTGTTCTATGTTCATTTTCATTGTTTCGTTATTATTATTGTTTTTGTGTTTATAACTATTTGCGTAAAACAGTTGACATCTAAATACTAAATATTACGAAGTATTCAGCTTGTTATTAAATGGCTTCCATTATGAAATTCACAATTTTACTACATGTTTTCAGTTTTTTGAAATTGTATTTTGTTTAAACAGTGTTAACAACAATGTTTTATGTTCAGTGTTAAGTAACCCAATATGGCTTACCCCCATGGGACATAAAGGATGAAAAGTTATTTTTCTGTTTTGCCGTTTTAGTCATAAACAACACAGTTACGTTATTTTTATTGGTATATTTAAAGGCAAAAGGTACCTTACTATGTTTGACCTAGTAATTCTGTCTGTGAAGGTAGAAATAGTGATTCAACCAAAGGTACCTAGATCTTAGATTGAGTTTAGTCAGTTTAGTGATTAGTGTGACATGAGTACGACTCGACTGACTCAATTCAGGACTTGGAGGACTCACCTTTTGTACTTTAGGTCACTCTAATTAGCATTGATACCTTAAAGATCTCTTTGTAGTTTCAAAAGCGATTAGTCAATAGTAATAAAAATGTTAGTATTTTATAACAAGTGATGAAAATCAACAGACATTCGGAAGAAAATGATAACTTTCTCCACCAAAGAAAGTTCAAAGTGAACGACTGACTGATTTTGAACCCAACACATTTAAAAAATGCATTGAATTTACAACAAGTCAGTATTAATCATGCAAATAGTGAACTGATGAGAAATAGAGTAACTGTTTGGAATTGTAATTCCCAATTTTTGATTAATAAATGTAATAATGAAACTATTTATTTGTGTTTTAGGCTTTTGTACGCGACATCTTCGACGACGGTCATGTGGTCGTTTCCTTTGAAAACAAGTATAAATATTTCTATATTACTTTACGTAATTAGGAGTGTAAATGTAAATACATCAAATATCAGAGTTCACTTCAACGAAGATGAACTATATCATTTTGGTCCAGTTATTCTAAGATGTGTATTTTCATTAATGACACAATTGCATTTAATTCATTGAAAATTTTAATGTAATATTAAGAAATAAGCTATGAGTACTTTGATGTTTTTACGTTTAGTTCTTTTAGTGAAACGTTAATTAATATTAGTTACATTATTATGATAATTGCATTTTTGAGTGGACACACTAATGTCTTGTAGTTCTGAATGTGATGAAATTAGTGTGTTACCGGAGCAGCGATTGCCCTTCGCAAGGGTAAGGCTGCCACCAAAGGTTAACGGGAGTGGAAATGGAGGTCCATTTGTTGAGAACCAGGAGGTCGAAGTTTTCTCTACCCCCGGGGAGTCAGAAGTTGGGGGATGGTGGCGAGCAATTATAAAGGTAGGTTGATTTTATTCTTGCCGCATTATTTCAATCCGGCCCTTATTTTGTTTTCTTGCCTGTAAGTAACGATATTCTCATCATATTTTATTGCATTATGCTATTAGATTGTTCGTCAAGACTTGTACGTGATTCAGTATTTGAGTGCAGAAGCAAAGTCCACTGAAATAGTAGAATCATCTCGAGTTCGCCTGCCCAACTCAAATCCGCCCATTGGAAAGATCACCTTCCATAAAATAGAGCTACCCGTACCCGATGAAATAGTCGAGTAGTAAGTGTATACTATGCTTCATTTGTTAGCACTTCGGTGTGACTAATCCGAAATTCCTGATTCATCATTCCTAATCGACAATGTCCTTCTTACAGCCTGAATACGCTCTCCACAAGTGCCAAAATTGAGAGTTCTCACCGTGAATTCCAACGACTGACTGGCGCGGGATCCTGTAGATTTATTCCTGATAAGCACGTTTTATGTCTCATTGTAAGATTTTTAAAATACTTTACAATTATGTTGTCATTTATATAAGATGCAGTAGACAACCAATATGTGTGTCTCATAATAATATTGTTTTTGCAGTCACAATCCGAGGAAACGGCTAAGAAAGTAAATTTATTGAAGGAGATGCACTTTCGTTCTTTATCTCAAAAGGCACTCCTTCTGAAGCGGACTGAAGAGGCGGCCAGACAGTTAGAAAGCATACGAATGCATACAGGAGCTAAGTAAGCCATTGTTCAAGTTTTTCTTGGAGATAGGCATTCATTCATATTCGCAGATTTTTTATACGTTCAATGATTAAATATCGAGAGTAGTGGCCTGAAAATTATTTGAGGAAATTTTCAATAATGAGAACATTAGTATAGATAATTAGATGAATATAAATTATATGCAATGACCAGAGTGAATTGACAGTTAATTGTCTAACAGTTCTTTGATTGGGTCCGACAGTAGTTTTACTGAAGAATTTCGTGTACGAGAAGACCTCATGGGGTTGGCGATCGGAAGTGGGGGATCTAACATACAACAGGCTCGAAGGGTTGATGGAGTCACCAACATCGAACTCGAAGAAAGTAGTTGTACTTTCCGTATTTATGGGGAGGTAAGACAAACGTTATACTTGTTGTATGACCATTTAGGTGGCTTTAAAGACTGGCAACTATCAACACACCAAGATTGAAGTTTCGCCAGGAAAATTAATTAATTATATTCAATGATGTAATTAAACGTGAGTAGTGGCCTGAAAATGATTTGAGGACAATTTTCACACCTGAGAATAACTTTGAGTTTCTGAGTTAAACTAATCTGTAATGGTTATATTTTGATTTAATACCTATCGTGTGTTTTGCAGAGTGAAGACGCTGTTAAAAAAGCCCGTAGTCTGTTAGAGTACAATGAAGAGTCAATACAAGTTCCGATACCGCTTGTGGGAAAAGTAATTGGTAAAAACGGCTCAATCATTCAAGAAATCGTAGATAAAAGTGGAGTAGTTCGAGTCAAAATTGAAGGTGAAAACGAACCAAATCCTTCAATCCCCCGTGAAGATGGGTCTATCCCTTTTGTGTTTGTGGGTACAATGGAGAGTATCGCAAATGCAAAAACTATTCTTGAATATCATCTCAGTCATCTTCGAGTAAGTATTCTATCGGCTCATCCTCAATCCTCACGTACAATAAACTGCATGTATATACCTAAATCTTATTCGCGATATTTATTGTAACAGGAAGTAGAGCAGCTGAGACAAGAAAAGCTACAAATAGATCAAGAGCTCCGTAGTTACCATGGACCTACTACCGTAGGAAATTTACACTTTCCCAGTCGAAGAACAGATAGGCCTTATGCTGAAATTGACGGAATTTCTAGAGGTGGGCGAGGTGGTAGAGGTAGTAGCGGAGGAAGAGGAGGACCACCTCGTGGTTCTTCAGTAGGTCGAGGTCGTGGTGGATATGGTGAGTTTAAACAATCCTTTCTGCTTTTCTAGTTATTTTAAAAACTTTTTACTTATGGTGAAGTTAATCAGATGATATAATTAAAAATTAGTGCATATTAGGATCATCGTTCTTAGTATTATTTACAAACGATTACTATTATTTTGTTTTTTATCAAATACAAATACATATATGAAATCAATATGCTGATTTAATTTAAACCACTTCAATTACATGACTAATAAACCCGAATCGGTGTTTGTGCTTATGTCTGTGTGTGCAGCTGGTGGGCCGGGGGGTGCTATGAATATGACTTACCATCATCGCTTTACTAATGGTCGTGGTGGGTACAATTCTAATCATTCTAATGGTCGCGTCAATGCCAAAGAAGTTCACTAATTTGTAGAAATAGTCATTAATATTTTCGCTTCGCTTTACGCCTTGTACTAATAAGTCAAACGATACCTCCACCTTGTCTTCCGCAATGATCTTGCTGAGTGTATTCAACTCTTACAGCAGTCATGTCTTCTGCTGTTTGCCATAACATAACTGTAGTAATTTATGTAGTATGTAAATTATTTTTTTGTTTTTCTACATTTCTGTTCGGCTTGTGTTTGTAAATACTTAGTCATGTTGATAGTTATATCATTGTCAGTTTACAAGTTTATATTTATGCCGTAATGGCGATGGGAAAGTTTCATTTCTCTTCTTCAGCTTTTGTATTCGTTAAGCTTACCCACTGTAATTTACTATAGGTATAACTTTCTATTTCAAAAAGCTTATTGTGATTGATGAATTAGCTGCTAATTTTGAATAGACTAATTATAATATTGTTCTCACTTGTAAGTTGTATGTAATGTATGAATATTTATAATATGCTTTATTTTCTTGTTTCTGAGTTAAGTGATAGTGATGAGTAGTGGTCATGAATACCAGTTCATATAAAATGAAATTAGTTTTAGTAGTTTATTTTGTAAATGTGTCTTAGAATGTCTGCACAGTAATAATAAATTTTTGCTTTAATTCGAGTCAATTTGCAACATATTTTATTCATTTGGTGGTGGTTTCTTTTGTTTGAAATGGCGAATAGGCTCCCGTCAAAGTACACCTGGAGATGTTGAAGAAAGAATCCACAACGGTCAGGGAAGTCGAGGAGAAGGACGTAGATATAGAGGTGGTGCAGCAAGAGGAGGCGCAGCGAGTCGAGATAGAAATGATCGAGATAGCGGAC
Source organism: Pogonognathellus flavescens (assembly GCA_019776165.1). Classification (NCBI taxonomy): domain Eukaryota; kingdom Metazoa; phylum Arthropoda; class Collembola; order Entomobryomorpha; family Tomoceridae; genus Pogonognathellus; species Pogonognathellus flavescens. The sequence continues at coordinate 76,374 of JABASD010000022.1, read as the reverse complement.
CTCCACCTCAATACCGTCGAGGTGGTAGAGGTTCTCGCGGAAGTAATAGCAATGAAGAATTTCGAAGACGTGGACGGGACGAGGAGGAGTCCGTCGTTGAAGAACACATAGTAGACAATAGGTACGCATGAATAGTCCGAAACCGAAAGCATATTATTTATAATGAACGAAGGAATGACTTTCCATCTGGGGATTTATTTTTGAATCTATATATCTTTTTGGGTGCATAGAATATTTTAGTTGTGAATTTTTTCTATAGCAGTATGCCAGAACGGGAAGAAGAAGATCCTAGACGACGACCTTTACCTAATCGAGGTGGAGGTTCTAAAAAAGGAGGAGCAGCTGGTGACCATCCATCTTCGGCTGATGGTAAAGATTTGTAACTTGTTTTTCTTTAGGTTCTTTAGCTGTGTAGGAATTCACTTGCATTTACGTAAAGAAGTATATTATGAGTACAGTACTTAAGTACTAGATGACGTATTTTGTTCCATTTACGCACATTATAATTGATTTGATAGTTTTAGACATTTTAAGTGCTTGCTACATTCGGTGATGTTCTGATGTTGTATTGTAATAGTAATCAGTGCTATAGAAATCTTGATATGTAGTAATCAAGTGAGGTTATTTTTATAGATTGTAGGTATATATCGTTGATCTTTATATTTTACATCCAATGAAGTGAAAAACCGTTTATGAAACTGCTTTGCATGCCCTTTTCAAAACAATAATGTTTGGTTTGCCGTTTGATTTCAATTTTTAAATAATATTTAGTTTTCATTATTCTTGTTTATGAGGAAGTAACGCTTGATTTGCTTTTATGGAATGTCCATGTTGGATGATGGTGCAAGTACACAATTGTTAGTTCAGTTTTGTAGGTACTTTTTTTGTATCGCACTTTTGATTGGAATGAAATGAGAGGAATGATGTGGTTTGTGTGCTCTGGGCGCAGATAAAGAAGAAGAGCTAAACGAGTCAAATGTCGTGGGAGGAGGAACATCGACCAGCGGCAGTGGCGGAGGAAGACCTCAAAGAGAACAGAGGATTCGACGGGGCAAGTCAGGAAAGGATAGCGGAGCTAATCCGACGAATTCTCATAATCATAATAACACCTCGTCAACTTCCGAGTCCCAAAGCTTAGCACCTGCCATAGTCAACGGCGATGGGCAGTGATAGGCCGAGTACACTAAACAAAACTATATACAACTTAAATAAGCTAAATTGCATTACTTTAAATTAATTATTACAAATGAATATCCCCATGAATAATGCTGTAACTTAAAAGTTAATTACATTTTACACGTACAAACAATTCTACGTGAACAGAGGAACGAAAATAACTGAGTAATGAAATTCAGACCTTATAGGCTCCGTGAGAAAGAATCGTTTAATTAATTCCTTCTCATGTCCATCTAAATATAGACAGTTAAAGTTTAATAAGGGTCCCGTATAAATTCAAAAGCTCACGAATGACTACTATAATCAAAACTATTACCTGCGTATCACGTTATCTTCTTCTGTTTTCTGATTCAGTTGCAATGAATTTTGGTTTGTTTTCTGTTCTAATTAGCTGAGGTGTTGATCTGATTATTATTATCATTATTACTGAGTATTTAGAATTATAGAAATGAAATGAACCGTAACTGAAACTACAAACAACCAAAAATTTAACACTTAATTAATTAAGAAATGATATCTCCTAATCTTATTTAAGTTTATGTTTAAGTTAAGTGTAATATTAACATCCGTGTACCATTAATAGTTTATTACTAGGTTGTATTATTCGCACCGTACCTAATTGATATAATATGTTAGGTAATTTTTGTTAGATGCTTATGTAATACTGTATTAATTAATGTTATTTATACCGTTCTAGAATGATTTACTTGTAGGTGTAATATTTAATTAATTATATTGTAGTAATCATTCAGATAATATAATATGCAAAAGTATTTGATTTTTTCACGTAGACTGATGTGAGTTTTTTTTTCGTTTGCCTTGTTTGTTTTGACGCCGAATGTGCCATGCTTCGGCTCTATATTAGTAATCATAGCCTGTAGCTTTTCATTTCTTAAATTATTGTTATTTCAGGAATTGTAAATAAAGGAAATGCAACAAAGAAAGATTTCTTCGTTGCATCTCCTTCTCAATTATTGTAGGAAAGCCGATTCGAACGTGCGTTCTCAACTCTTTACCTGACTTTGCGTTGATGGTTGTGAGACCCGGTTAAACAGTTTTGATTAGCATTTCTTACAAGATTGGGCGTTTGATTTGGGTTTTAATGTTATACTCATGAGATTGATTTAATGATTATTAAGTTTGTTAATGCTACTACTTATAATTAGTTAGTGGCAATGTTGGCAATTACTTACACTACCATGCGTCTGCTAATAATAAGAATTATAGAATACTCTGGAAAATAGGGACGTTGGAAGGGAGTACTGAAAAACGGACAGGGCTGCTGATATATAAAGCGAATGAGTCCGTCTTCCTTGCAAACGGCAACTATTTTCCGTAGTTGACTGTTGATATTTGTTGTAAACGTAAAAACGTGTAATTAGAATATTAACGTACATAATAAGAACCTTTATGAATGTCCGACCTAATCACTGTCCCATCACCGCCTGGCTTGGTTGTAATCCACAGTTTGTCAATTGAATTTTTTGCTGCCCTGTAAGCAAAAGGCATTTGTGCCTTGTTTTATTTACCTGAGGTACCCTAACTGAAGCTATACATGTTGGTCAGATAAATCTACCATGAAACGAATTGCGTTGTGTATGTAACATGTAAAGCTCCAAACACGAACAAAATTAATTTAAACAAGGCTGTCGTAAATTCTGAAGCCTGAACTAAGCAATAGTTTGTATCAGTATAAAATGGTAGATGATGAGGAGAGATGAGGAAATGAGTATTTAAGTTAATAATACGTAAATAAGTAAAAAAAGTAAGAATATCAAGGTAGGCTAGGAATTTGCTCTTGAGTGGGGCTGAGAGCAAATTGAGGGCGTGAAATGACAAAGAGTGAAATGTTCCTTGTATCGACTGTGCAGGTGTTTCCAGAAAGCCAAGTGAGACTAATTCGCTCCCTCCGGAAGGGAATGGGCTGGGCCTATTGAGTCATTCGTCCTCAGTGTCCTCAGATCAACGAGGAAAGAGTCCTACGTATCGGGACAGAGTCAAAGGCAAAAGTGGAATAGCGACGGCAACTACTTCTAGCAGTGGCAGTCATATCAATGGACACATCCCCAGTGTTGGTGTTCAGGGGGACAAGGAGCGGTCAAACTCTTCCGTCAAGAGCGAAACGAAGATACATTGGATATAATTCGTAAGAACCAAAACGACTAACTCACAGTTCTTATTATATCAACGTACTTATCCCTACAACTGACAACCAACCAATTATAAACAAACATCCTACTGCAGAATGCAATTACCTAATTCCAGCAGCAATTAATGTCGTATCGTAAATCAAACAAAATCACTACAGTTCAGCCATACCTTAAAATACGAACCAAGAACATCCAAAATAATAAGTACCCAGAGAATATTGAAGTGAGTATTGCTCTCGTCTTTAAATCACAAGAACGGATTGAATCAAAATAAAAAACTTCACTGAAGGATTCCCAATCAACAAGGTGAACGATTTCAACTCATTTTCATGATGAGCAGTGAATGAATGGCTGTGGCTGTTCTACCTCCGTGTATTCTATATAAATATTAATCGTATTTCTCCCGGTTTGTCTACTTACAGTTATTGTATCTTTTAATGTATAAGTGCTAGTAATAACAATTGTGTTTTGTGTGCTTATAAGTTCAAGTCAAATGAATTCCTCAAATCTGTAGAGTTCAATTGGAAAATTTAATTTGATTAGAATTTAATTATCATTAGTTACTTCTTATGAATTGAACAATTAACTTGCAATACCTATTCCTTTAAAATCGTTTGTATTAAATGAAATCTATGTGGTATAAGAACGTAATACACCTTTGTGTTTTGAAAGTAACTTTGAGTCAAATCCAACCTTTTCATCTTCATTCAAGAAATTCAGGATTCATTAAGAGTTGATTACATTTAAAAGTAATTGAAAACATACAACCAAATAACTACCACCTTTTCTTAGTTGACAGTAAGTGTTAATAATTAATGATAGTCGGTTTAAATCCATGGAAAGCGAGTCTTTCCGTATATTTAGTTACATAATTGTTTAGTCGAATACCACCTTTAACGATCTAACTGTAAGCAATAGCTCAATTGTAGTTTTGCTTCACCAAGAAAGTACGACTGTATTGTAACAGCCAGCTATAGAAAGGACCATAAATTAAATGAATAACAATGCAAAATACAAAAATTACGGTTTGATATTACATTACAAAGTTAATAATTATTATGTTCATATAAAGTAGGTATGTATTTTGCTGTGTTAATCGTTTAGTGTAAAAGTCCTTTAAAGAAGCCATGAATGAAAAGTGTGTCCTAAAAGAAATTTCACTTTGCTTGTGTAATGGAAGATATTCTAGTTTTATGAAGATAAGTTTAGCTAGAGAGTATAAGAGTAGAATGAATTTCTCTGTCTTTATTAACATTGCATACTTTATTAGTATTAGTTGGTTTGTGTGTGTGTGCTATTGTTTGGATATCTATTTGTTTACTTGAGTAATGATGTGAGTGAAGGATTGGGTTGTTTGAATATGAATTAACTAAATGTATAATTAGCTAATATTATAAGATTGTGTTTTTGGTGCTAAGAAATTCCTAATGGTAAGTGAGTGGTGGTCTTTTTGTCATGTCATTATTTACCTATATAAAGGAATGTTGTGTTCGAATAGTATTGTAATTTGTAAGGTAACTTTAGGAAAACAAAGTATTATTATTGTCCACTAACAATTTATTAAGTGAATTAGTTACTGCTATTAGTGTAATTAGATTAAATCTAACTAAAATTATTATGTTGTATTACTAAAATTGCCTTTCTATCAAGAAAATATCTCACGTTATATAAGTAGAGAAGATTAACATTTACAACAATTCTAATGAATCCTAGTGAGGTACAATACAAAAGAATAATTATCTCACGTTTTGAAAACAGCGAGTCTTAATGAATTTATTGAGATAGTGAAGAAACAGAACTTAAAAATGATATGCACCACAACAATAAGAACTGTTATGCAATATTACGTTACATTATTATGGTAGAAGAGATCTTAGGGAGAAAAGGTCAAAGAAATAAGTGTCACGACATGAAGACTTTCGCAGACTCAGACCAGCACTTATCATATAGGAATAATATTGTATAGGAATAGAACAGTATAATAGCGACTATTCATTCTACAATAATAGCAGGTAGATGTTTTAGATTTGAAATTGAAATAAAAATGCAATACGTATATAAATACTATAAATAAATAAGACCTCTCTGTACTTTGTAGAGCACCAAGTAATTTAGATTCCTTCTCTGTTGTTGTTTGCCATTTGTGCTTCGGTTAGAAATACATGTACTTATAATTATACAATAATATCATCGATATAAAATGTAATAGCTATATTATCTACATGCTCTCAGATCAACAATGATTATTAATTGAAAGGCTGATAACGAACTTGAATTTTGATTTGCTAGAAAAGACAGAAAAATTAATCATCGTTTATTATTACTTACTACTGGGTTAGGAAAATATAAAGGAAATGTTTTACAAGAAAAGGACAACTTAAGCAATTTGTATGTAATCAATAAATGAGATAAAGCTACTTATAAAAGGATTAGGTCTGCAATGGTAAAAATGAAATGGACACGGTGAAAATGAGATACAAATAATTTCCCTCTCTCTCTCTCTACGAAATAATAGCACAGGCATTATTGAATTGATATGTAAATCGGACTGGAATTTTTTACCTGAAACCAACGTTCATGCATAGATTAATAATGCATTAACGTTGTTGAAACCATAAAGTACGGATTCAAATCAATTCTTAGTATATGCAATGCAGTGTCATAAAATGTTACTATAAAACAATAATTACTATACAGATACATTGAATCTTGAAGCAACAAAATAATTGTTTTTGTACCTTGCTCTCGTTACATTGATTGTTAGAAAAATGGACCGTGTACATGCACGGCTTTACTTTGATGATCTATTTTTCTTATAAGTCTTTAACATCACTTAGCCATACTTATAAATATCTTACAGTGTGTTCTTTTTTTCAATGTTTTCTTTATGTTTCTTATCGCCCAATAAGTCATATCTAAAATTAATTACCCGAAAGAATGGTCATTATTACTATATACTCGAATCGAACTGTCATTATTAACGATACAGATGCACAGTGACCAAAAGTTACAATTAGACTAGCAGACTTGCTCCAAACTATTAGAATAGAAGATCTATCTCTTATCTCCGTATAACAAACATAGTTTTAGGTTATTAATAAGTACTAATACGTTTATGGTCTGTTTCGCAACAATGAATGAATTAACTCGGAAAGAGGGAAATTTTCTGTAGGTTAAGTTTAGGAAATCTTTGTTTGTTGTGTAGGGCAGGATGAAATAAAAGTCCAAACTAACTAAATAATTAAAGCTGAATTGAAACTTGATTATTATTAAAACAGAAGAAAGAAGATGATTATACTAGAAATGAAGGAAGGAAGATGTTTGAATAGGAATTTGGTAGCTACTACTATAAATTTGTATAATCACTGTTGCACGAGGAAGTGAATGAATCTTAAAATTTTTCTCTGAAAATAGCATGGTGGTATTTGAATCAGCTAATTATTACCTAGCTTGGCTTTGTTAGGGTATCGTATTCTAGAATTATAGCCGTAATGAACTTGTTACGTACATCTTTATAGTAATTAATGTAGGAAATTAAGGTGAGATGTACTACTTACATACAATTAGTGTGAAGGGCGGATAGGGGGGTTGATGAAAAAATGGTTAAATCTAAGAGGTAATTGGGTGTCAGTAAAAAAGTAATCAAACCACACACACATGAAGTAATAACTCCGTGTGTATTTACAACAACAAAACAGAGAAGAATTATAAGAGTGGCAAGGGCATGGCAAAAGAAATGCTCTAATTAAAAATAATAATGTACTTTGATGAATTGATTGACGCTGAGAGAGTGTGGAAAGAAAAGGTGAAAGTGCTTGCTATAAATGGATTGAACATTATTGATGAGTAATACATTTAACTCTAATGACATTATTATATATAGAACCTACCTGTATACATAATATACATACTACTATATATATACAATAACAAAATAACCAAGTGTTTAACATGCATACCACAATTACATGTAATAAGAGTTAAATATTATAATAACAATTAACTTTGTCAAAAGTGTACGTATTAGAAAACGTAATGTTAATCTAATGTCCCCCCTCCACACAATTATGTGTATATTATCTGTATTCTAGTAATTCATTACAAGACACACTATAAATAACTCACGGTGTATTATGTAGAGCTGAGCATTATAAAGCAGAAAACGTTTTTGCCCGGAAATGCACTCTGGAGAAAGTAGGAGAGGAAAAGAAACAAGAATTAAATAATATTTTCTCTCATTTCTTTCTCCAGGTGAAAGTTCCAGGAATAAAGTTTTCCCTTTACGTCGCAACAGCAGCAGTTGACATTTATGAATAAGAACCCACCACTACGGAAAAATTATTACAATTACAGACAACAATCCAACCAACGAACTACACTTAAAAATTATAAAATATAATAATATGAACCGAAAAGATGTATGGGTAATAATCGGATATTTGTAATGCAGAACCGATCTGCTTATTATTATAATAGTGCATGAGAAATCTGCAGAGGAATCTTTTTCCGTAAACGGTTCAGTGTGGTTTGATGGATTGGCTTGTTTCTTGTGGGTTTTGGTCACTCTAACAATAAAATAGTGCAATTGTACCGTAATAATTACTATACTACTACACAATTCAATTGAATGAGAAATACGTTTTGAGATAAGACAATTGAATTTGAATCTATCGATCGAAGACGTGACACAACTCAATATGTATGAACGTAATCAAAGAAAGGAAAACGGTGAATACGATCTCCACGCGTTTAAAATGTAATTTCATAGCCAAGAATCATCATTTATGTGAGAAATAAACTTTGTGCTTCTTTGTTGACAACGGTACACTGCTACTGTGCTGCTACTACTACTACTACTACTACCACTGCTGCTACACATATATGGTATATCGTTATTATATAATTATATATATATATTACATACAATTCACTTTGGAATAACGTGAGAATTCTTTCTGCGGTGTAATCTGTGAGTGTAGAGAGAGTGTGTAAGTTAAAAGTGTAGTGTGCCTTTGTCAATGCACCGAATTTAAGATCTTCTTGTGTGCGTATACAAAATGTATAAGAAATTATGTGTAATTTTGCTAATTATATGAGGATTACACGACAAAGAAAACAAAATGCGTTTTCACTGATGAGAATACGAAGAGAGGTCAATGAGAGAAAATAATACTAAACTTACAATTTACAGTCAGAAAAGATGGAATGATGAGACAGGAAGTGTTAAAAGCAGATCGTAGATACATTACTACATTACAATTCATTATTACTACTACCTATATAAAGACTATACAGAGACAGAAATGGAGTAAAATAATGTGAATGGGTAATAAAAAGTAATGCAGTGAAGGAACTGAAAGCATATTAAGAATTGTCAAATGTTAAGTAAGTAGCTGTAAAGAATGTACTGTGACTACCTTGTACATTGTTGTAGTAAATGTACTTACTATCTACTACCTAATATCTATCTACTACGTTCGATCGTCGGCGATAACTAAAGTAAACTATAAACTTAATAACCAAACGTGTTTCGTTTTTCTGAAATCTCGCTCCTTGTTTTTGCAATAGAAAAGTGAAAATTTAATAAAAAATCGAAAGAGTGTCAATTTTGTGTACTTCGCCTTGTTGAATACTTTTATTTCAATCATAAATCATCAAATCACCAGCATTTCCATTATGTAACGTCATTTCTTTAAAACAGGCATTTGTCAGTAATTCATTTTCATAATGTTTTTAATTAGGTGGATGGTCTTCCCAGAATATGAATAAGAAATACTAAATGCATAAAATTCATACTCTAGAGTAACATGAGAATAATATTTTTTTCTTTAGCAGAAATCTTTGAATATTTTGTTCTGAATGACAAGAGTTTAAATGATTGACTCACATGGAGTGTTAGCTGACTAATCTTTATTAAATTGTCTACAGGGAAGCATGATAGAATGATCTAGGAAGAATCTGTAAACTGAACTATTCTCAGAAAGGAAAAAATGATTACAAAATCTCCGATAGATATTTTCAATAGAACGTACTGTTGTACTAGTAAATTATATTACGGTTTGTATTTTTCTACCTGTACTTTTGGGTTCAATTATGTACTAGCAATGGTAATAGCAGTACTGTAAAAAACTTTTGGATTTTATTTGGTTTACTTGTATGGAGAGGTTTGAATTGAAATGTTGTTGAAATGAAATTGGGGCTGACGAGAGGGACTCAAGACAGTCAGAGCAAAAGTTTTTGATGGAGAGATGCGTTATAGAAGAAATTGCATTAGAGTCTACTCCTACAAGGTTTACAGATGTTTATTGTAAATAAATTTTTCATTTATTGCGAACGGATTGGTTGCGGCTTGTCGTGGTTGGTGGCTTTGTTCATTTGTTGTTTGTCCACTTCCCAACTGATCTTTGGTCATCATCATGAAATGAACGAACAGGTCTTTTTTCCTCAGAGCCGTACTCTATAGATGATTCTAAAAGTACCGTCAGCATTTTTCCGAGTAGGTAGTTGAGGTAGTTAGTAGGTACAGACCTTATTAGCTTCATGTTATTATTATTACTATATAAAGTGGCCTGTGCGAGTAGTGAATAGCAATCTCAGGTTGAGGATTGTATTGTGAGTTGAGAGACAACAAGAAAAAGACAGTAAATAAATCAGTGGGCCGTCCCATGTCATTTTACTCATCTGCTTGTAAAGAAGTGCATAATTGCTCATTACCCAGTCCTACAATCGCATGCTTAACTAAGAGGCTTCCGATAGCTTCGTATGTGCACATAATTGCTCCTCGTCATGATTTCTAGCATCGTGCATTAGGGAAATAATAAAGCAGTAAGAATTAAATGAAAAGCACATTAAATTAATTGGAACTGTGAGACAACCAGACAAGTTGTATACACAGATAAAACAACTATTGGGAATGTAGGTACACATTGTCGGTAATACTTCCCTTTAAAGATAATTAAAGAATCAGGGATTCAACACAAAAGTGTGTTCAGTTTTCTGATTGTGAGATTGTCACTCTGATATGAAAGTGTCTCATTTGATCCATACAGATTAGTACAAGCATTCTGCAGACATTTGCATGATTTATAATGTCTTTGTGTAGTTAAATACGTCGGGAAATACCTATTTACCTTAATTTGGATAAGTAAATATTTTCACAAATACTATGGAATTGGTTGAACTTCAAAGATAGGTAATGGTACATATTTTATTATCTTTCTTTGGATAAAACCCTGTTTTTAATCAGTAAGTTTATTTAATACAGGATTTATTATAACTGCTGTTTGTGGGTTTATCTCCCGGTATAGTCTTCATGTGCGACAGATCTGTGATACAATTATATGAGATTATTTACTGTAAGAGAGTACCGATACCAATACACGCATTTACATGCATACAGTATGATAGGTAAATACTTTTGAGGTTTGGTTAAGCTACCTTAATACTTCCGCTTTAGTTTTACACACTTTCGTATATAAATCATAACATTGAGATTTTTACGACACCATTGTCACCTCACCACATTATTTTTATTTTGTTGCCGTGGTCTGTGGGTCTACGGTCTACCTCATCTGCTCAACCCATTCAGAGGCACACATAATTCGGCAAAATTTTATTGTCTTCTTGACAGAGTTACCCCTTTAATTTCTTTTGGAAAATCTGCGTATGTGTATTTATTACCATTCTAACTAGTGTAGCAGAACAAACGAAACATTTAACACGCTACTATGAAACGTAAATCATAATCTAAAAAAATATTTCACACCATTTTGAGTAAAAGATTTAAAGTTTGTGCTACTGTGGACAGACAAAACAAAGGGTTGAAACTGTAAAAATGATTTTTACTTTAATCGTAGCATCAAGTTTATAACCATAACCTCCATTTCTTCAAAACTGACTTGATTGTCATGAAAAATGGTGCAAAGTGGATTTACTTCATTGCCTGCATTAACAAATAGCGTGAAATATTATTCTGCCCTTTGAAATTCAATGGGTATGAAGAAATCGTTTATAAATATGCATATGATTTTTTAGCTTCAGCTTCAACTTTTGTATTTATTATTCCTGCAGCAGCATCTATACCTCTGGCATTTATTCACACATATCATTACTACTACTACTACTATTAGTATTCAAAATAATAACAAACGCAAGCTATTATTATAAATACCAATATGTACATACGAGGAAAAAAGTTTAATAATAAATGGTTGTACGCAAAATTGTTTTACTCATCTTACTCCTGTAATAACATAGCACATAGCTAATAAAATTAACTGTAGAATTTTTTAATGCCGATGCCCAAGCGAAGAAGAGTACTGTAGTAATAATAATAGTATTACAAGAACTCCTACAGACTATTACAATTGGTATTGCTCTAACAAAACTATAAAATACTTCTTTGACTTCATGTACATATTATTATTGTTGTCAGTACTAGTAGTAGACTAAATGAAATAATAGATTGATGATTGTAATAAACAGCTATTTATTCTGCATGTGCATGCAACAAGCCTTTTGCTTGCGGGTGTTTATTTCTCGCTTGAGTTATTATTACACACATCAGACTCTACTACTACTAGGAAACCTGCAGCTCTAGTAGCCGCCTTCCTCCTATACCAATCAGCGAATTAATTGATTTCAAAAAGTTACTGCAACAATTCTAGAAACTGTACAATGGTAAACAGATAGCATCAAGAGATTAACATGTTTCTTTCTTTCTTCTCTGCCAAACGCTCATTTTTTAACGTATCTCCAAAAGTTTCTGTGTACAAACACCTTAATCACTTAACACGCTATATTTATCTGACTAAACCAAAGCAACATAGAGATAGCACTGTAGACTTCAGCCGATGAACGTTTCAGTTTAAATTCATTACTATTTGCACCAAACAAAACTTTAGCTTTTACGAATTACCCATGTACAAAATAATAATTATCTACACCATTATAACCAGATTTAATCCTGATGCTGTTGCCGCTACCACCACCACATCCCCCAGAACACAACCAAACTCAACTCACTCACAATCAGATCCCAGTTTCAACCTATCTCACTTAGAATCAATTTTACTGTGCTTAGGCATTTACATTAATGCACATTACATTATTTATATTTACACTTACAATGAGATACTTAATTAATATTATAGTAGACCCATCCTCATGCATGGGGTACATTTGTAGATTGTAATAGCATTATTGTAGTGTTTGTTTACGTAGTGCTCGTATTTCACTTAATTCTACAGTATAAGTAGTATCAGAAGATGATTATGATTTCTCTATATACATACGAAAACCGTAAGCTAAAAATATCTCGTGTAGTTGTGGCATTTATGTGTTTATGGTACCTACGTGCATAATTTATATAGGTATAGGCACTATACTTTACACTGTACATGCTAATGTGTTATAGTGGGGTGTTTAATATTGTTTTAATTGTTAATTACTTAGTTGTATCTTCTAAAGAGGATTAGATACGTACCTACACACAAATATATAGACAGATATAATATCTCGTCGATTAAGATGTATCTGTAGTCGCATGCAGTCATTATAAATAGTTAAAAGCTCGTTTGCGCAGAGATCTTGTAGCTATAAATTACTACTAAAGATTAATTTGCTGATGAGGATACCTATAGGAAACTCATTTTGCATTCTTTCTCTCAAATTACCAGCATTTGATGACGAAAGGACTCAGCTTTAATGCATCTTCTCTCGTCGAATCATCCTTCATATCACAGTTTACTATCATGTATTTCTGATTATTTGATGAAAGCTGCTTCTATAGGTGTAATGTGTAGCTTGTACTTTACTCCACTACTTCAAGTGGTGCACTAAAATGACTTTATATCAAATGATTGAGCTGAAGCACCAGGTAATTTATAACATAATTTATTATATAGTTAAAAGTAAAACTATCTGAGTATTAAAGTAATAGTTTTTCTATTACTAAAATTAAGCTGCAGGGATAAGGTAGTTACTACAACAAGTACAACTGAATCTTATGTGTAAACAAGTAATTTCAGAAGATAATACTTATATAGCAAACGTGAAACTGAATGACGGATCGAGTTTTCTATACTTAATCAATATACGAATACCTATACAGAAAAGTATCTTCAGAAAAATAAAAGTGTACGTATACGAGTCGCGATTCGCAAAATTGCAAGTAATCTTTGTTGTATTATTATATGTGCAAATAATATTATGTTTAATTAGTGCAGTCTTGTAGTATGTAGTATAACCATTGTAGTTATAATGATTGCTAGAACAGGCTGTGAGAAAATGTGATGTATAGGTATGTGCATTTTACTTTTTATTTTACAAGCAAGCGGCCCAAAGTTATTTTACTCGCTCACAGGTACCTACCATTTCACTATAGAAATGTGTACAGTTGTATAGTCTCATCTTACGATATGAAATTTTACTTTTCTCTTGTAATGTTGTGCTGCTGTTATTAGCGAAACAAATGTAATGCTATACTAATCCCATGTAGTTACTTGTGAAGGTGCTGGTGAAATGGTAGTAGCTACAAGATTTAAGTTGCAATTTGCAAATTCTCTCGCCAAATCAACTAACAAATTTTAGAACTAGCTGCATCAACTAGGATTTTTTATTAGCTGACCTATGGGTGTCTTTGATATGAACGTAAGTCAGCAATTAAGTATTTTCTATGGTGTAACGAAGAGTTTTTAGTTGGAGATATGAACGTATAGACCGGTTTACCTGTTAATATTTGCGGCTGTTCGTAAGACGAGGATGCACTTATTAAGATCCTCATCTATGAGAATTCTGGTCTTTAATCATTACACACTGACACAGTGCATTGGTGTTGGTATTGTATAGACATAATTGAAAAAAGAATAAATTATTCATTCATTTCAATTTGCCGACTCCAATTGGGGACAAATTTTACTTTTACAAATAAGACATGTCAAGTCGACATTTCAATATGAAACAATCATCATCGAGTGAAATGTGGGTTTCCACTTGCCACTTGTATTGAATTACCAAAGAAGTATAAAAATTATACTTCTTTGTTGTTCTTTGACCATCGAGTCCATAGTACACGGATATTCTGGTTTTTGTATGCATTTCGCATATTCTGTAGGTAAGATCATGGTGGATGTGCATATAGAAAAGGCTTTACCACTGCTACTGCCACTATAATCCTCATCTGTGTCATAGCAATTTTCAGTGAATTTTTTAATGGTCAATTGATGTTATTGAGGATGAAGAAACACGAGAGAGTGAAAGGGATGCGATTTGATGAGGTGAATAACTTAACTTTAACTGACCGGACGACTTCATTTGCCTGTTGTTGTTCGTAGTTTAAACATTGCACTACACGTCAGTTACTTTGAATTTGATGGCGATGATGACGACCTTGCCACTGACATTGCCAATCAATAATCTTCTTGAACTAAATTAGACACAACTTGATTTGAACAACGTGTCTTATTGCACTCGCTGCATGTGCAAATACTAAACATACAATTCAAGAATGTAATTATGTACCTACAAAAGCCATTTCCACAACAATCACAAGTTTACTACTATGTAATTTGTGTTTTCATTTTTTCACTTTGAGTGACAGTATCATGCTACGCTTGTGACGCTTTTTTATAATTATCCCCATTACTATTCTGTGTCAAGGTCAATCGGAAAAAATCAGATTAATTACTACTGTGTGTACACGATCATACAACTAATACTAATAACAACAAGTCTATAGGTACTGTATGTGTATGTTCTTTTGGAAATCTAATAACATTTTGGATCATGTTGCATTATCAATTATTGAAAAACAATCTTTAAACCTGTGCACTGTACATGACATTTTCCGATTTCATTTCAAATGCATTATGTGCAGTCTCCCATACATATGAAGGAGCCTCTCCAAAAAAACTGGCTCATGGTGAAGTAAATAAGTTAATAAGGAAATAAAAAATCATGACAATTCCACATTTTGTAGAATAGAAAGTCATTGCCAGTGCCAGCACTAGTATTAGTCGTAATGACCATATACAAAGTATAATTTACAAATAATGTGTACCTAACTAAGTCAGGTACCTATGAGATATGTTAACGTAAGCACAGGTACTTTGCTTATTTTTGCTTACCGTACGAATTCTACTTCTAAAAATTTGTTACGTAAACCAAAACAAACAATAGTTTCTTCTGGGCGAGACAATGCAATGTTATATGGAATATGTCTGTCAGCACTATGGGAATCCTCTAAAGTGAAAAACTGTTGCATTGTGTTCTATCTGAATGGATAATTTTTACTTTAAATGTGTGCTATATTATATACAGACCAGGAATATTTTATATATATGTGTATTTGTAATGTGATTCAAAGTCAGAGAAATCTGAATGTCATTGCCAAGTAAGAGGGAAAACAGATGTATGTTTATGTCCAGTAAAATCATTGTCATGTTTTGTACTTCAGGAACTGGCCAATCGACCTACTAACCTAATTCTTCAAAGGATATTCATCCCTTGCACCAATTTGAATTCATAGATAAACGAAATGAGGCCAAGTGCACGTAAACGGGCAACGTAACAATGTTTCCCTCTATAGATCTTTACATATTTCTCGTAGTACAGATAGTACAATGCACTTGTCTATCTCATTGCATTATTTGTAAGCTTAGGTATGTATATAGAGATGCATAATATAAACAGATTTTCTTGTATACCTGCATACTTGTATTTTTCTTTTATATAGTAATCACATCATCACCTAAATTCTTACAGAGGATTTTTTGTGCCCAGAAAAATATTAATGATTGTGTTTCCTACTTCCATGTAATTCCTTGTTGGAGTCGTATGCCCATTCCGCTCGCCTTCTACTTAAATACGACCGACAGACTCTGCAAATGAAAATTGTTTTGTTGTGTTACGTTACGTTAGCCCGAAGAGAGAAATGAGGACGGGAAGCGTCGTAATGTTCTTCCTCGATTCGATCATAACAAATCTCATCCACCAGACTTAAACAGACTGCGTCTGGTAAATATGTAAGGACTATATAATAATGCACACACAATGTATAGTTGACTTCATTACCTTAGCTTTAATAATGTAATGGTAAGTGTACCAAAGCAAATGGTAACGTTGCGTCCTACTGTCTTCGTCTTCATTGCATTCTTTATTTGAAACCGAGTCAAGACTCTCGCTTGATTAAGCCTTATAAACTCAAAAGTAGGATAAGTATCATCAACCATGATCACGATAATTTTTGTATAATATGTCTATGCATATACTTATGTGTCTCTACTACAAATAGTCCCTACAAATAAAGCCATGTACTATATGCTTAGAAATTTCTTTGGACTCTTAACATTTTTGTAGCAGACGAAGAAAAAAATACTCGTAATGAGTTCTCTCACGTTATTCCCATTCCTATAAATAAAATTAAACATTCAGAAGTGATTTCGTCTCGTAAAGAAAACAATCCTGATGATGACGATAACTACTAAATAAAAATGTCTGAATTTGTTCGAGTAACCAAATTATTATTATTGTATTGTGAAGTAGGTAACGATTCGCAGGCAAGTCAGCACCACGCCTAAATGATCAAATCATCTTTGTAGTATTTGCATTATGTGTCGTGTTCAATGTTAATTTAAATACATATTTAGTATTGGAAGCCTTACATCTCTATAGAGCTTCTAGTGCACTACTCTGACTGATTTGAGTGCAGAAATGATAAAACAGTGCTTTAGACTAGACAGAGAGAGAGAGAGAGAGGCAGGATAAAAAAATGACCGATTTATTTTCGACTCTTGATTTGAATTGAGTTGAGTCACTCGGTAATTGTATCAATCGAGATTTGCGAATAATCTGGGGGAATCAGTCAGTCGGTCATTTGATACGCTAAATGCTTCCCTTCTCTTATGTACACTCTATACACTTATAATATATATGGCAAGTCTGTATAGCACTGCACATTACGCACACAGAGAGATTAGTCAATCACACTCATATAGGACTTGCTACATAAGACAAGATGAACACAACACAAACATCATCCAAATACTTCCTCATTCTCTGCAGTGTGTAAAAGTCTTTGTGGATCTTAAACACGGGGAATCAGCCAAGCCATATATACTAAACAATGTACGTCAAGATTTCAAGACTCGAGACAGTTTCATCCCTAACCTAACTACTAATACTACTAAACCACAATTCTTATCTTGTATCATCTACGAGTAGTATCTTCCATCTCCACTCTGCACACAAATTATCCACAGACACATAAACAGTCTTGGACACGGTCACTATATTGCCATTACTGCTGTAGTAGTCTCATGCACAAAGATAATGCAGAACAATAGTTTACGTTCACTTCGTTTTGCTAAACCCCACTGGTATTGTAATTGTACCGTATGTACCTACATAAATCTGAAGATGAGAAAAAGACAAACACGCCTTACAGATGCTGATGTAGCCTACTATGCTTAAGTTGTGCCTATAGGATTATATTGTGCTATTATGATTATGACAGTCAATGAGATTCTGCTCGGTTAGCAGTCTTCTAATATAGTAGCAGTTAGCAGGTAATTGAAATATCAGCTTAGCTTTATAATGTGTAAATATATTGACATTATAAGATAGATAACATTACTACCACTACTAGTGCAACTCTGCATTTTAGTGGTTCTACGAGTAATATATTTCACACTATTATGGACAACATCATTATAATTGTACCTGCTTAGATTCTACCTACTATAAATATAGTGAGCTTGGTAGCTAGTATTAGTTGGAAAGGGCAGTTTGTGTGCTTGTTGTACGGAAAAATGTCTTTTTATAAGGAAAGGAATGGAGGTGAACATTTGTGATGTAATCAGAGTGAATCTTATTACTTGATGCAGGAGATGAGTACAAAGATTTTTCCTGTGTTCGTATATCAACTATACTCACGTGAGCATGGTCAGTAGCATTAAAATATCATTGGAACTCACACACACTCACAGACAGACAATACACATCAAATGTATTCTATTATGTCTCTACTGCAACCAACCGGCAGAGAAAAGACGTAAAGCCGCTGCTGCTGATGCTACTTATTCCTGAACACATTCTACATATAATTGGTAGCTGTGTGTGTGTTTATATTGATATATGTATACAGGATATATACTATTAAGGTGTATGTGTAGAGTAATTCGTTTGCCATCACTTTGTCTTATTGTTAGCTTACCCTGCCCAAGAGAGAGAGAGAGAGAGACGCGACCCTACCTACCTTAGAAGGTAATTCATCATGCATTTACCGCTAAAACCAGCCTTGCTTCTTACCACCTTTTGCACAGTGTGCTCTTGAGGATAGCCAGTTGCCACTATCACCACCACTACCATACCCCCAGACAAAAACATTACACATAGACAACTTGAGACTGTGAGACTGTATACAGTGTTATATTCAACGACTTCACTTCTCATCTCAAACAAACCAATTTTTAACTACCTTAGGTAACTCCACTTAGATCTGCTCTACTCCATTTCTGCAAATACACAATCCAATGCCAAGGCATTTTATCTTTGTGCTATTATTATTGTAGACTGCGATTACTATAAAGGCACTATGTACATTCACGCACTTTATTTATGGTAATTATCTGTATGTATATTTTAATCTAACTATATCATCATTTACTTCTCATTCTTCTTCTGTATTTAAACCTAGATATATAATATATAATACATACCTAATAATATATCTTTACGATTACTACACAAAGGATATTATGTATAATACACGTATTATTAGATACTGCAGCACTACATTTAATTGTACAGGCACCTATAGAGGATGAGCTATGTGAGTATCTTTGGAGTATATAAGTACATGATAATGATGGTTATGTAGCTTCTTCTCGTGTGGTAGCTATTATACTTATTGTATTTTTATTTCATGGCAAAGTATTCCTTCTTTATGTGTATATAAAGATATTTGTAGGTAAACTTCTTATATCTAAATAGTACCATGACAGATAAATACCGACGAAGCCGGTATGTCTGAATGTCTGTCATAGTCTGCGATGCTCGTTCAATCGTATTTTACAATATTTATTTGCAATTTTGCAATTACATTACTACAATCTGAATCACAGCGTCATCCTGTGCTCTTTTCTGTGTTCAATTTTTTCAGCAGAAAAATACCGCAATTTCGTACGTACAGATATACGTATAACACAATCACAATAATTTTCCATTGTAACAATCCCTGTCATTAGAGACGAGTCATTGCACATTCACAATCTACCCTATTTGACTGACAAAGTAGAAAATAACTAATTGTTTTTTTCACATTTGTCAGAAGATATCTCATCACTCATTTTTACGTGACTGATTGTCATGTCCTCCAATTACATTTTCCGACACGGTAATTGCATACTCCATTATCATCCTTCTCTATAGTACTAGTACACGTTACACATACGCTGACCGATTGTAACTACAAATTCCGGGAAGATGCTGTCATTGACAGATTGTCACACATTTTTTCCTGCGTTGAACATAGTCGTCCATTTAGTTTACATTTAAATTGAACGTTGCTTCATTACACTTCCTAATTCATCAAAGAGGAAGAAGGGCTATGAGAAGGATGAACAGACACATATAAGATAAGTCTTGCATAATTACCACATCCCAAAAGAGTAATGTGCAAATTAATCTGAGCAGAACAACAAGGCATTGTATAAGGTTAATGTAATTAAGTAATAAATATGCACATACACTTCATACAGATAATGTAAGTACATACTAATTAATAACGTTACGGTATAAGGAGGAATATTAAAAAGTAGTTTATTGATGATGTAGGTTAAAGAAAGATACACAGTAAATTCTTCCCCTTGTTGGTGTTTCCATATAGGTTTACCTATAAGTAGGTCATTATTGCATCCTACAGCATCTTTATCTTGGATTTTCCTGAAGTTACT
Source organism: Pogonognathellus flavescens (assembly GCA_019776165.1). Lineage (NCBI taxonomy): Eukaryota > Metazoa > Arthropoda > Collembola > Entomobryomorpha > Tomoceridae > Pogonognathellus > Pogonognathellus flavescens. Next base: position 56,096 of record JABASD010000022.1, on the reverse strand, counting down.
TATTAAGATTTACATAATGTGCATTGTAAGGAATCTACACAGTTGTTTCATTGCCAGGTTTTAAAATGTTATGAAATGATGTGAAGATATTATTTGTCTATCTCCATAAGTAATTGTTCTTATAAGTTGTACCTGTGCTGTTCACGATATTATTACGTAATGCAATTACTGAGTTAATGTTGAGCGTAGTACCAAACAGGTGTCAAAACAAGTTGGTAGTTGTTGGTACTGCTAGAATCATACAGTCGGAGAGAGAAAGAGCCATTTCAAGTTTGCCAGGCTCTACTAAAGCTAGAACATAATTTTTTATCTGAGCAATGAAAAATACGTAGTACCTAGTAAATATTCATTATACCTGGTTATAATTTCTTCAAAGGAAGAATTTATGAAATTCCATACAAGGGATTTTTTAACCCTTTATGATTTGTGTCTAGAGGAATGCACACGGCATGAGAGAGCGAGAGAGAAATATGGAAGGAGAAGAATGACTGCGAGATGAATGAGTCAACCTCAACTTCAACTTAAACAAGATATCCAATGTTGTTTTGTTGTTGTTCGGTCTTAGTTAGTTAGTAATAAAGTTTCTATCTATCTAGTAGGTATGTCATATTAACACGTATTGTATGTCTGTCTTGTTCTTGTCTGTATATCCGCTCCTCTTGCATTATTCTGCCTTTATCTTCATCTGCCACTAGTAGTTTCTCTTATATATACTTAACTTTAATCGTGATATCAGAAAGGATTTTTACTGTGAACGGGAATGCACGTACATGCTAACATACAGCTAGAGGGACTTTAATACCAATAAACCAAACCTTGTCAAATACAAAGACGCTAAGGCGAAATGGAGTGAACCTTCACCTTAATACGAATCCAACCCATGCAAATAATCCACCACAACTGCAAATTCACAGTCCCAATTATGTTTACTACCACACCCGTTTAATAAAACATCATTTCCAACATCACGCACTTTATCGTGGTCAACATAAGATGTTCAATATCGAAATTGAATCAAAAATATATTGACATGTTTCCATTCACCTGTTTAAATTATGATGATCAAATCCAACAACTCTATATACCTATTAGTGTGGGCAATCCGAACGGACCCAATAATCAATTGAGGTAAATACAATCAATCGTAAACGTATGAAATGATATACCTAAATAAAATACTGCTATACATTATACATACCAGAAACTTATCAACAAAATTCCTGTACTGATTCTAGACATTTTGACACATTATTACTTCCATAAAATAATAATAAAATACAGATACACACCATAAAATGTATGAAATTGTATTTTCCACACTACATAACTGGATTCATCATTTATTATACTTTTATTAAAGCAGACAAAATCACAAGTATTTATCACTGTAGCAGAAACGGAAGGTGTTTTGTGGTTTTTTGGTGTGTGTATCCGACTGAGCCGGTAGGAATGTCAAGCTAGTCAATTTTAGCTACAACAATTGTTGTGCTTTTATAAATAACATTTCTGTAAGGTACATAAATAAATTGCAAGTTTAAGCTGGTAAATCTGTACAGTACATCTTTACAAATAATACCACAGGTATATACATACACACTTTACTAACTATTGCAGAGATATACATATATAAATACCTATATATAAAGGATCAGTATTTAATTGTGTTTTTATTGTTATAGTTCAGTATGTGAATACTCGTTTAGGTATTTATTATTTTCTAGTGCTAGTATGTGCGTATTTGAATTGGGATCTCTGTTTTGAAACTACACACGATGGGTGTAGTGTACGGTGTGAGTGTGTGAAGAGAGTCTACTAGAGAGTGAAGATTTGATGCACACAGTTGAGATGTTGGAAACTGCATCAGACAGACTTAACATTACAAAGGTGGTAGTTGTTCAAGTCTTATTGTTAGTGATTTACTACTGCTGTAGTAAAGTAAGTATCCCTCGTACTTATTTATGCTTCCAACACAACTACTACTACTACTTAGTACAAAGGATGGTTTAATGGTCGCTGTATCTATAACTTATCAATTGTTATTCTTCAATTGTACTAGCTTTATTATAATGTTTAGGAATCCCTGTACATTACAATACTATGATTGCCAGTACATGAACACGTAGTGCATGCCTACAAGTAATAAAGCGTAAACGTAAATGCAAGAGAAGTTGTTGCATTGAGAATCGTCTAGTGCAAGTACATACTACTACTTTAGTATGTACAATGAGAATCTTGTGTGTGTGTGTACACACTACACACCTTACTTTTATATTGTATGCCTTTTGTGAGCATTGTAAGGTATATTACTCTTATAGTATAGTAATATGTATCTGTATATGAATTGAATCGTGTAGAGAGTAGTAGTAGTGTGTGTGTAATGTGGTGGAGTAAGCAAAATGTATGAAGTTTAGTTCTGGCTTGGTGTTTGGTTAGACTAACGGTATCCACGGCTAATGTAAAGTAGAGAGAGAGAGAGGCTGAGTTGAAGCCGGGGAGCAACAGCTCACAGTGTATCATCAGCTCAGCTACTTGTATGGTATGGTTGGGTTATGTACAAAGGATAAGAAGACTTTGAAGATCAGGTCATTCATTTCACCCTCACGAAACATACGCAACGCAACAACATCAGAGAAGAAGACGAGAGAGAGAAGTCGGATCTGAATACAGAATCTTCTTCTTATGGTTTGACTTGTCCTTTTGGTCGTCGTTTGTTGTTATTCATCTCATGAGAGTCCATTACGTAGTTAGCATTAACATTCAACAACAACAAGGACAAGACAGGAAACTGCCGTTAAATCAACCACTCACTTGCTCATTGTCAGTCTTACGGAGAGCACACATTCGGATTACTACAACGCGTCTTTTCGTAGCCGAAACATCATAAAATTAAATTGACACACCAAACTCGGATTTAGAGTTGAGACGAAATACTCAGAGACTGCTGAACAAACCGGACATTATTACTGTTTTGACTAGTTCAATATTTATTATAGACAGTTAATTTGGGTAAAGTGTGAAATAAAAGAGTTGGACGCACTTTGTTAAGGAAGACTGGGCTTTTAAAGTTGTTTGGACATTTCTTCAAATAAACTTGTAGAGTTTCCGTACGAACGACATTACACACACTTCGTGACAGTTTAGTTCAGTTGAAAATATCTCAAGTGACAAAATGACTTGACTTTGCACTTGGTGCACACACACAAAAATACACTTTTATAGTAGAGACTCTACTGCTGTTGTCTTACTTTTGACTGTGAAGGGAAGAATTAACCAACCACTGTGCATTATAAAGTCAACGAGCCGAGAACCAACATTACCTTTCTCTGTCTCACCTGTGTCCTTCCTTCTTCGTGTTCCTGACTCAGTTTTTCACATTTAAACCAGCCTTGCTCACATTTCTGTAGTTTGACGCGACACAGAGACGTGCTTACACATTTCTTGACAGGATTCATCATTTTCGTGAAGTATGTGACTAAATAAATGTTTTCAATCTACTGACTTGTTCCTTGACGAATATAATCTGACCATTGTTTGATTTACTATACCGGACCGGACTAGAAAATACAATAGGAGTTTTTATACAGACTAAATCGACTAATAGTTTCAGTTACCCCGGACAGAAGAATTTTTCGCAAAAAGTATTGGGTTTTACTATAAGTGGAGATTCCTGTTTTCATACACAAAAGGTGAGCAAAGTGACATTAGCAAAGATCTTGTGATTAAATGTAGTAAACTTAAATTTTCTTGATTCAAGATGCCGTGTGTTCATGTTGTTGGTTTAATAACGACATTACATTCGCTATGCATACATGTTGGTTTTCCCTAGTACTATTAGATATAAAGTATCTTCTGTAGTGTAATATGAAATAATTTTAATGGACTCTGCTCTGGGAGCGATAGGTGGACTAGATTTAATTCCAGAAATTACAGTTTATGAGTGCCAAAGCTTAATTCACCTCAGTACAAATAAAATCTCACAAAGTCTGTACACACTAAACTAAGAAATTATGATTTCTTCAAGTTCTCTGTGAGTGTTGTGTTGTACTTGTAGTAGTACTCTGCTTTCCATCCCTACAGTACTATGCCTTGACTTCTCTTCTTATATTGAATTCTATGGTGCAGTACCAAATAGCTGCAGAAGAATCATACCACTACATACCAATACAATAATAATGGATTAATCTTAGTAAATAATGCTATGAGACTTTCTTGCGATGAGTTATTGTAGTTGAATTAGTTGTACGTAGTAGTTACTCTGCAAATTGTACATATTGCAAACAAGAAATTCCTGTTAGATTTTGCTGTGTTATGTAGATTGGTTGTTATTAGTACGTATGTGATGTGCAGATCACAAACTGCACACTACACTCACAGAATCGCTTAGAACTAGAACCGTCAACTGAGCCAATACATGCTAATTACAATATAAGGCTTATCTCAACAGACTACACAAGACATACTGTACTACAACACTACAGACACCAGGCAAACAGAAAACACTCACACACATCTATAACACAGATAAAATAATATCCTTGTAGTACTTATATGAAACACCTCAAGTATTTAAGTGCAAACATCTGTATGTATATAAAACTCGCACAATACCCACAATATAAAAAAACTAATACATTTCTTGCAGTAAGTGTGTTGTGACGTTATAAGTTAAACTACAGTCAATAGTTGCAGAAGAAGAAGAAGAAGTAGTAGTAAAGTCAGAAGGGCCATTGGTACAGATACACTGGCATAGTATACAGAGAGATAGAGATAGAGAGACTTTAGTTCGATATATCATATCGTGTCAGTAGCTGCAGGAGTCATGTCACTCTACATACATTCATCTCTCAATATCCTCCTCCTTCTTTTCTCTCATTCTTCCATTGCTCACAGATACACATACGACATAGGTAATCATTATAATTTTCTTTCTAACTCTGAACGTGACGGAATAATCAAGTTAGCTGAATCCGGAGTGAGGTTTACTTTGTTTAATTACATACGCAAATGTAAATGTGTCTCACTCATGTCAGAAGTCTTTGTCTTTTTATGTCTGCAACGGATTTGCACAAACACAACACATTTCAGAAAGTAAAAACAAACTGAGAAACTTATTTGTAGAAATGTATTTTGTTTGCATTGTCGGAAAGTACTAACAATAAAGGTAATTGTCACTTTAGCTTTAGTTCTTACGCATTAGGTATTGTATTTTTTGTTACGTACTTACTTGGGTGAAGGTGTGCTTAGTTTAGTAGGTTCGTGTTTATAGGGAGAAGGTTGAAAAGCCGGTAACTGTGTGTGCATAGTTGATTTGCCTAAGTAAAATGTAAGTTAGAGACATGGGGAATGAGATTAGGTTTAAAATTGCATTGTCGCTTTGTCGCATTCATATACATAGTTTAAATTGTTCAGGGTTTAGGTTATAGGAGTGTAAGTGGCGGAGCTGTATAATAAAAATAATATAATTGTAATAAGTATGAGTCTGAGGAATGGTTACGTGTGTGTGTGGTAGTTGTGTATAGTATTTAGAATTTCACAGGTATTCTTTCCTCGTCATTTGATTTAGGATGTATTTAGGTTAAAGGAATGTCATACTTTGTTACATTGTTACATACAACTATAAAGGAACACTTTTGTTGCACATTGCGAATTCTGAGCACAGAGATTGATAAAGAACGTACATTGCATACTTGGCTTGGTTTTCACCTATATTTGCATTATGTATACGTATGTGCGGCCATTTATTTACTGCATTTAGGTACGCAAGTTCTGAAAGATCTCACAAACGATGTTACAAGTGTGTGTGATGATGATGATGAAAGGTTTCTCTTTTGTTGGGGAAAATTGCAGTAGGTAAAATCATCAACATGACAATTTGCAATTTAACCATGCCTTTATTGGTAATTATTGCAAATTTGGTCAAGCCTAGATATAGCAGAATAGGAGAATGAATAGAAAAATACCAGGTTGAGTTTGACATTTAAATTAACTTGACATTTGAACTTGTGAGAGGAATACTTTGCATTGAACATTCAACGGAACTCTGTGTTCAGTTTAAAATTGTATTTGTATTCGTTGTTGAAATTAAATGGGACAACAGAGAGACATGATGATGATGGTCACTACTATTAGAAATACACTGCTGCTGCTGCTGCTGCAGACTTGAACAACACTTCTATATACACAAACATTACAATGAACTATGAACAACGAGATTTTGCGGACATCGTTTCTTCAGATTTGTTTAATCACAAGTTTGGAATGCTGAAATGTCAGCATGTTGTTAGTGCATTGTAATGTCGCAGACACCGCAACGCAGCAAAGTGTGTTCATGCTGAGAATGCAGAGTACAAGAAAAGAAGACTTGAAATACCAACACAACATACCCCAGTCATTTTATTCATAGTCTTAATAATGTCTGCGTCATTTCATTTCTGTCTCGTCATCCTTATTTCTTTATTCTGTCAACGTCATTCTCATCTTCGCATTTCTTCACATTGTAATGCAATAATGTAATGGCAATAGCAAACCAATGGCACACACACAATAATAACAATACAACCAGAACTTTTTCTCCTTTACTAAAGTATAATATGTATAATATTCAATTCTATATACTGAACAAAATATGTTTAGTAATGTCACAGAGAGTGGGATTTAATTGGAGACATGATACTTGGCTTGTGCCAAGAAGTAATATAATACCTCTACATGCAAATCCGCAATAACTAAGAAAACTGAATACATCCATTGACATTATTGTCCCTCGTGATAATATGTTGGCAAAAAATTGTACGTTTGTAGATGTATTTGAGAATGCGTTTGTCCTATAAATATTATACCTACTAATTATAGAGTGTGTCTACTATAGCCATATTATAAACAGATTTTATGCATGTTGGGATATGTATATATAGATATACAAATACCAACAAAAGTTAAGGAAATATCATATAAACAAATTCAGTGTAGCTTAAAAAGTATAATAATGCAGATATAGAGTGTGTTAAATTATCTGTAAGCATTGCAAAGACCATCTTATGTGTCTAGCCTAAATCTTCACCGTCATTATCATCTTCTCTATTGATTGAAACGAAGTCTATTGAATTCATTGTGAAGGATGATTGGTTTCATATTATTACCGATTCTGTCTTTTAATGTCGACTTAAATTGTTTTGCGGTTACGCTTCACATCATTTCTCAATATAACGTGTACCTTTATGTATGTACGCCTCACTGGTTCAAACAATTTTGTTGGTATAGAAGATGCAATTGACATCATCGAGTCATCATTACCATTATGTATATAGTATAATAGCTCTGTTTGATATACCGGGCTATAAGAAAAGGAAGATGAATGAGAATGATAATAATGTCAATGAAAACAGATTTATAAGGAAGGCAAGTGTGTTTATTGTAACGGCTAGGTAGGTTACTCTGTGAGTATTATGTATGCGGAACAGGATGTCTATTACATTGAATATACGGCATGCCCTGCTTGTGACTGCGACTTGTTTTGCCTGTGTGTGCAGGGAAGTTGGTCATGTCATTCATTGAACAAAGTGTTCTGCCGCACTTTTGTTATGCAGCAGCCAATCTATAAGTAAAAAGTAAATAGCAGGTAAGTAGTGTTGTAGGAGTAACTGCATTTCAATTGACATTAAGGATGCGGATAAAATGCTCATTTATATAATACTCTACTTCTACTTCAACGTGCAATTGTATTAATGGCATATTATGTCTAATGTACCTTGAAGGGATTAGGATTTTTAACCGCCTTGTATTTTCTCACTAATGCTGCTCCATATATTTCATAGTGCAATAATAAATAATGCTAAATGGTCCGTTGTTGTTGTGGAATATATTATTATTAAGCATTGAGAGATTCGTAGCTTTAAGGTAAATTATAGAGAAAAGTACAATAATTTGTGGTAAAATTGTGTTTTTATTTAGATTCCCTAAATAGTTTAACTTTGATTGTTTCCCGTGCCATAATTTCTCATAAAGTCATTGAGCAGGAGCAGGGGGCTGTTATTTTTGTAAAGTTTAAAAGTATGTCTGGTCTTTTCCGCTGCTCTAAATCTCAGTAGTCTTTTATTTTCTTTGGTATACTTTTCATGCTGACTTAATACATGCAGTCACAGTCACAGTGTATTACATTATGCGAGAGTCGTGGGATAAAACAGAAACTGGATGGGAAAAGTTTACATAACACAATGAGTAGAATGGAATAATATATGTGTAATTGGAGCGGGTAATTTTTAGACTCTTACCTGTATTACTTATACACTGCAGTATTGTACTCATGTCCTACTACTTTGTTATGTGTAAATTGCACGTGGCCGTGATTTACTATTTTAGTAGATGACAATGAGCTTGAGTTACCAACACCTACTACCTGTTTCGTGGTATGAGGCATTGTATATGTAGGGTGAATGTGATATAATGTCTCAGGTTGTGTTTTCCAAGCTGTCATTGATACGAAGAAAAGAAGGTGCATTATTCTGTGTTATGATTGTTGAGGAATTCAGTTTGTTTATGCAGAAGTCTGTCCTAGCTATAATTTGTAGAGCAGAGATAAAGAATCCTTAGTGCATTCTTAGACTACCAATAGGTACTGTGTTTATTTTGGCTTCATGCCCAATTGTGTCAAATGACTTATATGAACGTTCAATGACTTGACATTTGCATGTAGCATGAATAATTCATAATCTTTGCGGAAGCTGAATTCGTGAAATTTAAATGAGCCTTGTTTGTTAGCCATTTAAAGTTCAAGTGCTCTCCTCGCAGATTCCATTATTCCTTTCTATGAGTGTGGTCCAGAAATAATAATTTTAGAAAGGTTGCTATTTATATACAAAAAGAAACCTTAAAACATTATTTGTACAACACTTGTCCAACATTTTGGGTAGATATGATATGACTGTGACAATGTCCTATGCTTTATGTGTTCAATAAAAATAGTACCAGTTATATACATACACAGACAGAGACAAAAGACACTTGCTGACTGAGATATATTTAAAACCTGCCTATGCCTATATAAATATAAATTTCTATACATTGTGCCTTTATGTATTTACCGATGATGGTATAGTTATTATATCTGTAGTAGTTCTATTCTGGTATGGTTGTAGTTTTGTACTACTGAGAATATGACTTGTAAAAAAATTCTAAGAGAAATGTAAACAATTTTTTCACTTTGGTTACTTTTACCTATACCTAACGATAAGTGCAGTTATAGGAAACTAAATATGTGTTAAAAGAAAAATTCATAAATATAGAATGGTTGTTTTAAATTCAAGAATCAGCGACTGTTTAACTTGTAAAACATTAAAACTTGAAAGTATGTTACCCAAATAATATCTGCTACTAATGCTTACTGGTTACTTCGCGTTAATAGTTGTAGGTTCGCCAAAAAACTGACCGTTTCATCATTTCCCATTTAGGCTGTGCCTCTACACATTATAAGCTAGTTGTAAAGATTTAAACAGTGCAAAGTAATAGCCTTACTTAAGTTTATAGTTTAGAAGTAGCCTGCTATAGGAGTAGTAAATAGTCTAGTACATGTAGTGGGGCCTTTAGTAGTTCTGTTCAAGAACATTTATAAAAAATTGAATAGTCTTACTGTAAGTAAGAGTCGACCCGGTTTAAGTTAAAGATGGTCTCAGTGCAAGAATCGTGCAGGGAAACTTATGCGGTTTTATGGTTGCATTGCAATTGTCTGTTCCCATATTGATATCACTGAGGATTTGGGTATAGCACGCCTACTTATAACACAATTAATAACTCTCATTCATTCTGTCATGCTTATGATTCGATAGACCACCAGAGAATAACTTCAGAACCATATTTATTTCAAAGACTCATACATAGTTACAACTTCTACATGCAGAGAATTGTATTTTCTGCCGCTGATGAAATTTCGTGATGATAAATGGGTTGACATTTCCTCATTTTTGTTTGCATTGCAATTTCAGACGAGAGCAGTGGGGAGTAAGAAGATGAGAGAAAAGAAAATGAAAAAGAGCCTCTGTGCTCTGCAAAATTTTGCGGCTGCCACAACCATTGTCTTCCTCACGGCAACAATGGGCCTTGTAACTGCTGGAGGGGAATCGGAGACTTGTCAGTGTGGTGTCTTCCTCCTCGCTCAGCCACCTTTGATTTACTCAGCGGATGCTAAACCCGTACTTTCTGGTAAGTAACAAATAAATAAATAATAACACTCCATTTACACATAACTTGTTTCTCTACACTTTCAATATAATCTACCTATGTACTACCATTTTGCATGATATATGATCTTAGTGATATTAATAACACTTTAAGTATAGTTTAAAATAATATTACTTGCTATACCTAAAAATGTGTAAAAGATTACTCTATAGTAAGTAGTAGTAGTAGTATGCAGGTAGGAATCTTGAAAAATGGTGGAAGTCATTATGTATGATGTATTTATATTTTCTTGTGTGCATTAACCTTGAATTTACACAGAAGCTGCAACTCTTTCGTATAGAAAATGCTAGAATTGTCGTTATGAAATGTAAAGATGCTTTCTGTTTACAGCCTACAGTACATATATATAGCTGAGCGATGAAATGTACATTAAGTAGTTTGTAGTATAATAATAACATTGTGCAAAAGTACAAGAAGACTGTAGCGTTTCTATAGGTGGTAGTGTTGCTCGTGTGAGAGATAAAGCACATAAAACAAGAGAGATTCTTATTAATCATTCAAAGCTGCTCATTGAAAATGCACATCGACAAGTATATTAAATCTCTGACCTGAACTGAGCGCATTTTCCCTTGCAATGAGAAAATCTTATGAGCAAAACTAAATACATAATAAACTATCATAGCCTCTCACAGTATCAATCACTTATTAGTGCTAAATGAATTGCAAGAAAACTCTTCAGACAAACATACCTTTGCTTTAATGTAACTGCAAGTAATAAGCAACCCAGTCGGCTGGGCTTTCAGTCTGGCAGCCTTTCAACGTGCAATTTTGTTGTGCGGATTTAATACATAAAGTCTGTTTATTATTGTACTCTTGCTGTACATGTACACGTACCTAACTATAAAGTGCACAAGGTGTAGCTTCATTTATTTCTGAACTGTTTTCTCATTGCAGTAGTATTAATAATATTAATATTTTACTTACCATAGGTATATAGGTACCTTTTGGTATATTGTAAAGTTACATATATACCTCTACTACATTTGCTGTGTCTATTCATGTGTAGTTACATATACAGACATAGTTTTCCTCCTCATACGTGTAGGAATCTTCTAACTTCTTGAGTTTAAGTAAGTAGTATAATATCAATTTATGTTTTACGAGATATTAGTAACATAAGTCTCTCTTATGAACATCCAGGTGTATATCGCAGTTATGTGCATGTGTGAAAATTTGTTAAATAAAGAGTTATAACAGTCAAAGAGGAATTTTATGTGTATATGTTTAGTTATATTAGTAGTATATAGAGTTAAGAGAGACGACGACTTAAAGCAGTTAGTACTTATTAGCAAAGTACCAATTTCTTCGTCATTTTACTACTTGCTAACAATAAACAATGAATTCTCCACTTACTTATAGACAATAGAATAATATCTCTTGGCTAATCGCAGCGTTTTGCTTGGAATTCTGTGGCTGTCTTTCATTCAACTAAAATATATTATTCATTGGTCCATTTTATAGCTCCTTTGGTTTCCTTTCCTGTAACATTTACCTTGACTCTATATAGTCTAAGCATAGGTAGGATATACAGTAGCTGAGTTTGCGTTGATTTTACCATATGTTCTTCTTTATTGCTCATCAAAGCGCTTTATCTCTTCAGTATCGAATTTTCAACCCTTTAACTACCTGTTCTGATGGAAATAAATAGAACGACGAAAGTCGACCTTCCATACTACACACTGTCTTCACACAAAATGTATCGCTACCTTCTTCTCTTGCTCTTCTCTACAATTTACACACACACAGTAGAAACTATCTTTAAATACCTACGTAAACGTAAATTATAAACGTGTACACACTTTACTAAATAAAGGATTACTACTATATATTATGGGATATACGTGCACTACGAAGAATTACACGTACAAATACACACATAAACGTACTTGCTGTCTGTGGACTGTGGATTATGGTTGTTCAGCATGCCAGTTGACTTGAAAGACTCTCATTCAAGAAACTTGAAGATACTTTGGATGTATAATATTGCCTGCTCTAGTGGTATAAGCACAGAGGAATGAAATGAATATCAAATTTAATTTAAAAAAGAAAATATTGCAAGTGAAATACCTGCAGGTAGTATATCTAGTAATATACAAAGTACATAGTACCTATATCCTAACTATGATAATTTTGAACATAGTAAATACTTCTAACTGCTGAAAATAGCAAGGTACTCGCGCAAGCAAAGGGAAATTTCTCCATTGTTCTTAGAATTTTTATCCTTTTTTGACTTATTTTATATTTATACATTGCATACCTCATTATAGTTTTACCTGCACTCTGCAAGTCTGAACTTGCCCTTCACCTACAAAAATCCATTCACTTTCTTATGAATTTTTTAACCAGAATTATAAAAACAGCGTCGTATTACCTGCTTTATTTTCTTTGAAGCACCTTCATTAGGTTCCTCGTACAAAGTCACATACCCACTACTACTACCTAACCTATAAGTAGTAGAATTCTAAGTATATTACAAAGGTAATGTATAATAATAGCATGTATTTCTTTACTGTGTTACATGCAACAACGACTAAACGTTGTGAACAATTGTAACACATGTAGTACAAGTAATAATATGCATAATGTGATTGTGGTGGTGACATTGACACTCAGCTTTGTTCTGTCAAGCGAGAAAAGAAGCACTATTTTTATGACTTGGTGGGAATTCCTATTAACTGCACAGGACTAAAACGATTTTTCGAAATTAAATGGAAATATCCTGAGTAATGCAAGTGTTAATAGTGTAAAAATCAATTTTCAAGGGTTAGAAAGTCCTTGAAAATTCTCATGAGGTTGACGAACTGATTCAAGGTACCACAAACAACTTGCCTGTATGGTGTCTACGTCTGGGGTCAAACAATAAGCATTCCTCCGACTGCGAGTACACAAATACACCTTTAATCATCTCAGTTCAAGGGTTTCCTAAAGAACTCCCAGTACTAACAATACAGTAATAAGAAAGACGCATTAGGTGTAATAATAGGTACTTATGATTATACCCTTAGATATTTCATGAAGGGGAGATGAAATTCAAAGGCTAAATCCAGAGCCTTGAAAAAGTTCATTTGCCTCTGAAGGGTTCCCCTTCCATGTCTATTGTTAAATCTGAACTGCATCTCTCGGACACGCAACGTAACGCATTGCAATGCTGTGTACAATGTAATTAAGTAGGTAGGTAGGTATATCTGCAGATGGGCATATTTTATATGTTTATATTTGTATCTTTGGTTTACTGTGGACTTGACTCATAGATTCCTAACGGTTCGTTCACTTCTTGTTAAACCCAGCCAAGAAAACCAAGGCCAGGTTACTTTACTTCACTTACCTCCTTCTCAATCTCTTACCTGTTTGTTGCATTAAAGATTTTACATTGCGTACGGTAAATGTTGATTCTCATCTGACTCAACGGCCTAACACGATGTACAGTAAACCAAGAAAGGAGTGGATCGAATATTTACAACGCAGACTGCACGTGTTTTTATTTGTTTCTGTGTTACTCTCTGACTTAACTAAGGTACTGGAACTCCCTTAAGGGCATTTTCATTCTTCGTCTCTTCTTTTGGTCAGTGGTCTTCTTATGTCATGCAATGATAAAATCTATACGTGAATCCATCTTCTTAGACTTACTTAATACCTTTATACTACAGGTATATTATATCTTTGCACTTTGTACATACCTGCGTATTGCATGTAAGTAAACCCCGCTAAAGGTACTAAATGGACTAAATACAATAGAAACGTTTGAATATCTCACCATGCAACTCGTATTATACAGGAATGAATGTAGAGTAAACAGGTATCCATCCATCCATACGGCTTAAGACTTAACAACTATCTACCATTCACACAGATCCACTAATAAAAGGTTAATGTTACATGTCGCTCTCTTACTGTATTACTACTAACATGTGTTTTGATTGTACTTTTCCAAGTAAAATCAAATGTAGGTTCTATCGGTTATTTTCACTGCTTACTGTACTTAAATACTTACTGCAACCTGTCCTGCCATGCCCATTGCGTTATCTCAATGCAGAGACACGACAACTTTTATATTTCACTGTCGTGTATTTCAAAGGTTTACTTACATACCACTTTTGATACAGTTCTGTACGTGTCAGAGACGTGTTCAAATATGTAGCTGTTAAAGTAACCCTTTCGGTTTAAGATTCCCGTAAATGCAAGAGAGAGGGATTATAATTATAGCTTTTAATGCATGTTCAGCAGGGAAATGAAGAAATTTATTCTGTTCAGGAAGGATATTTCCGTTACATTGCAACTGCAACTATTACTGCAACATATCCGTTAAACTTTATGTGAACACATACACATAGATCAATCGATCCGTGCTCTTTGAAATATCTGAATGAGTATTGTATCCTTGTATGGCATGAATGAGTAAATCAGTGTAGCTTATTTACACGCTTACATGGATATATACAATTAATTTTATACATGCATAGGAAATATCATTTACACTCAATGCTAATAAATAGTAAATGCTTGAAGTTGGGTTGATACGCAAATTACTCATGTGGAACATTATTCTTGACTCTTGACAAAAGTTTCTTATAGTAGCATCTATAGAAATGACTGTAATATAATGTAACAGTGTTTAGGAACAAATTACTGGGTAAAAGTAGAAGCAACAGTAAGTAGTTAAATAACTAAAAGCACTAAGCTAAAGTAAAGCCAAGTGCTAAATGATTTATTAATAGTAGACTTCATCGTTGAAATGAATTGTTCATTGTTCCTGCAGGTTTTCTCCTTGTTGCAATGAAATTCAATGAATGGTTGAGACTTTGAGTTGTGCCGAGATGAGTGATTGAAACATAAGTAATATCCATAGACACACCTCTAAAATTGTAAAGCAAAACTAAAATTTGTCACGGATTAATTTATGTTGTAACTGTAAACTGCAGACTGGTAAATTACAGCACGAGAGAGCAGAACTCACCCGACTGTACTTTTAGCGATGAAAAAATAATAGTTAGTCATTATAATAATGTGCTTTAGGTTGATTATGTAACAACAATGGATTGGATAGGATAAGAAAGCATGCGGGAAGGTATTGTTGTGTGTAGTTGAGTTAAGTGGTGGTAGATGAGATAATATTGGATGGACCTCAATTTGTCGTGCCGGCTTAATCTTAACAGTTTAATAAATAAGATGGATATAAAAGCACCGCTATTGTTCGGATAGAACCATTACAAAGCTATTATTATTACCGCGTAGAAGATATTATGTATACATCTTCATTTATTACATATTGTTTATTGTTTCCTAATAGGTTTGCCCGTGGCCGCCAATTGTAGTGCTAGAGAAGACAAAATATCTTGTGCTACGATATGCCGTCAGTTAATCCAAGCGATGTCTGAGAGCCATGAAAATTCGCCATTAGTTCAAACCGTTGTTCATGCAGCAACAAGGACTTTGGCTTGTCAACGTTTCAACGAGTCTCACAAGGTACCTTTGCCAAGAACCATTTCCGCATCACCTCACCATACCGTGGCCACTTTAGATGAGACAAGAAAAATATGGAAGTTTTCCATGAACGGTGGTCCTATAACACGATCTGATGTTCAGGGAGAAGTTGCATTTGGAAATCAGAATAAAGCCAATGGACCGATGGATAATAACAACGAGGAGGATGAAAATGCTCATCTGGGGAAATTGACCGAGCCCAAATGGCTGGGTGGATTTTACAGATGGTGTGATGAACATTGGGTATACGCTGGAGTCTCATTAGAAGAACCACTCTGCTGTCTTAAACATTTGCCCAAAAAGTAGCATTGTTTTTTTAAATCATATAAATATACTAGATTTGGATATATTTTGTCTTATTCTTATTTCGGAATGATTAATGGTTTATTTTCGAAATGAAGGTGTCCATCGGGAAAGAAAGAGTCAGAATCTACTTCATCCAGTGACAAAATTAATCGTAATGGAAGACGTCCTCGTTTGATAATTAAAAGACGACCAGAGGAGGATACATCATCGGAAGAGCAAGATCTTCAATTGGTTAGTTCAACATCCGGAGAAAATTCAAGTAGCAAACCTCCACCCACACCAGTAACTGGTGTAGATTCGGTGGAATCGGAAACTACAGATGGGATTGAAAACAATACATCTTCCGAAACTTTAAATCCTTTTGAAACTACAGCAAGACCATTGAAACCTAAAAAGCCATTGAATAGCACTGTGGTTGCGGAAGCCTTCAGATTCGTGGGTTCTCTTTTAGAAACCTTGGGTTACGAACAATTTGTTCACGGATTTGCCTCAGTTCTTCCTACGAACACTGCATCTGAATTACTGGAGAGAGTAGATGTTGGGGGATGGGTGAGCAATTACCAAGAGAGATATATGACTTGGCCACGGGAGTTCAGTATGGGATACTGCTACTTAGAATATTCTGTGTACAACTTGGCCAGTGAAGGAATTCTCGCAACGACTAGCAATCTTCTAAGCAGAGTTTTCAAATCAAGTCCTGCCCCGATGGGAAACCCTAATTCCAACCCAAACAAAAGTAACTTCCCGTTCTCTACTGCTCCATCTCAACCCCAAGATGCTCCTCCTACATCCTTCAACAGTATCCTTCAAAACAATGTTCCCAATTACATTCAACCGATTCCCGAACAGGCTTTTGGAAACTATGGCCATCCTGGAGGCATTCCTGGAAATCGTAGAGTGCGAAGAGATGTGACCGTTTCAAGAAGTTATGCCGGTGTAGGAAGTCAAAGTCAAACTGGATCAAGAAGATCCACCCCCAGAAAAGTAAGCAGAGGACGAACTGCAGCGGCTCCTTCAGATAGTTACACCCAAAATTATGCAACAATGACTGCCACTACGGAAGCTCCTAAAGTTCACATTGCCCCTGTATCTGCTCCAGTTCAGTTACCAACTGGCCAACCAGTTGTACATTCATTTAACTCCCACAACCAAAATTCACATTCCCAGTACAATTCTAATCCATTCAGTCCTGAATATTATCAGTATCAGTACTATAACAATAATGATGCCGTGCACAGAGGTCATAATACTGGCGCAAAAGAAAATCTTGCAGAATTCGCCCGCCCCAGGAGACATAACACAGCTGCACAAGCTGAAATACCTGAAAATAGCAGAAGAACAAAGCAGCAACAGGTGCCTAAAAGAAGAGACGGTTCTACAGGGAAAGATAGTGGAGGTGCTGGGAATCTGATGAACATTGCCAACCTTCTTTTGAGTACAGCGATGGCAGGAAGTGGTGGTGGAGGAGGTTCAAATGACGCTGTTTCTGCAATCATTCAAAACGCATTGCCTTTGGTATCTCAAGTTGCTACGAGCCCTATGATTCAGAAAACAGTGAGCAGTTTAGTACAAGGATTTCTTACACCTCCCAGACCACATCCCCATAATGATCACAATGAAGACTCCAATAATAGACCTTCTTCCACAAAAAATCCCCCTAAAGCTCCTGTTCACGCAGATCATTCTAATGAAATTGATGAAGAAGTTTCATCGTCCAATCATCGACCCCAAGAAAGTGGCCTTCCACCTTTGTTCGGAGGTGGAGGAGGAGGTGGGGGTGGTGGTGGAGCACTGACATCAATGTTAGGACAAATCATGGAAACATACGTCAAACATTTATTCTCCGGTCCAGAGCCATCACATAGGCCGGGGAATACAGCATCTTCAAATACAAAGAAGCCAGTACCTTCAAGAAACGATGAAGTGACGAAACCTGGCGAGAACAGCAGCAGCGGATCAAGCAGCAGTAGCACTGGAAGTGATATCGTTGATATGATTTCTGAGGTTGCGAAACCGTTTTTCATATCTTACTTTGGAGTTGTACCTGGCGAACCAGGTTACGGAAGATTAAAAATTTCAGAGAGAAGAGATATAAGGTAACATTATAATGCTTGATCTTTTCAGAAACATATTAATATACCTATTAATTTTGTAAGTCCATGTTAAAGGCAGTAAGCATTGATTGTTAATTGTTCCTGTTTCATGTTACTTATAGACTCAATAAAGATTCTTCTGGATACTCCACGGAAATCCTCACAAACGACCCTGACGCAGGAACAGGAATTCTGGACATATTATCAGGAGCAGTAAATATTCCAGAAACAGGGAATTTCATGTATGATTTTGGAAATCGGGTAGTATATGCCTTTGGTAGAGCAAACGATCCTCAACAAGGTATGTATTGTTTAAAACAATACTCTGTGAATAAATTATGGGACTATTTTCGAGTAGGAGTAAGAACCTTATTTAAGAAATAGTTTAAATTCCCATTGTAAACTGATTTTAACTATACTATACTAGAAATACTATTTAATTACAATACACCCTGACTGACTTAAATGCAGAATTGATGAGGATCTGCTGATACTATTTGACTTTTTACGGAATACAAACACAACAATACTACAACACTACAATACACACACACACAAGCAAAATAAAATGTGCATGCAATTCGTACTTAACGTTAAAAAACAAGTTATATACATAAATACACACTGTACTATATATACCCCAACACCTAGAAATGTCTTTATATCCTAAAATTGTGTGTAACTTCTTCATGTAAAAAATCGTGACCTTAAAAGTATACATATACCTCTACATAAATTTTAGCAGATTATCGACTCGAACTGTTTCTGTTTACGTGTAAACTCAATACAAAAAGTTAGACCGTTTAGTGAACAGATTTCCTATTTATTTTAAAGCCCGTATTTATGTAATTTATTAAAACAGAAATAATTTACACAGATACTTTTATTGCAAGACAAAAATTGTTTAGCGAATCAACCCTGCTGCTCCAATTGATTTGGAAAGTTTATTTGACGACTACTCTACGATATTATATATATTTGATAAAATATATCTATACATCACACATCGACGCAATCATTACCAACATTGCGTTGATCAAAGTAAACTTTAAATTGATAGATTCACGTCTTGACTACTAAAGTTGTGTAAATTATTCTAGTCATGATTTACATGCAACAATGTACTACAATTAATTGTTGTAGTATAATCTATCTGTAATATACATCCACTTTTATATACCTACTACTATACCTACTATTGTTATATAAATATTTATAATTGTTAATTATTAGTAATTAATTGAGTTGTTAATTTTATTAAGCCCATTGTATAAAATCATCTGAATTCTTTGCATACGAAACGCGGAAACAAACAAGGGGTACAGTGCAACACAGCAGCTTTGCCGACAAAAGTATTTTTTATGATCAGCATTTCTGTTTTAGAATGGAGATTTGCAGATTAACCATTGTAATCCTGGAATTGTAATTGTAAGTGATTAGGAAAATTCACATTGGGCTAAAACTGTCAGCAGAATTAGTGACTCCTTTCCAGGCTGAAGGAAAGCAATTACTACTTACTTAAAATGTGTACTAATTCCACATGACGTTTCTTGTTAATACTTTCATTTGTTAGTAATACGATTTCTATGTTTATATTTGTATCATAGTTTTTGTAGCAATCAAAATGCAAAAGAAATCATGTTATTGCAGATGTAGTGTGATTTGTTATTATATAAATGTAAAAAGAGAATGCGAAAGTGAAATACGTGCCAAGTAGAATATCTAGATGTAAATGTATATTAGTAGTTCATATTTGTGTAGGTTCTGTTTGATCATTTCCTTTCATTGTATAAAGGAAACCAAAATTTTAGTGGAAATAGTAACTGTAATTCGGAATTTGGAAGCTGAGACTCTGTCTGGTTTCTTTAGTCCTGAATCAAATTTTGATGAATGAGATTTCTATGTTTGAGTGTATAGGTGGTTTGGTTACTTAGGTTAATAAATGATGTCATTCATTCAAGTTGTTCTGAGGTATTTCCGGACTTTAATGGTATTTAAGCGTTGTGACATGTTGATTTCCCTATCCGTATTAGCTGTAGCTGTACAAGCATTGCACATTAATACAAATAATATTTATACACAGTACTTATGATAATTACGTTGCTGTACGCGTAAACCTACCCGTATCATATACGACTACGTAATATATTATAGTTTGTTATTATTACGTACACATGTTTGTTTGTTGACAACTCTGTATCCTAAGAATTTTGTATTGCGAAAATAAACTTATGTTTAATAAGTGAGTCAAGTTTGCTTTTTTATCATACTGAAGTGATAATACTATCATAAGCTATGTGATACAGGTTATACAGTCAGCAATTCATATAACGCCCACAAAACATGCAACATGGAACATGGTAATATTCTATCTATAAACAATACATTTATTCAAATTCAAATACCTATACTACTGTACATAGACTAAAACGTCGCTTTTATGCGTAGAGTCAGAATGCAACTTTTGCACTTTATCTTCTTCTATGCCTATACTACAGTAAAACATTTATAACTGCAACTATAATAATATCTTAACAGAAATCTCATAGGCATGGTTTTCGGTTTATGCAATTTTAGATCGTTATAATATATTTATACTTGCTTTTATATAAGCTACAAACAATGTAAATGACCATTATTCATTGGGGCACCTTGTATATGGTACATTTTTAGTCAACAAATGCAATGTTTTACTAATAAATATACTAAACTGATTCACAGATTTTATTCCAGATGAAGACCTACGATGGATTTATCTTCGCCATAGCTTAGTATTTAAATCTCAACATCTTGTACAGAAAAGTTCTAATCAATTTTAACCTTTACTGTGATAATATTCTTATTACAGTTTACAGTAAAGCGACTTATACTCTCGAACTCGTGAATCAGACTAAAAATGATTATGCATGTGTGTTAAACCTAGCAGAAGGTTCTCTTAATTAGATATGAATATATCCCATAGATTTTGTGATAGGTGCTGTATGGATAAAATGCATTCGCATTGATTTATTAGTATTGTCTCAAAAATTGAGATTGCCAAATAGACAATAGTAAAAAGCAACAATAAACAGTAAAATAAAATATGTATTATACATAACAAATAATGGAAATCATTCTAATAGAATATACACAGTATACTATACCTATATCGTAAAGGTGAATAATAGTGAATTTAAATTTTGGAATGAAATTCTGAGCATTTCATTAAGCAAGCTAAAGCTGTCAGTCACAGTCTCAAGCTAGATTATCATTACATAATTGACATATGTTGTGTAAGCTGATTGGGATTGATAGTCTCATCTCCGAATATGAAACACAATAATATGCTTCTGCCGTATGTATATCCGATAGCTTTAGCTTAGATAAAACTGTCTGTGGCTAAGTAAGGACTAGTACATAATATATAATATACATGACATATAGATAGGTATACATTACTATATTATGCGTACTGTGCTTACTTAAATGCATTTTTCACTTCTAATGTCGAACTCATGATACTTAGATTAGATATAGGAATTTCGTTTGTGAACATGAATTAAACTGTTTGTACAACTTAATAACATTCTTCTTCTGACATTGCTTGATGAGGTGTCCACTTGATTGCGGGAAGGAATAATCGTCTGAGTTGACAGTCAGCAGCAGCAGCTGTATTGTGAATACACATCTATACTGAATGTTGAGGAATATTGTCAATTAGCCATCCTTAAGCCTGGTCTCGGCGCAACATGAACACATTTCTTGCTAATACATTGTTTGCTAAAAACAGTTTCAAGTACTATCTACGGGAATCACGGAAAGGTATAGCAATATCAATCAGATTTTAAAGTGTATTAGAACATTTAGTATCTATCGTATACATTTAATTTTATTATGCCCCTAAACCGAAATCATACTTCTGTTAGTATTATCTACTAACAATCTTGCAATTTAATATAAATGAATTTCTTTTGAAAACCGAAACAGTCGTATAGGCAATATTTCTAAAAGTTTCAGATTTTAAAGGAGCCAGTCATCTGTATTCGGAAAAAAATGATTCTTCTCAAAGCTTTAATTACCAAGAAAGATTGGATGTAAAGTTTCAGAAACATGAAAAATTAAAATTGCATCCTATGTGGCTACGCCATCATTGTAGGTAGGTGATGCATGTGATGATGATACACTGATTTACATATATAGAGTACACCGACTTATATGTACTTGAATATATACAACCATAGTACAACTTATGCTTATTAAATATTCTATAGACAATTCATGGGCTTGTCTTCTCGTAAATATATTCTGCATTACAAATCTGCAACAAGCTTATAACTTATAACATAATATGTCACAAAGATATTCTTTTTGTGCGTTTACTGAGCTATGAGCTATGGTTTGTTGTTTGCAAAAATTGTTATGCGCACTCACAGCACTTTTGCGAAAGTATTTGATTTCGATTTTTAAGTGTTCTTGACAGTTTTTCAGTTTTGGATAGCTTGAACTTGTGTAACAATTTTTGCAAACAATATATGATAGATTATTAAATGCATAACTAGGTTCTCTACTAAATAGATGATATGTATAAGCTTGTTGGTTTGCAATGCAGATTACAGAGTACCTTAGACTTTAGACGATAAGACAAACCACTGAATTCTCACGAGACACACATTAGGCATATTAAGAATATAAGTCATGCTGAACTTAACTTAAAACTTACTGTGACTAAGTTTGAAAAGGGAATGTATTTGTGTGACGATAATTTTAGATGCGACGGATGTATTAACTACAAGACACATCAACGAAATATAATTCCTGCGAAACTCCCTCAACTCTCCAAAATATCAGACATAAGAATCCATGAGGATCAACTAAACATTACGTGGATCGACAGTCATGAATCCATGTTCAAATTAAACTGGCTAAAACACAACATGTTTTCATCAAAATCGAATCATGCAAGTTTCACTCTAACAGACGGAGGAATCCAAAAGTTTAAAAACTTACAAAGATGTCCGAAGAATCCCGTAGAAATCGGGGTGGACTACAAACTGTTTATGAACGATGAGTTCAAAGGTGTTGCTCAGTTATTAAAAAACATTGACATTTATGGTTATGGGATTGTTGCGAATGCTCCTGCTGATTACGAATCCACAAAAGATGTTGTTCGAAGAATATCGCAACCTCAAATGACAATTTTCGGAGATTTCAGCGAATGGACCAATAATTTAGCTCATGCAGATACAGCTTACACCTCCGACTATGTGTACCTTCATACAGACACTTCTTATTTCAGTGAACCAATGGGGTAATGCAAATAACTAATTTCCATACATAAGGCACGTGTATCCAATAAATAAAAGATGAATTATACGCACATTATGTAGATTACAAATGTTTCATTGTCTTCAACATGACGGCTCCGGAGGAGTAAACTCAATTGTAGATGGATTTAATATAGCTAAATCAATCTACGAAGAAAATCCTGACCACTATAACATTTTGTCTCACTACCCGGTTCCATATCATTATATAGATCCAGGAAAACATCATTTTCTCAGTAGGAAAGTTATATTTGACCATGATACTTTCACAGGGGAAATCAAGCGTATCCGGTTAGTTGCCTACATTTAAATGCACATTACTTAATAATTGTTAATTTCATGTGATATACAGTAACAATGAAATATATAATAAATGTAACTTGTACATTTGACAGATACAATCCTCATGATTTAGCAGTAATTAACACAATTCCTGACGAAGATATTGGAAACTTCTATGAAGCATTAGTTAACCTATCCGAAAGAATTGAATCTAACCCAGCCTGGATTAAATTAACCCCTGGTCTTGTAATATTTTTGAATAATTGGAGAACTCTGCATGGAAGAACAGAGTTTACAGGACACCGTCATTTATGTGGAGCATACATTGGTCATTCAGATTGGACTTCAAAAGCTAGAGTATTGAAAGTATTAACATGAAAAGGCTATTGTGTTAATGCCATCAAATATGATTTTTCTTTACGTGTAACAGTTTTGCCTGTTTGTGTCGATATGGGCCATAATAGTTTTAATAAATTTATTACTGATTGGAACGATAGAAATTGACAATTAAGACACAGTGGTAAAAAACAAAGGTTTTCAAATAAAGAAAAGGTATTTTAAAAACAAAATATAACAGTAACTACGATTTAAGCATTTACATAATGTGCTGCTGTATAATATGAAATTACATTCATGAAAAATTACATTAATTCATTTTTGATTGTCATGCACTAACTGACCATCAAAAGGTTTGTTCTTGTGTAAAAAATACTTTCTAATACTACCATAATGAACTTTTATTGTCCAGAATGAAGTGTGAATAGTTTCTATGCTACTACACTACCACAATCTTACATGATTATCTCATTCTTTAACATGGGGCAAAGTGTTACGTAAATTCCAAAGTGTCTCAGCGTTGAACTATCCGCCATCAAACGAACTATTTTGTTGGTTGCAAAGATTGAATTTCCAATTTACGACAGTCATCGCCAAATCTTTTGCGAGTTTGCTGAGTCTCTCTCATTGTCATTTTGATTTCGATGCTCTAATTCCAATAATATCATCCAGTCATCAATATTTTTATCAAAATCGTTGTTGTTGTAGAATTTGCAATTAGAAAGTTCAGATTCTGAGAGAAGGGCGACAAAAGATAACGTTAATCAAGCAACTGGTATCAGATATTCTGCTGTTTTACAGCTGACAGCTAAAATTTTTGAATTTCTTTTGTTTTGGGTTGCAAAAATCCGTCATCAATAAACATGGTTCTTGAAAGTACTATGATATGGTAAATTGGTTTTTGTATTTGTTATTCACATCCATTTATTATTTCTAAATTAACGGAAGGTTGAAGTTGAATGTAATTGACATTTGCTGTTTGTTTTTATTATTTAGTGTCGACGATAGTGACTACATGCGTAATGGAGATTTTAATCCAACAAGAATCGCACAAGAGCAAGACACGGTCAACATAATAACTACTGCCAAAATTCGGTCTAATCCAGAAAATAATGTCGGGTTACTCACACTGGCTAGGTAATATTATTATTCAGGTCTAGATTCTAGATATTTATGAATTATGCTTGCCAATTTGTAATAATAACATACAACATAATGTGCTTTGAAAACGTTGTACAACTGGTAAATTATTTGCTACATCTTTGAACAGTTCTGAGGTTCTTACTACTTTGACCACTGATCAGGGGAAACTGATGTCAAAGATGTTAGCCGTTCAACCTTGTGGGGATTTGAAAATAATGTCCGGTCTACGTGTAGCTCACTTGGCACTGAAACATCGTCAGGTTTGTGTTTATGTGTAATTAATGATTGGTTCATAAATTGATGGTGTTGTAGTTAAAACTACTTTTGAAATGTCTTGTTGCATTTGAATGTATTAATATTAATCTATTTCATTTTCATTCTCCAGGGAAAAAATCACAGGATGCGAATTATTGTCTTCGTGGGTAGTCCTTTGGTGGAAATTAACGAAGCAGAGTTTATTCGTTTAGCCAAGCGACTGAAAAAGGAGAAAGTAAATGTCGATATAATATCGTTCGGAGAATCTGAACTTAATGAAAAAGTTCTTCAGAGTTTTGTTGATGCCTTGAATGGTAAAGATGGCACCGGAAGTAATTTAGTCGTTGTGCCAGCCGGGCAAAGTTTACCTGATGCCGTGATGCATTCGCCGATTCTCCAGACTGAGGATGGAGCAGCAATGGGAGGAGGTAGTTACGATTTCGGAATCGACCCCAACGATGATCCCGAACTTGCATTGGCTCTCCGTGTATCTATGGAAGAGCAAAGAGCTAGACAAGAAGCAGATGCCAGGTCAAGTAATCCAGAAGGACCAACTGATGGCAGTTCCAGAGAGGAACAGATGCTTGCTCAAGCTCTTGCTATGTCTGAGGGAGGACATTCGGCTGCTGCTGAAGCGGTTGCTGCGCCTGATTTTTCATCAATGACAGAAGAAGAGCAAATAGCTTATGCTATGCAAATGTCTATGCATGACAATGCTGTTGCAGGTAAAAAAACTTATTTACTTATTGATTTTATGCAATTTCATCAGTACCTGAAGAATGACCATAATTGCTTACTTATTGTTAGCCATCACAAGTTGTATACTCATTAAATTTTTGTTTGTTATTTTTTATGAACTCATAAGGGTAAATAAATAATTGCATAATTTATAATTCAGCAGGCGAGATTAAAACTGATATATCCGAAGCGGAAACACAAAGAGTTCCAGAAGCAAGCGTTATCAAAACCGAAGAAGCTATGGATATCGATGAACCTGAAGTACCATCCACAGATCAAGATTTGAAAACAGTTCTCCAAGATACAGATTATTTGCAATCTGTATTGGAAAACCTACCAGCTCCACCAACTGAAACCAAGACAGAAACCCTGCAAGCGGCAAAAAGTTTGGCCGAAGGATCGTCTAGTGGTAATGGCCCACCTCCACCGAAAAGTTCCAAATTGTCCACTGACAAAAAATCCCCCGAAAAAGAAATTAAGAAAAAATCCGACAGCAAGCAGTCAAAGAAGAAATGATCGAGAGCAGTATTCATAAAAACAATTTTATTTAACTGCAAGCTTATTGTTGGATTATTCGATCATGTAAATAGATGAGGTAATCAGTTTTGTAACAGAATTTCTAATGTAGTTACAACGGTGTAAGTGGAAGAACGAAAAGTTGTGTTGACATAAATTAATAAATTCTAAACATAATTCTGCCACTAAACATATTAGTAATGGTTAATAAATTACGTGTGAATCAGTCTCAATAATTTAAAATATCTCACTCTGTAAAGCAATTAAAATTTTGAATTCTTGTTGTAATTACTTCTAAATTAACATCGTGTCCAAATACTAGCTTAAATTTATTTCTTAACACCGTAGGTATGAATGTATGAAATTTATTTGTCACTGTAAAATGCACTTTGCATTGAAATAAATGGGATAATAGATAAAAATAATTTGAGAGCATAGTAGGTTCTTTACATATAAATAATTAGTTTATTAACTACGCATTATTCTATATACAAGTTTTTTAAATCATTCATGGTAGGTAGGACTTGATTTCTAACTGGGATAAAAAATAATTTAACACATCGATTGACTCTGAAGCATTTGTAAAGAAGGTTGTAAACCAATTGGACTAGAGCTGCCAATTACATTTCTTCCGTAACCCAAACAATAAGCTGTAAAATCATTTTTCCATTCCTCGATTACTGTTTTCTTAATTTCAGCTAAAGCTGGACTGGACGGGGTTTGCCTCTTATTACGAGGTGCAAGTTCTCCAGGTTTATCCATACTCCGTCTGTTCAATACAAAAATAGCAGTCAATTATAATTCTGTTTGATTAGAGTGAAAGTTTCAACTTCCTTTTCTTAAGCTACAAGTTTTTGATTGAGGCATTTAATGTCACCAGAATTAAGGGAAAAAATATTGAGAAATTGACAGTTGTTTAGAAATCAGCGACAAAAAATCGTAAATTAGTGCTTCAAAAGGTCTTCAGGCGAGTGAAAGTTAATTTGCATAATTTTGGTTTTAAAGCTTATATAAAATCAAAGAAACTTTCAAATTGAAATTCGCTGACCCCTTAAGAACCATTTGAATTACTTTAAAGCAAACTACATCAAGTAAATATTTTATAAAGTCATTTAGGCTACTTTAGGCGTATAATTTATAGGCATTTATCAAATGAATTTAAGGTTTTTCCTTGTAAGGTCTTACTTATATCTTTTTCCTGCCCAGTCTTCTTTTTCGTATCGTTTGTTGCTTTGTTCGTAGACATTAACAGTTTTATGTTGCTTGTACCGAATCCACCTATTTTGTTGTCGAAATGCTTCTTTTTTTGCTGGAATTACGATCTCATTTTCCCATACGTACTCTTTACGAGTGTGAAACTTGGTGACCTTTCTAGGCTTTGGCAGCCAGTCCTTTACAGCATGCCCTTGGCGACTTACTGCCTTCAGTTTGTCGTAGTTGTACATTAAAACTTCCAAGTTTCCATATGGAATTAGAGCTTGGTACACTTTTAGCCCTTCAGGTGTTCTATACCTGTACAACAGATATATGGAGAACATTTACAGTACAGGATTAGGCAAAAGTGAATCAAAAACCCGTGTAAGCTTGTGGTATAAAAAGCAGAAGGGCACATAAAATGTATATACCATTACCATCTTGCTTGTACACGGTCATAGCGGAATACAGTTTCAATTAGGTATGTTATCATTCTGCTATGTTTGTTGAGATCCGTTGCAAAGGATTCGAAGCATGCGGAATAAACAATATCTACGACATTCCATATGCTCTCTATAATTATATCGTTGGATTCAGAATTGAATTTATTTGGTCCTGGAGGTTCATGACCGAAAGTTAATTGCTTTGCCATTCCATTTTCCATTCCATCGATATACCGAAACTGAAATTGACAAAGTAATTCAATTCACCCCTTCAGGTAGTGGTAGGTCGTAGGTAGGTGGATTTGGTGGATAATATGCATAAAACTTGTTCAAAGTTTCCATCAAAGCTTTTATGTTATTCTTACCACAAAAGGACAGCCTGTAAAATTAATTTTTGCTTCGGGTACGTCTGCTTTGCATTTTTGCAACAAGGTGCTAATTGTATCGTACTCAGATTGGGTCATTAAATCCACATCGTCATCTTCAATGATGCGAAACATGAAACTGAAGGCTTGAAGTACGTCAGTAAAAAAGTCATTATTTATTAAGACATTCGGTATCAGTTTCTGGACCACTGCTACCGATTCCTTGAGAATACCATACCACCAAGTGGTTGGCAACTCTATATACTTTTTGTCCGGGTTTTCGAAAGCTTCCATAGAGTATGTAGCAAGGTCAATCTCTTCCTCCAAGAATGGATCTAAAAACTGCATCCATAATATTATTGTACATACTAATCAAAACATTATTTGAAAGAATGCATATTTGCACTGCATGAAATATTATTTACAGTTGACAAAGTATGAAGTAGAAATTGGTGGTCGTATTTAATTACATTTATGTGTGACCCAAGAGCAACATGGTGCTTTAACTTGATTGGATAAATGAATCGAGTGGTCCATTGTTGATCCACCGTAGTTATAATTGACGTATCATTATCAGGCGGTCCAGGTGGGGGTGTAACTGTGTCGTTTGAATCAGGTACTACTGGGCCCAGAGTCGTAGACATTTGCTCAATGATATCATCGGTGGAATTCATAAAGTCAATGATAGTTTTGTTGGGCGCAAAATTCGTTGTTTCTTCGACGATTCCGGAATCGGGGGTTGTTGGGACAAACGGTGACTTGGTTGTGGTTGGATCGATTGTTGGTTCAGATGATGAGATTGGGGTTGGTGGTAGTGTCACAGTTGGCGGAATTGTGGTATTTGTTTCACAGCCCAAATCATTGCACTTGTACACATAATTATAGTAGTCATACCCGTCATCGTCCATATTTGTCGGTTGATTCGGTGCAGCTTTATTAGAGTTTCTACTAGACTTTCCATCGCCCGGGTCATTTCCATAGTCATCATTATCTCCAGTGTCACCTATGGGTCCCATTGCTTCCTTGTTTTCTGTGAATCTCGTGCCCGGTAAAGGAGGAGCTGCAAAATGAAAGCTTATTCATTAAGAATAAACCCCTTTTTACAAAACTTACTGACTATATTTAGTCGAATTTTCTAATTTCATATATAAAGAATGATTCGATAATATTATGTGTTCCTTGAATAAACCGATTCAGCCGATAACTTACTTCCTTGCAAAACTGAGATTTTCTCTCCATCTGAAAACTTTAGTTTAATACTGTCAGGTTTACATGGCTTTTTCATGAATCCATACTTGCTTGCTATGCAAATAAACGTTTTTACAAATATTAGGTACTTATGGTTAGATAAGTAAATTGGTATGCTTTAAATAAATATGTATCTGTATTTAATATTTCATACGTGCACCTGCGGAACCAAAATCTTCATTTGGAAAATTAAAACGAAAAGCGGCTCCGTCCATTTTGTTTACCCCCTGATAGCAATATCGTCCAACTTGATATTCGGGAGTTTTATGTGGATTTACCACAATGACGTAAGGAGATCCAACTTCACTATCGGTCTTGTAAGTTTTCTGCAGACCCCAAGCAAGGTTATAAATTCTCATATTTGACAAGGTATTTTTATCGTCAAAAAATGTTATTCCGTGCTCATTTGATCTTTCTTGCTCCGTTATGGAAATAAATGCTTGAACCTAAGAAATATTAGTAAACAAAAATTATGGAATTATTAAACCCAAATTGAAAGTTCTGTTCTAGGTCATTCTACATTGTATGCCCAATTTTTTCAATAGCATTACAGGAAAGATGTAGTTCAACTCAAAAGTATACTTTTGTTTGCAAAGATAAACCTACTTGCCTTTTCTTTAGTTTGATTGTAATCTTTGCAAACATAATCCATTGCTCCAATAATCTCTTCTCCTGCAGAGACACACCCTGAAGATCTTTTGATGAAGCTAAAAGTATGTAATACATTTTGTAGTATTAAGTGAAAGGTTACTGGTTTTAGTATAATATAGTTAGTTTGGTTAGTAAAATGGACTTACTATCCATCGACACAAATCCAGTCTATTTCAATAGGCTTCTCAAAGAAAACCCCTCCTGGACATTTTTTCTGTGAAAGAGAGAAAGGTTTTCCTTTATATCCAAATTTGAATCCTCCAGAATGGACATTTTGGTCACCTTGATCATTTTGGGAGTACACTACATTTATAAAGTACAAAAACACTATTTTCAAAAATAGCGACATCATTCTGACACCACTACTACCCTGTGTCAAATAAATTAATGTCGCTTTGTAAGCTTGTTTTTGCGAATGTTTGATCTAGTTCCACATTTTAGAAAGTTTATGGTGAAGAGAATGAGAATCAGGCAAGCGAAACAACCATTGGTAAAGTGACATACTTTTCCTATTCTACCAGTATCAGGGAATGGTCCATTTATCTAAAACTCGTAAATCTAGGCCAATTTTATGAATCACACAATTCAAATTGCATGAAGTGTCAAATAATTCTCTTTGTCTAGTTCGTCTATTATCTTGTAATCAAAGTAATCATACGCACAAGAATAAACATTCATTGTCAGAATGACCATTCTTCTTTTCTCCCAACGAAAAATCTGTTTAATACGTTACAATTACAATTGATACTTCAGGATCATGCTCCATAAAGCCCATATGAAATGCGTGCCATTCTCACAACTTTTGGCAATTAAAGTCTGGGATAATTTTTGAACGATATTTGTCTCAAAAAGTCATCAACCCATAATTGCTTTAAAATTCAGAATTGTCACCAGAATTACTTCTAAAATAATTTCCAAAATAATAAAAATGCATTGGAGAAAGTTGGAAAAAGCAGTAGAAATTGTGTTAAATAAGGTGAAAGTTGAGTAATTTATCTAGGAAATTTAAATTACAATAACTAATATCTACTCCATAATGAATGTCCTCTGCGAAAGATTTTTTATTTCAAATGAAAAAAGCAACTATAAATATAATAATAGTTGATAATAATGTATTTTCTGGTCATTTTATTGGGAATGATAAAGGGAGAATTCTTGTCTTTTCTCAAAACCTTGTGGGGTACATCTTGTCTTTTCTAATATCACATCAGTGGTGCACATGGAAGTCATGTTGGGTACACCTTGACTTTTCTACCAGCACAGTGCTATGTACACATCTTGTATTCATTTCAAGCGCTGCGGTCCACACCATCCTCTTTCCCACACCCAGCCCCTTGGGCCCAGCATGTCGTTCCGCCATAGAAAAACTGCAGTAATAATGTCCCAAAGCTTAATCGGATGAGAGTTTGATTTAATGTTAATTGGTAATTAAGCAACAAGGGCGTATCTAGTATCTATACGTGTGGGTCCACCCATTACAAAATTCTAGATATGCCCTTGGTAAGCAATAAAACATTTTGATTTTCGAGGTCATTAGCAGGATTCACTAGTGGGGTAGGCACAACTGATCTATGGTAGCACAATTTCATATAAAATGAAAAACAAACAAAAGAAGGATTATTTGCGTCCTTTATCCTGCAAACATGCTCTTTGTTCGTCATTTGGGGTAGAAACATTCCCCAAATGACTCTGGTGGGTACGTCCTTGACGATTTCTAAGTAATGTTCGCATTATAGCTTGATATTATGAGGAAAACTTTACTTCCGCATAAGTTCATATACCCACAACAATGCAATGCCAAACAAATTCATACAGCAATTTTTCTGCTGTGATTTTGAGTACTTATCTCATTTGGCGAAACAAAACATGGCTAAGCTTAATTTAGTTGGTCCTTTTTCTTTTCTAATTAGTTTTATTATTCAATTAAGCCTCCTTACTGAAGCTTTTACAGCCTCCGATTCAGATTCACAGGAATCTTTTTCATACAGTAAGCATCGCTCCAGTAAAATGACTGTTTGCACTGCGGACGGAAATAGCTATACATTTAGCACCAAAACTTGCAAAAATGGTGCCTGGATACCTCAAGGAATTGATATTGAATGTGTTTGTGTTACTGGACTGTAAGTGCAGCGCATTACTATTCATAGACCATTAGTAATTAAGTTAACTTATACTATAACCGAACATTTGGGTAACCATATATAACCATGCATATTATTAGTATTGACCACAAATCTGGTTTTATTTCTTGCCTTTTCTAAAAGTTGGGCTATCTCTGAAGAATATTGCAGTAACGACTTTTTGCTTGTTGCTGGAGGGAGACCAGAATGTTTTAAAGTGAATAAAAGGGTAAGTTTAATCAAACAGCTAAGGAATCACCGGTAAACCAATTCTTTTAAGCTACTACACTGCTAGACCGTCATTTTATTTCATAATCGCTTTTTTTTGTTGTATGCGAATAATTTTGTAATGACTGTTGTATACCCAAAGATAAGACGGATAATCTCACTGTACAATCCATTTGATCCCCGAGATGCTAAAAAAGCGCTTATAGTACGGGGTAATTTGGAAGAAGTTGAAGTATTTGACGGATCAATCGACACGAAAGGCAATGATGATGGTGCATACGTACTTAGATTTAATCAAACAGAAAATCAAATGTACATGAGGCATACAGAAGGGTATCACGATAAATTTTGGCAAAGATGTGTCAAACCTTCTAGACAACAAAATCTGTATCAAATTGTAAGAGCCAACGGAATTACTTACGCGAACAATATAAAGGGGTGTCGACTTTCTCAGGATATGGATTACCCCATGAAAAAAATTAATAAAACTGTCTGGGGACTTTCTCCTGGGCAGAGCTGGCATCCTGTTAGTAAGTCAACCAAATTCTAATGTAATTCTTTAAAGGGTGAGGGTAGGTTAAGTCACGGTAGTTATGCATTAAATGCTAATTCAGACTAAAAGTATTCGTGGTTTGTAATTAGGGGGTGTTGAAAAAAAGTCTACGAAATGCGACGCAACTTGCAAACCAAGAATGAGAAGAGGGGCAAGAACGAGTAGGCAAATAACTGGCGGTGGTGGTATTCCGGAGGAAGATGGAGGGATGACTGAGGATCAAGCCAATAAGCTAAGAGAAACTTTAGCAAAAGCAACATCATCACTCGGAAATTTTGATTCGGTTGAGGAACCTTTGATGAATCGCACAGCAGAACCATTTGATAAAATTGATATGGATACTAGCAAAATAGCCAATTATCTCCGAAATTGGAATTTGAAAAGAGAATCTGGACCTACACTTCCATACAAAGCGTA
Source organism: Pogonognathellus flavescens (assembly GCA_019776165.1). Classification (NCBI taxonomy): domain Eukaryota; kingdom Metazoa; phylum Arthropoda; class Collembola; order Entomobryomorpha; family Tomoceridae; genus Pogonognathellus; species Pogonognathellus flavescens. The sequence goes on along the minus strand of JABASD010000022.1, from coordinate 22,191 downwards.
CAAATACCTACAGTATGCGAGAATGATTCTGATTAAAACTTGTCCAAACGAAGATGTTCCACCAGTAGTGGTTTCGGATTTCTTAAGATTATTTCGCTACGTTATACATGAAAGCTTGCGGAAATCTCCAGAATCTTATTCAGATGATATAAATGAATCAGCACATAAAAGAATCGTCAAAACTCTAGAAACTTGTCTTAATTCAGCTAAGCAGATCCAATTTTATTTAGGAGACACTTGCCCAAAAAAGGTAAACCTTGCAGTAGTAATTATACTACATACATTATAATAACAATGGTCACAATTAAAACTGTAATCATTTTTTACTTGCCTTAATTACAGGTATGATGGTATGAATAGTGCAATATAGACTTTGTAGAATTATTCATAGCCTATGTTGTAGTCTATATACACGTTTTATTATTCACTAATCTAAATTAATGCATTTCATAATCTTATTGTAGATTGCAAAAGGAACTTATGATGACAAAACTGTAAATACGGATTTATTACCTGATTACTTGATAACAAATAGAAACAAGTCTGATATAATTTTGGAAGCTATATGGAAAATGGTTCTGCATACACGTAAGCTTCATATAAAATTGATATCGTATATTTTATAGGTACTAAGTACGCTGTTTGGTACGTTCCATTCTATCATATGCTGGTGGAAAAAGCTTTATGTTTCCGATATCCCGATGATGAATAAGTGATTACAAACAGTTTCCCAATTTTCAATTTTATGGACAAAAATACAAGAAAATCGCGAAAAAACAATCAGCTTCCCAAAAATCTAAGATTTTCACATTTTTTCGTAAAGATACCTAAAAAATTCAGATTACAGCATCGCAAGTTTTTTCCACGAGCGGGTATCACACCTTTGTTGCACATTTTTATCGTATCTGTTGTGTAGATTACTTATGCAGCGAACATTTCTCAAAGAACGGTGCAGATTTAAGTACAATGTACATGAAATTGCAAGAGTTTTTCACTGATTCTCATGCAATGTTTCGATGGTAAGACAAAGATTTCTTTTCTATAAGTGTATGTATCAAGTAGCCCCATCACTTATAAATGTTTTAAAGTTTAATCCTAAATAAAATTCATTCCCCAAATTCACATGTCCGTAAAAATACGTAATTCTAGTTTCATCTTTACAGGGAACATCCGATGAAACGGACAAATAAAATTTACAGTATTCTTTTCCCAAGTTTGGATTTCAAGAGATTTGCTGCAGGGATCGATGCTTGTTTAGCAACATCTCAAGGTGTAGCCAAATATTCAGCCTGGTTGCGGAGACCTACATCTAACCAGTATGGTTACACCATTTTTATTTATTTTAATATAAATCCATAACATAACTTAATGTTTTCTTAAATGATTGTTTAACTTTCAGTCAAAAAACGTCGAAGATAATGGCCCGAAAAATGACGAAAGTTTCAGCAAGTGGTCGAAGCTTAAACAGTCTTCCAACTTTGTTCGACAATAAAGGTTATTGCACACATGCGTTCAATGATCCAATTAGATGGACGAAGTTTAATAAGGAAATTGATGCTAGGTGTGTTAAAAATTCATTTTTATCCGAAAATGAAGCCTCGTAAAAAAGCTATTTTTTAAGTGTAGTGGAGTCATACAATTGTACGAGTTAATGTGTATAAAGTAATTATGTACCCCCCTATGTACCCCTTATTCTTGAACATTACTACTTACTGATCAATAAAAATGTTTATGTGAGTTCTCAGAATAATAAAACACTGCCTTTGTGTACTACATAAGCTATGTACGATTTACTTTATAAATTCACCACATTTTTGCATTGACAATAATTTGATAATACTCCATTTCATTTTAAGTTAAGTAACAATAACAGTAGCACTATTTAATATACTGTAGCAATTACATGGATTTGTTCCGTTTAGGTAAGAGTCAAAAGAGGTAAATCTGAGAGGCCATCTGGAGATGTTGATATAAATGAAAAATTCTCAAATATTTAAGAATTTTTCATTTATGTACCCAATAATTATGGTATTGTAATTTCATTTGGACAAAAGAGATTTTAACTGGAGACAGAGGTTCACTTGTGCTGTGTCACATAATTGCAGACCATGCCCTTGTGCCATTGCCGTTTTTCCTATTACACGTGGACGAGCAAAGCTGTATCATCCATAGGCCCCCAGAGGTTGAGAATGAGATCTGACGATTTGAGAATGTGAATGGTGCAGGATGATTTTTTCATGGTGTTTGCTGTTGGGCTATAAGCTGCTACGGATTTAACTGGATCAGAGTGTGGCTCGAAGAAGTCGTTCAATTTGAGTATTTTGGATGTGTGGAAAAGTAATTTTTCCTGTTTTCGTCAATTTAATTAACTAATTTTAAAATGTATTTAAAAGCCATAAAGTGGGCTTATTTACTGTTTCTGTTTACCATTTTAATTCCTGACACATATTCCTTGTATGAAGACCAAATAGGAAAATTCGATTGGCATCAAAAATACATCGGAAATGTCCGGTTCATTGCCAACGATCCAAATCAACCGAAAAGGATCCTCATCGGAGCCGAAAATAATGTATTTGCGGCCGTTCATGGAAATTCGGGTATAATAATGCGGATTACTGTTTATTTTTAAAATTTTATCTGTTTTAAGCCATGTCAGACTTGACGTTTTTATTTCACATATTTTTTTTTCTTTTTTTCCCACTAACAAGCAATTAGATGACAGACAATTTTTCTTGAACGGAAATGTTGCATGTGATAATATATTTTTCTTTTTCTAGGTACTATACTGTATCGACACATACTCGAGGGTTCAGGGGACTTGATACTAATGGCTCCGTACGTCGACAGAACGGTAGTGGTGATCTCTTCACAAAATAGCTACTTAAAGATTCGAACTTTCTTGGCTGCAAATGGTATAAGGCAGGACGAATGGCTTTTAAAAGCTGATGCTACTCATGCAACAGTGTGGAATGACAAGATCTACCTTTTTAACATCCAACCTAATCTTGTGACGATATCCATTGTTAATTCCGAACAACAATCTGTTACTGAAGTAAAACAAGTCAAAGTTTCCGGTGAGAGGTGTGAACTGACGGGCCAATTTATTGTTTGCTTGGGAAAAGGAGCGCTCTCAATTGTTAACTTCGTAGACGGGTCTATTTCTTCAAAGAAAATTGATGAAGACATTACAAGTTTAAGTACAAGTGGAATGGGGGAAATACCGGCAGTAGCTTTAAGAGGAAATGCAATTCAGGTGTTTTTCCTCCTAGAAAACTCAAAGTAAGAGCATAATAAAATGCATCAATTAATGAAAATTAAAAGTATTTTTACAGAGTTAATATTCTTCTTCATTAATATTCTTAAAAGGAATAAATTGATATAGTTGTATCTTTATAATAAAATTCAACACTTTTTTGTAAACCGCTACAGATCTGGCCCGGAGATGATGCCCTTAAAATCTTACACGAAGTCAGTAAGTTTATCCCAATTCAAATCGGACTCCAATAGTCTTCTTATAGTTTCTCAGATGGATTCTGCAAACCGAATAATTGTCGAAACATTCAACACCGACTCGAAATTGGAGCAGCAAACGGAAATCAAAACTGATCTTCCAACAAATTTGATTTTAACCAAAGGATATCTTCTAAACAACCGAATAGGATTAGTTGGGTTTACACGGGATTGCGTGCTTCTGGGAACTTTAGATGGAACAAATGTTTGGACAAGACAAGAAGCTCTGAGTAAAGTATTGGCGGTGGAAATGGTTGATTTTTACCCATCTGAACTTGGTCCTACCTGGAATCCATACTCTTCTTCTGTAAACGTTTACACAGCTTTCTTATCCAGAGTGAAGTATGAAATGCAAGCAATTGTCAGTGGAGAGACATTTTATTCTTCCGCTGATGATCGTTTCGGTCTCAAGAAAATTGTCGTCTTTGTTACATCGATTGGAAAAATCATTGGAATGGACAGCTCCACGGGAGATATTTTCTACACCTTTATGCTCGAAGGTTTCACAGAAGGTGGAGTATCACTTTACATTCAACGGCCTTCAAAATACATACCTTTACAGCCTGAAATGGCTGTGGTCTTCAAACGAGGCACAAACACCGTTTTAGTGTCTTTCAACCCTGTCGAAGGAAAACTGCGAGAAGAAGTCTCCTTCGGAAATATACTCCAAATTCAAATGCTTAATGCAGCATCCGAAGAAACAAAGTTCATTAAACCAATTCTGTTATTGGACCGGGAGTTACGTGTACACACCTATCCGTCCTCCTACGATGGCGAAATCAAAAACTGCTTCTTTTTAGTTGCGAAGGATGCCCACTTGAGGGGATATTCAGTGAAGAAAACAGCCGTAAGTGTCTATGGTCTAATGTAGCAATTTTTCCTAATCCTAATTCATTAAATTCATTTTTATGCAATCAACTTTTATTGGGTAATTGATTCTCTTTGTAGAAGTCAACGTATAGTGCAAAATCTGTTTGGGAGTTAAACTTGAGTGGATCGAATATTTTGGGAGTATACGGTAAAATAATGGGAGAGAGAGTGCACAGTCAAGGCAGGGTGTTGATTGACAGATCTGTATCATACAAATACGTAAATCCGAATCTCGTCATCGTTGTTACTTCAGAATCAGACAACATAAACATCTTCCTTCTGGATGCTGTGTCAGGTAATTACATAAATAATGAAAAGCTAAATATTTCGCTACTCACTGTTATTTCATTGCGTGTTTTACTTTTGTAATTATTTAACCCGCAGGAGCTGTCGTACATTCATTCTGGCATAAAAAATGTCGGGGACCGGTGAATGTTGTCCATGCTGAACATTGGCTCGTTTATTCTCTTTTCAATGAGAAGAATCGACGAATTGAACTATCATCGGTTGAATTGTACGAAGGGACAACTCAGAGCAATTCCACGGGTATTGTTTTTACTATTTACTGTTGATAAATAAATATTATTTAATTTATTTAGGATAGGAGTAACAAAAATCTTATTTTGTGCATTTTACAGCTTTTTCATCGTTTGCTGCCCCAACAATTTCTCCCATCGTGGTGAAACAGTCGTTTATTTTCCCTATGGGAATTCAATCTTTGTCGTACACACGGACAGAAAAGGGCATCACGAACAAGGACATCTTAATTGGGTTACCGTCGGGAGGTGTGGTTGAATTACCAAGACTCATAGTTCAACCTCGTCTGAGCCAACAGCATTACACTCAACAAATCCAAGACGAAGACGGAGTTATTCACTCATTGCCTTACATTCCTGAATTGCCCGTACCACCAGATATGATTATTAATTATAATCAAACTGTCAAGCGAATCGATGGCATCAGAACTTTTCCCACCAGGTTGGAATCTACATGTCTTGTTCTTGTCTACGGAAGTGGTAATTATCTATTTTTACAAATTGTCTATGAATAATTATACTGGCAAATAATTTCATTGTGTCTGATATAAGTACATGCCTTTAATTCATACTTTTGTACATTTTTAGACTTGTTTTACACTCGAGTAACTCCTTCAAAGACGTTTGATGTGTTGAAGGACGACTTTGACCACTGGTTTATTACAGTTGTATTATTTGGTCTCTGTTTATGTACATACCTCACTAAGCGACTTTCCGCTAGAAAAACATTGGAACAAGCATGGAAATAATGAAATTCAGTCATCTTAGTTAAATTATAATTTGAATTTTATAATAAATTGTTTGATAAAGTGTTGTGTAAAATTATAGTCATTTCTAAAGTGTGATGTCCTCTTTGTATTGTATTAGATGTGAATGATTGGTTGGGGTTGAATGATGTTTTATTAAATGCGTAATAAATGATCCAACTTTTGATTTTTCATTTTCGTGTTCGCTGTCTTGATGCAGTAGGGACGACGCATTTGCAAAATAAGTTGTAAGCTCACTTGAAATGCACCATGGGAAAAACTACACGAAAATATTTGTTATCTGAACATTTTATCGACAATTTATGTTTACTTATATGTTATGATTGCCTGCAACAGTAGTACATGTACACTTTGTACACCTTGTTCAAGTAACGGGTGCGATAGCGTCACCATTAATTGTATTATTCATAACTGGATTACTTAATGTTCGTCATGCACGCTCCAGTGTCACAGTCGTAGTTTTCTGATAAATGATGCAGATAAGATAATATCCTGTTGTAGTTCACATAAGCGGATTACTAATTGCATAAAATAAAACACCGCAAAATCAAGGCTCTATACAGAATGGACCTACTTCATATTTTCAACTGTAATTCATAACGTATTTTTATATTGCAGTCTAGTGTGTCATTCGACTGAGCTCAAGCACATTCTAAGTGTACATATTTTGTTATTTACTGGAAACGTCTTATAACACGTCCCATTAGAAATTTTATTGTCACCAACAGGACCAAGTGCCTCTAATAAATTGCGTCAATCTTTATAGGACTCAAGGTGGAGTGAGAAATTCGATTCTTGAGGGAGTACAATTGTAAGTGAATGAAATAAAAATGTCATCAAGACCCAAGCGGAAAGACCCAGTCAGGTACACATTGATTTTTACATTCGCAAGAAAAATACATTCACATATTTATTATTTTAAATGACTAAAATATTAAATGAACTGTATTAAAAATAAATCAAAATTAATTTTTGTAGCAATACTGAGATTTTAGAGGTAGTAGCTCAAACAGAGCTTTTGCGAATATTGGAATGCCCCGTATGCAAAGATGTTCCTTTTCCACCGATTTTTAATTGCAACAAAGGTCACATCATTTGCAATCAATGTCAGCCTAAATTATCATGTTGCCCTTTATGTAAATCACCATTGTCCGGAGCCAGAAATTTTGCAGTTGAATCTATTATCATGAGTTCGAAACATACCTGCAAATATAAGGAATTTGGATGCAATGTGGTTTTACTAGGTGATGTAATGTCAACGCACGTACAAAACTGTCAGTATGGGTAAAGAAAATAATAACATTTAATTAAAATTCAATTAATTTAATTAATTTATGCCAATATAAGCACTTGCATCAGTTTACTCAGTTCATAACATATTCCTATGAGAGAACACGAAGGATTGATTCATTAATTCATTTTATTGTTTCGTAATAGAGGATTACAAGTTAAATGCCATATTGGGAAATACCGCAAAAACTGTACTTGCAAAATCAAAATGTTCCCTATTCAAAAATATTTGTACCACTTAAAAGAGACGCATATGATTTTGAGAAGCATTTCTAAAGCTCCATTAATTGTTTTTGAGTCTCCGATGTTAACGGATATGAACGGTAAATTTTTGTTCAGTAAGATTGCACTGTAATTTAATAGTTTGCCACTTTTTAATTTCGTGTTCTCAATTTTTACTAACTTCTTTACGTAGATACTTTTTGGCTGGGAGACTATCAAATCTACGACGGAGAAACATTTCTGGTTCGACAGTTTGTGTCAAATAAGCTAATTTATTTTAGTTTGGCAGTTATAGCTGATGAAGAGGTTGCCAAAAAATATTTTACAACTATCAAAATTTCTTCGAAAACTAATAAGGTAATTGTCTCCATATTAAATAATTAGCAAGGGCGTATTGTAGTCTGAAATGGGAGAGGCCAGAGTGGTTTGGGGGGATCAGAGGTAAAAATGAGCAAATTGTTTCTCTGACTTCGGCCAAAATGTTTTATCACATAACCTTTTTTCCTGAATGTGGTTGAGGGGCTCAAGACCAGTGAGCCCATACTAGAGTTTATACGCCCCTGGTCGGTAGAAAATCATGAAAAAGAGCCATCATTCTCGTTGTAAAATAATTCTTTGATGCAAACTACATACAGAGAAATGCCATTATGCCATCTATTTTGCCTACTTACCCTTTATTATCTTATTAAGTAGGCAAAATACATTGTTTTTGTAGGCAACTACAAAAAAAATTTATTCTCATATTATTATTGTAATTTAATTGTTCTATCGAAAACTATAGGGTAAATTAATTCCTGATTAATTAATTGTATTAAATTGTGGAGCAAATTAATTCTTGTATTGTGATTAACTAATGAGAAAATTAAAATTAATTAGAAATCATTAGAAAAAATTAATATGTACCATATTATGGTAAATTGCATGAAAAATTAACCCGTGTAAATTACGTAAGAGGTCGGATATTATAGTTTGTTAGTTGTCTCGAATCCTGCCCGCCCTATCCTATGGTATAGCCAAAATTTTTGCACAACAGCAGAGAAATATCTCCTACAGTCCTACAAAGCTGCGCAATCACTGCATCAACATTATTTCCTTAAAACTACAGAAAATTTGATTCAGTGAAAAATTGTAGAAAAATGAAATTAGAAAGGGCTGAAAAATATTAAAAATTCCAAGATCCTATATCACTGCTGAAAATTAATTCATAATAAATTATACGATCGAGAAATAAGTAAATAAGTTACAAAGTTACAATTTATAATTAATTATACGCCCACAGATAAATTAATTTGCAGCAAATTCAGAAAAATCAATTTTCAATATATTAAATATAGGTATATAATTCAATAAACTAATAATGCAAATCATTTTTAAGGTTTATAAGATCACATGGAGTGTTCCAGTTCATTCTATTCAAAACACCGAAGAAAATATCAAAGAAACTTGTTGCGGAGTTTCTCCTCTTCCGAACATAATGAATCTTAGTCAAATTGTTCATTCCGACGGAAAGGAGAAAATGATATTTCAAGTGGAATATACAATCATGGTACTGCAACATAGCAGTGGGCATTAATATTTAAAAAACGATATTTATTATGTGATTAAGGAAGCTTTTTAGTATTATAATTGACTGTCCATTCCATTCAGTATTAAATTTCTTTCAGTATATTGTATATTATATATTCAATTTTGACCATCATTTAATTGTAAAGGAAAAACGTTAATAAAATTAGAGTATCGAAAAAAAATCAATATTTATTATTTTATCCCTCACCTCACGTCTGGTTGGTGCCTTCCTCCATTAATTACCAAATCCCAGATACGCCATTGATATATTATAAGCAAATTTTTAAATGAAATTATGCATTATATTTTTAAAACATTCTGCATTAGTTTCTACCAAAAATTTATTAGCATCAAAAATGATTTTTTTTAAAACCAATAATTAACTTGAAATATTTAGAAGGCAATAGTTAAAAAAATGAAATTGAAATCAATTAGTTAATCGGTCGCAGTTAAAATTTTCAAAAATATTTCAATCTAAATAATTTAATTTAAGCAATCATAATTTTTTTTTAAATTATTAAATAATAAAAAGGACAAACTATTTGTCCGACAACCCCTTTTTCCCGGAATTGGGGGGGCTCAAGCCCGGTGAACCCATACGTAGTTACGCCCTTGGCTCGAGTGGTGAGCCGTAGCCCATACGTAGGTAGATATACGCCCTTGTTCGAAATAATTAAATACAATATTTTTGGGTTAATTATTAAAAGCAATATTGTTAATGTATTTAAATTGAAATGTTTTGAATTTTAATTTGTCTGATATTGTCATCACAGGACAACATGACCAAACGAAAACGCAGAGAAATGAGCAAACGCATGGCTAAAATAAATAAATAAAACAAAATCTATTAGCTAATAGTTCTTTGTTACCAGCATTTAAAGTCCAGGGTGTCAATTATATTTAAACCCCCTCTTCTTGAAAATAATGGCGAATATAAATAAAATAACAATAATTAATTATTAATAATATAAAACAGAACACTAAATAAGTTCATTCGTAATTATAATTCGTTCAAGTACCAAGACAGAATGTTTACTCTATCTGTAACCGTAACCCATTTGAATCAAGACAAATGTTATGTTTAAAAAATATTTTTATTTTCATGTGTTCCATTTTAATTGAGCTATACTTTTATTGAGTTTAGAGTTAAAATTGTAACATTATAAAGTATTACAAATGTAAATACAATTACATAATGCAAAACCATTTGTTTAGTTCTAAAAAGTGATTATATATATTTTTTAAATTATATTATGTTATCTTGTAAGGGTGTGTATAAAAAATTTTAATGGGGGGAGGAGCGCAGAGGACAAAAAATGACAAAATTATTCGTCCGCAAATTTTGCCAAATAATCACTGTTTTGCGGAATCTGGGGGGACGGCTCAAACTCGGTGAGCCCAAACGTAGATACGCCCTTGTTATCTTGTTAATTCAAATCGAAAGGTAGAGTTTCAAATTAATATTATTATTATACAAACAAGAAATGTGATATGTTTCCATAGATTAATGCGGAACGGATATGGTATAATGGCCTAATAAAAATAATAACAGTGACAGTTCCGACAGTTACGAGTTTCAGAATTTAAAATTGTTTTAGTATAATAATATTAGATTAGATTCTTCGAAAAATTCCTAGCTCGATTGAACAGTTTCTATTTCCGTCAAAATTTTTTGAAGATTAAATATGTCCTTCCATTACAGTGCACAACAGGTCAGTGTTCAGTATATTATTACGACTTTACACGTTTATAACTTACAATGTTTATTCAAAAATTTATTCTTGTATCAAACCCCAACCCAAACCAAAGTTTCATAGACAAGAGAAATATTGGACATATTTTGAAAATGTGTTTTATATTTTGATTTAGTACGAGGATTCGTTTCGACCACGTCGTTTGCGTAATTGGCAACTGGGAACAAATCCTTGGCCAGGTGAATATGCTTGTCCACGTCGCTGTCCGACTCAATTCATAGCCGACGACAATGGCCACCTTCTTCCTTGCGTCCCAAGAAATCCCTGCTCTTCTCCGTGGGGAGATTTTCGCACAAGCATCTGGGAAACGAAGTACCCATGTTGTTGCATGGATATGATCAGAAATCCCACAGATTACATGAGATCAAAACGCTACATATTTGTAACGCGTGAGACTTGTTTCCCACATGCAGAAGCTCGTCGTGTTAAGGAAGCCTTCACATCTCCGATTCCTCCACGAAAAAAATGTGACCGTAACAACTGACTAACTTCAAAAACTTAAATTATTTTGTGAGACAATCATTTATTCTTGAATTCTATATTGTAGTATTTTTGTACACATTTTCTGCTGTCTTTATTTGCAAAATTCATCGTTAATATTTTTAACACAATTTCTAACTGCTCTTACTAATTGTAAGTACAAAGAAACAAAATTGTTTATTGAAATAAATATACATCTTAATACTAACTTCACGATTAAGACTCAGTTGTATAATGCATGATCAAGTCTCTGAATTCTGTTTAAAATGCAATGCATAACAGGAGCATTGATGATAATTATGATGGTAAAAACATGTATTAATTTTTGTCATGTCATAACATTAACTAGGTGTTTATGCATAAAACTTGTCTTTTCATATTGCACACAACACACCATTAGTATGAATCCATTTTATTTTCTAGTAAGACTAATATTTTGTCGGAGGACAAAGTGATTGATAAGTCCAATCACTGGATGAACACCAAAAAGATTATTCTACGACGAATTCTTGCAATATTATTACATTTGAATATGCTATTTTAAATTACAGATAACAATGTCTAGACTTTTGAGTAGGACTCTAAAATAGAACAATTTGAAACATCGCCAGAAAAAAACATAATTTTCATTTACAATTTATCAAACTTGTCTATACTATATGTCGCATTAATTATCGCTATCACACACAAGTCACATAAGGATGTATACAAACTTAAAGTGTAACAATTTTTTTAATTAGTAGTAGGTACGTACACCAAAGAGTGAAAACTTTGATATATTATTTTAATTTTATTGATATTGTAGCTTTTGTTTTTCCTGCTGACTATCTTGTTATGCGCCATTATATCTTCTACATTCATTAAATACGTGAAGTTCGAGAAGAGCACCATTCATTTAGGTATATAACACATCATGCAAAACTTGTAATTAGACACGCACAATCTTAAACCTCGAATTTTTAAGTAATCGAATAATCTTTAACTAAACTGAAATGTCAAAAGTGTCAAGTATTAAGAATGTTGAGAAAAAGTCTTTGTTCATTCAGTCACTAATACTAAACAGTAGTTAATACTAAAATACAGATAAATAAATGCAACTCAGTAGTCAAATAAATCTAAGAATGTAAGTTGGACCAAGATGTACTTATCCATGATGGATTATCCATCTCACAACACACAAGTGTCACAACACAACTACTAAAAGTCCTACATCACAAAGTAATGTTTATCATACACATGAAACCAAATTAAATGATATTAACTTCATATCACATTTTCAAAAAGAGAGTACTAATATTGAAGTGTATATAGAGTACATCCAAAGATGTAAATGGCAATGATTAGTATCTACTACCTATTGTAATAAACAATTATTAACAGTTCATCTAATTAAGTAATTATGTATAATATTTACATATATAAGTATAAAATAAATAAATAATTAAGTACTACTACTGTATACTATAACTCAATACGTAATAGTCTCAAGTTTAAATTATTTGGGCGTTTACTGTCAGCATTCATTTATCAAAGAATAGTTATTTGTATAACTTCAATTGTAATCGCATACACGCGAACAGAATGTCCATTAAATACATTCATTCGAGAGTTATTTTCAAGTAATTAAGTGGAGATGAGCTGCAAAATATATTTAATGAACACCCACTTACACAAGTTGCACATTAAGCTGTTTGCAATTTTTGCATTATGAGTTCATGCATTTCTTCCATCTTTATCACCACATCGTGTGCTAAATCGTCTAGCGTTGAATAGCGAACTTTGTCAAAAGAGAATAGGGCTTGCAAAAATTCCAGATATTTGTCCTATAACAATATATTATATTATTATGTCACTTGGTAGGGTCAGTATGTTGTATGTTTGAAAATAATTTACTCCTTTATGGGAATTAGTATTGGCCTTAAAAAATTAAGATCAATTTGACCATTTGATTGAATTACCTTGAAAAAATTGCAGAAATCTTGCAACATCGACGGGGGCCCTAAGAAACCCCACGCTAAAGTCGGCATAATGTGTTCCGACAAATCATAGAAATGAGCAACAAATCCATCCCCATATCTTAGCCACCTTCTCTTTGTTTTTAAAACAGACCACACAGCTGTACTTAAAGCTGTTTCCTACATAAAAAATAGAAACAACAATTAAACAATTTAAATTAGGTCAGATGGAGATTCTTCTGCTGAAAAATGTTTCTAGAAATACCTTAAATGAGTTGGAAAGCCAACGATTTTGTGTAACAGCTAGAACAGACGCTGGAGGAGCTTCTAGATCTTCGAAGGCATCAAGGAAAATAAAATCTAACACAATGTCGTAAAAAGTTAGCGCTCTCAACCCTCTGTCTTTCAATTCACTCTCCGTCAACGCCCAATTTGCGGGTTCTTGAGCCCAACGAACTAAAAAAAGTTCAAATAATCAAATGGATACAATAAATACATACTATAATCAGTCAATCAGTATAACTAGTGCATTTAATAAAAAATTAGGCTAAACCAAAGTCACTTACTCATCGCGTCAAATGATGCTTCGAATTCCTTCGGGTCCTATAATAAATTAAATATACACGTTAGTTGCAGTGTTTGCAGATTTAGCGCAGAAAGATGGAAATGGTCATATTATGTATTTATAATTACTTTGTCAGCCTTGACCATAATTTCGATGAGAACTTCCTTTCCCTTTGCAGCAATCCACATTCGTTTTTCGGGATCTGACACCACACGACTGAATGCTCCGCGAATACAATGCAATTTGGCTAGATATTCTTGATCTCCATATTTACAGCCAACCATTTCAGTTTTTAATGACCTGTAAGGAACAGCTCCACCTTCAACAAGACTGGAACAGACAAAATTATAAAAAATTAAATCCACTTCAGAGTCATCATAATATAAATTCATTATACTACATTGTGGCACGCATAATATTACTTGTGTGATAGAGTCTGATATCTAAACAAACAAGTGCAGTAGTCATTTTTACCGAAGGGCAGCTTCATACAATGGAAAGACACCATCTCCTTGTATATCAAGTAGTCCTGCGTTTTCCAAACTCATTGTTATTTCTTCATCATCGCTAAGAAAATCTTCACACGAAATGAAAGATTCTATTGACGAGACGCTCTTCAATCTGTAAGACGCTTTATCGCTTTCCCCATATAAGACTGAATTCTATTGATAGCACCAAAAAACAGATAACTTGCTAAGATTTTGCTTGAGTTGTGTTTAGGTTAATACAGTACTTTTAATAATTTCTGCTTACCTCATGAAGATATAATTCTTCTGTTTTTCTTTGGAGCTGGTAAGCGGTATCTAAAATGTCCTCTAGATGACCAATTGTACGTTCATTACTATTAAGTTCATCATCAGTTAAATTTTCGGTATTGGACCTTAAGCGATTAAGAGCATCTTCCCAATACTGCACAGATCTCTCAAGGGATTCTAATCCAAGTATACCCATTTGCGTACAGCTTAAAGTGGTAACTTGATCGTAAGTGTTAGAAACTAAAGTGCTTTGAGTCATTCCTGATGATGCTATAGATGAACGTCCAAAACCTCCACGACCTCCTGGGCTATGGGCTCCTGAAACAACTGTCATAGAATTTGAATTCAAACTGCTGGTTGCTTTAAGATCCCCAGAGTTTTTGGACTTTAACATAGAAGAAGAAGATGAATTTGGAAACTCAATCCTTGCTCTTGGACGTCTGAAATATCTGGCCACTAATCCCACCAGAGCCAATCCAATAGCCATAGAAGCAATAATTATCTGAAATAAAAACGTAAAAATTATTTCTTTTTCTCATCTTTTTAGGTAATTTTTTTAGATTGAGGCTCTTTCAATTTCATTTTCTTAGTATAATAAATTAACCTTTTGATTTCGGGATGTTGAATTCGGAACCAAAATTGCTGAATACACACTTCCCGGTTTTCCATCCATGTTGACCAAGTTTATATCGGTGCTTTTTCCAATTAAATCAACTGGTGACTGGAAAAAATGTTAGCATTTACATGTAAACATCTCGTCTTTTTCTTGACTGCACCTTATCGTTCCTTTCACTATTAACTGAAATATCAAATAATTTTGATTCTACTGCTTGACTGCGGCTGCTGCATTGAATGTTAACGTTACTGACTCCGTTGACCGATCTAACTTCCAAAAAGAAATAATGAACTGTAAAGAAAATAGACCAATTGAATTAAATGCTTGTTTCAGTTTCCTGCGATTGAAGGTATTTTTTGTGGCTGACTGCTGACTAGTTTTACAGTTTCTAATTAAATGATATTATTGATCGAAGACTTGAAAAAATTGATAGTGCAACTTTAAATATAAAAAACACCTAAAAAACAAATAATTAAATTAATGTTATGGTTTAAGTTTCGCGCGTCATCTTGATTCCTGAACACCTTTTCGATACATGCTACAAGTCTCACAAGTCCCAAGAGTCCCATAAATTCTCAATTCCCATCAGAAAGGTATAATGGCATAGGCACGACTTTCATGTAGTCCTGGCGTTCTACGGATTTTTCTGAATTTTTGATATGTTGTAGAGCTTGATTCAAGGAATGCGGTGAGTGATTTTCAATCCCCTAAGTCATATGGTTTGTTCGCAGGAAACGGTCAAAGTTCAACAAATACACATTTTTCCACTTTTCATGAAATATGTACGATTTTTTTGAAAGAATGTAACTTATCTATCAGTTATCACTATCATATACCAGCCAATAATTCCCTGATTAGATCTCGTGCAATCATTTCAGTAAATATGATGGATGGACTTTGGGACACATGCATAATAACAACAGCAGTTTTAATTTCATCTGCATCTATTAGGTATTATCATGGAAATAATATGCCGAAAAGTAAGTCTTATTGCAATTTGCAGTTGCAAATGTGCTTCATAATCTCATAATAATTATCTAATGAAGCTGTACTACATGTATGCTACAAAATTAGACTAGCATGCATGTCACGAAAGTCTGGCCTGTAGCTACTGGCGTAAACTTATAGTCAAATAACTGTAACTGTAATATTATAATTTATTTATTACTGAAAACAAAAAGTTCTTTAATAATGCATAATACATACCATAACAATTGTTCAATCTGGTCTAATGCTTTTGACTATGTTGTAGTGAGTAAAAATCCGTAAGTACAGCTTTCTTAATAAAGCTGACAAAATATTTAATTTCCTCGGAATCATCTGATTCTACACGTAAAAAAAGCATAACTTGACGAATGATGAAACTCTCGCTATTGGGTCTGGGATGCTGCAACATTCTCGTCAATTGAAATTGGATCTTCTTCATCCTTTTCTGCTGCAACCTTCTTGGTAGGTTTCTTTTGTTCTTTGATAGTTTGCAAATAGCTAGCAATGTCAATTTTAAAAACTTCGGGTGTAAATGGTGAAGTAAGAGACGCTTTGATTATAAACTCTTCGGGGGCTTTGCCCGCAACTCTTTTAGATGCTGAATCTGACAACACTGCAACAAAATTACTTTCTAAAGCTGCTGTGTCCATATCCAACTAAAAGAGTTAATAAAGTACACTGTTACAATTTATCCTTCAAATGTATTGAATTCAAAATTTTTAGGCAAAAAATACATTGCGTTACCTTTCCTATGGGAGTCTCTATGTAACCAAAGTCGGGTTCCCTATCATTTCTAATTAGATGAACTTTGATACCACTTCTTAATGTTTTGACTGCACCTGCCACATCTTGGTTGATTGTTTTAGCTTTAATTGTAGGGAATTTCTTTTTAATCAATCCTCGGATAGCGGTTAAATCTGTGATCATGCTGGGATGGCAAACTATATATTCATAGTCATTAGGATCTGTATGTCCCTCCTACAAATTAAATTTAACATTTAATTAATTACTTCCAAAATTATTCTTGCTTGCAAGTGGCACGGGTGGAATAGTCGGCCCACAGTCGGCTAGGAGGACACTCAATTTCGTTCGGAGGACACTTGGAAACTATTCCACCCGTGGCAAGTGGCAATATTTACATGATAGAGTTACAAATAACAAAAAATTACTTGGATCATTTTGATTATTTCGTTACTTCCTGCCATGTCAGCCCCAGCTCTTAAAGCCTCGGCCATCATTTCAGTCTCATTTGCAGGACATAATGCCAATACAGTTGGCAAAGTCATACCTTCCAACAAAAAGACTTCTTTCATTTCGATTACACTGCGCCAACCATCCTGGAATCTGCAAAATGTGAATGAAATAATATTATATTAACATTAACATTTCTAACCTTTTTAAGCACTAATACAAATAAAACTTATAATGTGGCGAAGGCGTAATGTAATTCACTTATTAGGTCGGTTGGGATAAACCAAATCGATGTCTAATCGTAGAATCAATGCAGCATCTGGAACATTATACATAGAAGAATGATGTGTTTCCTTATGATTTGTAACAGCGTCCGTAAATGGATAAGCTTTAGATCTGAATTTTTCGTTAAAATACACATCATCGACGGCTTCGATGGCCTTAGAATCATCTACGGGTCTTTGCAGCTTGTAGACCATACTGAAAAGGTTTTAAATAAATATAACTTAGCTTGCATCTTAAGCATCTTTATTTGATATTTGTGTAGTATGCTCTGAATAATTTACGTTACTTACTCTGCCTGCTTTTGCAACTGTTTAAACACGAAAACTTTTTTAACTTCTTCCTTCTTAACTTTTTTCTTTTCTTTCCTAGTTCTCGTTCCTTTACGTGCAGCATAATGCCTTTGTTGTTGTAGTTGAAAATATTGAGGTGAGCTTGCAATTACGTTACAGCTGTATCCTCCACTGAAAATTGCCGGTTTTGATAATAAACTATTGAGGAAACCATGCCTGACTAAATTTTCGGACTTGGACTGTACATTTTGAAAACCACAAAGCATAAGTCGATTTAAAGAACCAGTTGCTTTGAGCCACATTTTGAATCCAAAAAGACTAATCTGAAAAATTGTAAGGAAAGATAATTGTTTTATACTTAAACACACTGACATACACTCATACACATACATGAATTTGTAAATAAGACTTATTCTAAAATCTGCAGAAACACCTTTTAAACTTATAATAATACATGTAATCATATATAATAATTAATTACATTAAAAATAAGAAAAAATTTGTTCGAAAGACTTACGATTACGATGTGTTTAATTTTTTAATCTTCGAAATTTCGAATGATGGGTGGATTATTTTAAATGAAAAGAATTTATTTTATTTACTTGCATTCAATAATTTTAAATTACTGTGTCAGCAGGCAACATGTGCTTGTGAAGGGATTGGTTGAACAGAGTCCTCATGATAGAATTCGAATTTGAAGGAAAAGGCGGGTGCTAAACTGAAAGTTTAACGGACACTTTGTCGCAGACTGAGAATAACGAAGCCGTTCTTTATACACCGACTGTCTGTTGATTTGCCAGCATAGCACCAAAACATTCCTATCTGTGGTTGAATGAATACCGGAAACATTGGGCAGTTAAGATTCATCCGATTTTGAAAACAGTATTTTAAAACTGAAAAGTGAGCAATCAATATTGAAGAAGTTGTGTATTTCGTACACTTTTTACAGTTTGGAGTTGTATAATTCTCTCTAACGGTTCCAGGAGACGGGTAAGGTTTTGCATCTTTCTCACTGAGTTTGGCAGTTGATATATGGGGGGATTAGCTTAGCGCGCAAAATAGCATTAACAATTTTTGGTTATTAATTACATTTTTGAAAATATTGAACAGTGACAGTGAATGATAATTAAATATGAAGTTAAATTCAATTTTGAAGTGATAATTTTTTTGATAATGATTTCCACGCCACCTCACTATATTCCTCGGACAGGATTCACAGGATGGCTCCTACCTATTATTATGTTTTTTTAAATGTAAAAACGTTTTCATTTTTATTAAAATAAGATAATGTGGATCTTTCCTTGCATTCTTTCAAAACATAATGGTGCGGACTACCGTACATGACAACATGATGAAATGTTATTTTTATGTTGGATGTCTATATTCAGTTTTGCCAATTACTAATTTATTACATTGTATGAAACCGAGTTTTTCATACAGTGACATTGTTTGGTTGAAGCTTTATTCTCATTCTCCAGAGGTTTCTCTGCTATTACAGTGGCATTTCGATAATTTAATTACATTTATATAGTCACAAAAGCACGAACAAACGTGTAAGTCTAATCTATGTGAGAGAATACCTATTTAATATGAAAACTGAATATAAGATGTTACAAATAGGTATTTATTATTGGTTCAAAGTGTTCAAAATGAGGAAATGACCTTACTTGTCCCTATATTATTATGTAGGTGATGTTTCATAGCCTATATTTTAAAATGCGATCTGGCAATCGTTAAATTGCTTCTTACAGTTGTTTTTGTTTGTGTGTATCCACATATCATATGTATTTATATTACTACATACCGACTGTTTACAACTTGAGGTAAACGATAAGCACTTATTTATGATAAGATTGTTTGTTTTCTGTTTTAAAGGTTCATGGATAAGCATGTTCGTTAGAGAGCTTTTGTAAACTTACCTACGAAAGATGACAACAAGATCCTAGCATTTGATAATTGAAGAAATATACTCCAAGAGAAGAAGGGTCCAAGTTATCAGCAGAAGCAAAAGCAAAGAGATAAGCAATACTGCGAAAATGGCTGACCAAGAAAATAGCCCGACAAAGCGTATGCTAGCAGCAAGAAAAAGTCCACCGTATCATCCATACATACGCACAGGAGGAAAAATGATCAAATCTCCACAAAAAGATAATTCGGAAAATGCTACCTTTAAACACATCAGCGATAAGAACTTTTTCTCTTTTTCGGGCGGTTCAACATCTTTGTTTCCGAACAATATGAAGGGAAGTCATAAACATCCGCAAACAGCATTCGTCCGTTCTGCTATGTCCGAGTTATCAAATATCTTGAACAATGAAAAATCCAAACTTCCAGTAAATCAAAAATTAAAGGATAAGACAGATGTGAACGGAGATTCGGGAGAAGTAGGAATAATTGGAAGCCAGAGACAGATTCTTGGATTTATACCTGTTGAAAGTTCATGCACCATCGCAGGCGAATTGACCAAGGAAATTAGAAGAAATGAGAGTTTTAATTGCAGTTTCAACAGCAGTTTTAATGACCACCTTGCGGATTTGGATATTGATAGCTGTAGCACCCATTTTTCATCAGAAAGGGGGACCTTGATTTCGGAGCAACTTTTGGATTTTCCTGAAGATACTCTTCACAATATTAAGACTAATCTAAAGCATCCACACACATTCGTCCGCTCTATGTCTGAGTTATCAAATATCTTGAAAAGCAATGAAACCTTTAAACCCCAATTAATTGAGAAATTGGAAGAGACGACCGATGTGACAAGAGACTTAGGAGAAATAGGAATAATTGGAAACCTTAAGCCGACTATTGGGTTTATTCCTGTTGAAAGCTCATGTACAATCGCAGGAGAATCGACGAAGGAATTTAAGAAAAACGAAAGTTTTAATTGCAGTTTCAACAGCAGTTTTAATGACAACCTCGCGAATCTGGGCATTGACAGCTGTAGCGCGAATAGTTCAACTGTAAGTCAAAGAGGGATTTTAACGGAGCAAGTAATTCCATTTTTTGATTTCCCTGAATACACGCGTGACATTTTGAAACACTGGACGGAATTCGAAAGAAAAGTTAGACCACGGTGGCGTTTCATGGACAAGCAAAAAGATATTACCCATAAAATGAGGACTATTTTAGTCGATTGGTTAGTGGAAGTTGGGGAAGAATATGAGCTCCAAGATGCTACAATGTTTTTAGCAGTTAGTTTCGTTGACAGGTGAGTATAATAAAAGCAGCGGATAATTTACTCTCTGATGATGTAAATGCATATTGTGTTGATTTTACCCTTTGTTTCGATTTTAACAATTTGTAGGTGTATTGTAATGGTTTGTTTTTATTTGAAATTCAGATTTTTAAGTAAAATGGCTGTAACACGTGGAAAACTGCAACTTATTGGCACAGCGGCTCTATTTGTAGCATCAAAGTACGAAGAAACATCGCCTCCAGTAATCAAAGATTTTGTTTACATCACAGATGAGACATACTCAAAGGAACAGGTAATACTAAAGAGTTACATTATTCCTCGGGCTCGACACACCTGTTGGTGTTATTGTAGTCATTGTTACTCAACAGACCGAATTTTGTTCATTTCAGCTTCTTCGTATGGAGAAAATTATGCTGAACGTATTAAACTTTGACCTCATGGCCCCTACGTCATACGACTTCTGCAAAGCGTACTGCTCTATACTTCAACTTAATTGTCGAGCGACTTGTTTGGCACTGTACCTAACCGAGCTGAGTCTCATGGATGGATCCATGTTTATGAACTTTTTACCATCACTGATAGCCATTGGAGCTGTTGGACTGGCTCGATATACAGTTGATGTAAGTTAAGCATTCGTTAAGAATTCGAGTGTTTATTTTCCATTTATAAACTTAAATCCTAAAAATAATCCTGCTTGATTTTTGTACTTATATTTTTTTAGCACATTTTCTGGGACGAGCGGTTAGAATCGTTGACAAAACACAGAAAACGTGACGTTGAACGAACTTCTCAACATCTATACCAATGTTTTTACGAGGCTCCGATTGCACAACAGACAGCTATGTACGAAAAATACAAAGCAGTTAAGTACTGTGCTGTATCACTTAGCATGTTGCCAACAAAACTTCCCTGGAGATCATAAGTACAATTTTTAGCATGCACCCGGATGTTTTTGATATTATTTTTAAAGGCAAATGGTAATAATGCAAATATTTGTTCAAAACCATGCCTAAGCCATTTTATACGAATACAGAATGATTTTTGTTTGCTACCGAAATACTTACTATGAGTTTATATACATGACTTTTATAATTTAAGTGGGGACGAAGAATGGTGGATGTGGTTGTTGGTTAAAGTTCATTGTTTACACACAAGTATGAAAATATTGTGAAGAGCAATTATATCAAGAGTTGCTGATAATTTTGGAAGTTCGATCGTATTTATTAGCTGTATAATATATAATTTATTAATTGTCTCATAAATAGAGATTGCCTTTACAAGACACAATAGTAAAAAACAACAAAATAATTAACAATTTAATTTATATGTTTTTAAAAGTGAAACTTGAGTCAAACT
>JABASD010000021.1:0-176206 GCA_019776165.1 Pogonognathellus flavescens | reverse complement strand
AAATCGGCCGAAAACTGTGGCCTGTAGGCGGAGACGCAGAATACATAGGACGGGTATGGACCGGAACGGGGCATTGTGCGACTATAAGCCTAGCCTTAATGAATTGCACAACGAATTTCATAAAAAAGATTCAGTTCAGTGAGACAAAGAACAGTTTAATTATCCCAGAAAATTAATTTTCATATGCATTAGTGTGTTTGAAATAATAATACATCTTTGTAAGATCTGTACTAGAACAGTTGACATGCCTATTGTGTTCTCTACAAAGGAAATTATGTTTGCAGAACATTATTAAAACTACAAAAATCGTGTTGCCTTTTACAGATATAAGGATACAACCATTATAGCTGTTATTCCAGTTTGTAATTGAATTGAGATGAAAAGAAGGTCTCTTTCTATTGTCGTATAACTTTCTTTTGAATTTACTCTCGACATGAGTAAAAAATGTTAAGATTGATGAGTTCTTAAGAGTTTCAACATCTTCACCACAAGCAATTTCATTTCCTGTAGTGTATTGTGTTGTAAGCTTTAAGTTTCATACTATGCGGAGCAGGTTCCCCGTCTCCCATTTTCAGTGTCATATGCTGTTGAGTTGAGTTATAGGGTCAGTTTACACACAGCCTACTTTGGTTACGAAGAAGAAAAGAGAATGATAATATTTGTTAGCAAGGAAGGAAGCACCGGAGAACAAACTAAATAGTATTAGTATAATAAGTACACTGTGTTGTACATATGTATAAGTACAACTATCTCTAAAAGCAAAATTTAGTGACAGTATTTTTTAGCGTAGAATTTAGTTACTGTCGTGTACTACTGTTGAGTTGAAGAAAACTGAATAGATGAACGAGTTCTAAATGCTTACTCCTTTTTGTTTCTATATTTAGTCCGGAAACTGCTCGAGTCGGGACTGGATCCGGATGTTGCCAACGAGGATGGTCTTACAGCTTTACATCAGGTTACATTTTATCTCATTTCTCTCCTTTCTTTAATACAATATTCACCCACATCCTCCTAGACGCAAAATAACTAGTAGTCTTTTTTAAACCTTATACAATTCAAAAATCTCCGTGCATGTATTCACATTCGATCGAACGGAAGTTCGTGGGTTCTTATCTACTTTTCTCCCAAATTTTTATAGCGTTGACTGCAAATTCAAAGTCTGATAACGGGTTTGTAGTAGCATTTTCTGAGAACATATTTTGTGTACAGAATGTATCTTCAATCTTCCTTCAATTCTTCCAGTATAAGGTAACAGGATCACCTACTGCAGCTGAAAACACTAAGAAACCTTATGCAATGTAATAAGAACTACTAATGCAAATTGGCATCTTCTCTCTCCATTACAGAATAAATGCATGAAAATTACATAACTAGTCGTGATGTTAGGTTGAGCCAAAGCAAAGCCCTCAATAATGAAATGAAAGGGAAATCAATAAATTCTATGCTAAACGCAAAGAATTACGTAAGTATGGTAGTGGATGTTATCCTTCGCACTCTCTTTATGATTATCTCACTGTGTTGTTTGCGCTGTGCACAGTGATGAAAATTCGGCACACGTCCATGAACCTCTTTAGAAACATTTATAAAAACTCTTTTGGCTAAACGAATTGTTGTAGATAACCAGACTCATTTACATATTGAATATCACTTCAAACTTCAAAGAGCAAAGATACTTGAAAAGTTACCTGTTGAAATGTAGAGTTAATCTGCCCCATTCAATCTTCAATGGGTCGTGTCCATGTGCTCTCTGTGGTTAGATTATTGTATAATAAGCATCTAATTTGCACTTCAAAAGGTTATACTGTACTCTTTACTCACTATATGTGGACAATTGCGTTAATAGTTAATGCATTTGATTTGATGTGAGTACCTACATACTACATGTGGACATTCTTCATAAATATTACATAATAAATGCAATTTTAAGGAATTAGGTATCTATTAAGTAAATACCAACCTACCTACACAGGTATTTTTACTACAATTAAAAATAATAAAGCCTTATTCCTTATCAGTTTCAATTTTACTATAATAATGTAGCAGTATGTAAACAATAATGGTCTTAGATTTTAAAACGCCAATTATTTATTCAGACTATTATATACAATGCTCATTAATGAACTTGTTACACATTTACATAATTCAAATTTATAGCTGTGAATTTTGACGATATAATTCCTATCACAGGTATTCTGAGTCATAATGTTGATTTCTATTAGTAGGTATTATTATTAGTACAAAATTGTTAATTTGGATACATCTCTATGTTGATGTGAAATGAAGTAAATAGTTCCTATTAAAATTAAACTTGTCCTTTGTTGAATCTGACACAGATCTAATAGTATAAATCCTCTATTGCCCGCAATTCTGACTCAGTTGTGTTAGCCGAGACGATCAAAACAAATGCTTTTGGTCTTATTCCTCTAAACTCTGTCTTTGGAGATGATAGTGTACCATCATTTCGCCTTTTGCCATGTGTCTTAATAAAATAACCTGGTGGTGCACTCTTCTGTAGTATGCATGACCATGTGTCCTCCATATTTTCCTCTAAATTTTCTGCCATTTCCATGATTGTTGGCTCCATGAAGTCGTCCAGTACGATGAGTTTTAATTTTGGATGTCTTAAAGCGGCCACTACATGATTTTCGGTGAATATATTTGTGCAATTCTTGTGTTGGTTTTGCATACGAATTTCTTTCACTTGTGGGCATTGCAACACAGTGTTGATAATCTCGCTGGACACTGACACAGATTCGAAAACAATTGTCTCAAGTAGTGGAGGCAGTATGAGATTTTCCACAATGCATCTTAATGGTGTGTTGTATCTTAATGCATCTGTCGTCTCTCTTTTTATATTCAAATGCCGCAGGTTTTTCAATGAAGGCAATTCCCCGCAGTTCAGTCCCAAAGTTGGTTCTCTCCAGGTTAAAATAATATCTAGATTACGAATGTCCCGAGATCTGCGCCCTGTAGAGTTTATGAGATCTGGGAACTGCACGAAATCTTCAGTGTCACTATCTAGCTCGTAGGAAACAGAAACTAAAGTCTCGCCTTCAAGAAAAAGTTCGGCAATGTCAGACCAATCTGAATACGACTCCTCTAAGATCAAGGCATTTTGACGAGCCGCATATAATGTGTCCCAAAATTTCACACGGGAAAATTTGCTACCTCTCATTGCGTAGCCAAAACTTTGAAGTCTGAAACACTTTTGTTTTATTTGACGCACCGCTTCTTTAAACACCGCGAGTTCATTCTCTGGCCCTAGTCTTCGTCCTTCAAGACATTTACAGTAACAAATAACCACTAGTTGTGTTAAATATGGCATTGCTGTGATTGTCTTCAAAATCTGAATGATTACTTTATTCGTATTTACACGTTCCGAATGAACAAAGATATGTGTGAAAAAAAGTCTAGTTAACCAGGGGAGGGTTAGTTTCAGCTGCTGTGGTTTTGACCAGGAGTTCCATACAGTAGCAGGGATTTCCTTCATTTTACGTAACTCTTGTCCTATTTGTACAATCAAAACATCCAGCGCTGTACACTTGGTCAGCATAAGAGCCCAATTATCCATCAGAATTTCTCCGACAATGGTAATTTTGGATAGTCGGTCTGCACTAAACGGGCACAAATACCAATGAGACATTCCTCCCGAACTCAATATTTTGATTTCAGAGCATCTTTGGATGATGTGGGAGTCCATAATTTTAGCTTTATTTTTTCGATCTAATGTGAGTGACAAACCGATGAGATGATCGATTACAAAAGCCCAGTTCCTGCATACCTGTCTCATTCTCTTCTTGTCCCGTTTGTTGGTGATGTATTTTAAAATATTCTGACTAACAGGATGGAAAGTAGGCAGGCACGGCTTTGCAATCTCCATTTTTTAGAATCCAAGCTTTCAAGTTAGGTTAAAGTATTTTAAGTAGTATTGTGTGTGTGAACATGAATAGTATGAAATCTAGTGGAAAGTGTAAAATATTACAGAGGCAATATACATACAATTAATAATAGATGAATTAATAATTATTACTACTGAACTGATACGACTTTGGTAAAAGTGTGTTAGTAAAAAATGGCATTTTTATTTTTATAAATTCTTCTTCATGGTTAATCTATCACCTATGGTAATAAGCATGTACGCGAATATCTGTATATTATTTTCGGTAAAAATTCAAGATTAAAGTAATATTAAAAATGATGTCTTTATAGGAATACGACTCGCATCCCACATTATGTTTACGCACAACAAAGATGAGGTCAGGGACCAATTCAAAAGCTTAACGCAAACCAAACTGCCACTTACGGTTGCATCATGCTAAACTAAGTTCGTCTTTCTCATAAAATAGAATTAAAAGCTCTAAAACTTCATTCTTTCTTTATCCACAGGAGTCACAGGACTTTCATTTACTAAATACAATAAAATCCTGTGAAATTGCATTGGTAATTGGGCCTGCACGCCCGCATACACTTTAGACCTCTTCACAATAACAACTATTAGTATCAACTATATATGAGAACACAGAAAAGAAAAACTCTGTTTATCTCCTTCTAAAAGACGATACAAACTCATACGAATTTTCTGATTCATTTCACGCTTTCAAAGAGTACGAGAGAGGTATACAATTGCAACACATGGCAAAAAGGGTGGAATTTTTATTTTATAAAGACAACAAGAAGAGAGAGAGATATTCGAAAAAGTAAAATGAACTATATGATAATTTAATTGCGATTTGGAGTGTCTATCTAATCTACGTAGACATAGACACTACTACAGGTATCTGTTAGCTTGGCACAACTATAGTATGGTTTCTTATCTACGGCAATGTTAATATATTTTAGTGCCGTGGTTTAAATCAAATGAATCGAAAGTGTGTGTATGGGAAGTGTGATGAGATAATGTGACTTATCGAATCTCATGCATGTTTTCCTATCTTCAGCCTGATTCTCAAATATTATCTTTTAACCTGTCATTTAGTTCATTGCCTTATCCTTCGATTATTTAGTACCTCATGGAATCTGAAGTGCAGGGAATCATTTATTATGTCGTCTCTCAGTATTGCCTTACTGATTTATACATCATGCCTATTCTCTATTTGACTTTGGTCGAGACTTGGCCTCCTTTATGAATACATTGCAATATTATTATTTTTATAATTCTCCCAACATCCATTTCGTATATAATGCAGATATCTCTATCCTATCTGCCGTATACACGACACACATTTATCTTCCCTATATATGCTACCCTTTTTCTCAAGGAAAGGACGTACTTATATGTACTGCTACAGTGTTCGTTTTGTTATCTGTCTAACAAGATCATCGTGCCTTGTGTAAATTGTGTATGTAATAACTAGACAATTTTTTCACATCATGATTACCACTTCAGGATGAAAAGCCGCGTTAAAATGTGGAAATAATTACCGACATGATGTGTTTAACGCAAGAAGCAGCATACCTATAATACTTTAGTTGAAGTTTTATTGCTATAACTTTAATGTTGAAAAGTCGTGTTTACAGAGAAAACCGCTTTAACTTTGTTCTGCTGCTTAATCTGTGGCGCAAATTACTGTACTATATCGTAATAGGTAGCTTGTTATGTTCAGGAAGAAATTAATTTAAAACGATAAAATGCTTCTTTGTGTATGTCCATTCAACGGCAATTATTTCCTCTTTCTCATAACTCTCAATTTCTAATGGAACGGTTTCTTCGATACAAAACTTTCTTACCCATTTACTTACAAACTGTGAACTCACAGAGGTTAGGCTATACAAAATTGAATTATTTATTTCATTTACATAGGAATTCAATACGCTCGTCAAACCTGCTGTGATATTCGCTTATTGGTTTGATGGCATGGCACGGGTATTGCAATCACAATGCAGCATTCTTCGGGAACTCATAATATTTATGAAGGAAATAAAATTGAAGGGTTGTCATTGTCACTGGAATAGGTCAAGTTCCATATTTCACATGGGCGTCTATTCTCTGACATTTGGCTCTCGAATTTTTTCCTCAATTCAATTCCCTGAATTGCACATGAAAGTAGTGATTCAGCAGGAGTTGATATGGGCATGGGGAACCATTATTTATTTCTCAATTGTCGTTTTGAAAAATGTCAGTTATTTCATTCATGAGATTCCTTGCTGATTATTTGAGTCTGGAACTGTCGCCTCTACTTGTCAAATCTATTTGAAAATGCAGGTGTCCGCTGCAAAACTATCCGTATGCTAAACTGCATTTGGGTATTCAAGCACAATTGGTATTTATCTTATTGCATTGCACAATTTTTTCATTTCGCATTACATTACCGAAAATGGTCTATTAAAGCTAGACAAGCGTTGACTACACGGGAATTTTATTTGGTCTAAGTATTGCCAGCCAATATTAAGTACTATACTGGGAATGGTAAACTTTCATTCATATATCACATTTTATGACTTCACATTACATTATCAAACGTAGCACTCGCACTCGGCACTCATCATGCCTTACCTATAGAGAGTTCCACGTAAAATATGTATATAGGTCATTTGTTTCATTGTGCTAATATTACTGAACCTTCTACAGCATTTTTTCTCAAAATTATAAATGTTAGTATTATGTCAGAAAATGCTTCGTTTAAAATTTATGCTTGCATTATGCCGTGAAGTTAACTCTGTAGTGGTATTCTGAATAGTAATGATGGCTATTTACGGTCGTTATTGATAAAATATGTGAGCTAAGTCCTGAAACAGGCCATATAAAGCAGTTCTGATCAGAATATTAAATGATAAGTATGTTCTGAATTCCGTAGTATCCGTTTGTCGATTTTACACTGATAAATTCATGTTATCCACTATGTACTATTTTCAAAACCATCGAGTTCCTGACATTAATGCACGTTACATGAACCATAGAAGCGTTCAAACTAAAAGCACTCGTCATTTTTATCTTCAATGTGAACAAGCAATAAAACACAACATGAATATTAGAAAGAAGCATAAACTGTCAAGTCAAGTTGACAATCAAAAGAGTGGTGGACGATATTTCAAACGATTTATGGAATCGTAAACATAAAGTATCAACTAGGCAGGTTCACAGTTTACGTTACAGAGCTATGGACAAATGTAGCAGGGAGGGAGTCGATGTATTTGTTAGACTTAAGAGTTGCGTGTACCAAAGCATTTATAAATTCGTACCACACAGTCTGCTCTGTCAAACTCTTCTTAGGAAATAAAGATATGAGGTGTGTGCATTTGAGCTTGTGTACAACCTCAGCTTGAGTATTAGCATTCTAGGCAAACCACAATATAGTAAATGTGTACATGATGTAAACATTGCATTGAGTATACCTACTGGACTAATCTGTATAGAAACAAATTGACCTGGTGTAGTATGCACACTTGCACTTCTATGAAGTTTAATGTGATTCCATAATAGCAATACTACGATAATTCTACAGAGAATAACAATTTGCCATTAATTATACGAACAATTCAATCTTAATTTCACTCAGAGCAGATACCTAGTAATTATTTGTGGTAATGGCACAGTAAATGTCCCATTTCCCACATGGAGTAAAATAAGAAATCGAATTTAATCATACGTCTAGCTGCTTCACAAGTTTCAACTGCAAATTGCTTTTATAAATATATAGGTATCTTCTTGTGGGACATGTGGTATAAGCTGTGTAGTATTTATAAATAAGCTTTGCTGTGAATATATGGCTTGTTCAATGATGAATGTTTATTATGTGTGGTAGTATGTAATATTAAGCCATGACATTTACACAAAAGGAGAAAATAACATGATACGTATGTATCGTGTAAAAGAATAATAGTGCTGATATAATTACAGCTACATTTGGAAAGTAATGTGTGTCTGAAGAACTGAAGTCATCTTTTAGAGTAGTAGAGGAGGTATGAAATTCCAAAACCTATTTGACCAATGATGTTTCCATTCACGTCATGTCTTTCAGACAGCTAAAGTATTAGTTACATGTCAATTCTCATTATGCTGTACAAAGTGAACCAGTATTGAACAAATTCGCAAAACACGGAACTCTTTCTTTGTGTTAATGTTTTTCTAGAGTAGAGTATATATCATTTTCTTCAAGATGATTTCAAACTCAACTTGTATTATTTACAAACTGTCAAACTGAATAGCAACATTCCATATACCTCATACAAAAGACATGGTAAGAATTATAACGGGTTTAGTTTTTCCATGGATGGGTTTCTTCGTAAAAAGCATTTTTACCGTCATATAATACTGATTCTGTCCTTTTAGCTTTACATGCGTAGGAAGAGAGTACTCATGTACCTATTTGTATTGTTTCGATGGTAAAATGAAGTTCTGTCATGTAATATTCATTTTATTGACACTGACAAGACCAACGCTATCGTATTTGGCAGGTAATTTCTTTTCTTTGCTATTTGTATTTACCAAAGGATTATTGCATGTAATAAAACGCACTGTTTATAGACTCAATAGACTGCTCTGCTAAATCCCATTACACACAAGGTCTGCTCTGTGCAGCTGAAGTGAAAGAAGCAATTTTTATATAGCAATTACATATTAATGGAAGTCGAAGCGTGAAAAAGGTAATGTTTCTCGCACATTAGGACTTGGGAGGGAACTATTGCTATTAGTAATCTCTATAGTGTTGGTAAATGTAAGGTATAAAAGTAAAAGATTTCGTGAAAGTAAGTGAACAAGACTTGCACAGCTGGCCATATATAGACAATAATGACATGTAGCGATAATAATTGCATGTAAGCAACACATATTACAAAGGACACTCACAACTGTCAGTACATTACACACAACTGGTATCTAGATGTTAAAAATTAATTCTCAATCGTATAGTTCTATGTGTGGCAATGTGGCATAGTATAAGCCTTGAGACAGCATGGCACAGCTAAATAGGCAGGTATAATAATTACACGGACGGAATGATGATGGTATAGTGAATTGAGTTCGTTGTTCCTCCATACTTTCTTTCGAGAGGGAAAATAACTTTATTAAAGCGACTAAACGACTTTTCGAATGGTTTTGTTTTACTCTAATGGAGTTTGGAGACTTTTGCGTTGGAAAATACTTAGTCTGGCAACTGGTTGAGCTACTAAGTGACTTTAGCAAAGAAAGTCTTTATTGTCTGTATTATTGATTTCATAAATTGGCTTATACTCAAGCTGGCTCGTAGGTTAAGGTAGTTTGGTACACATATAGTAGTAGTACTAAGTCAGACTGTCAGACATCGTCCGCTCAAAAAGCATTGAATAGTAATGGTATGCATATCTATATGTTCAGGTCACAGAAAATGACGTTGAAGCGGCTGCCAGTGAAATCAATTCGGAAAAGCTCGATTCTTTTGCCTTTAAAGGCAATAAAAGCACATTTTGAGGTGTATCATATAATACTCGCACATCCTGCCCAAGTAATGCACGCAGAAAACAATATTCTGTCAGGGATATATCGATTACATAAAATAAGGTTTTCTTCTGTACATATAAAATATATGTAGCCTTTACGTAAGGTATAAATGTGTGCTTACATCAAGTCAATACGTAAGAGTGGAAAGTAATATCTATGAGCATTGGTATTGTGTTTCTATATAAAAAACTTATGCAGAAGTTGGAACTAATAACATTATTTCCTCGACAGTACCTAAATATCAGAGTATATAACGTTTTTTGATTGTGAACACGTTTCTTTTGTGGAAAAACCTCCATCGCATCGATTTCACAGTACATGTTCGACTACTTTAAGTTCCCTGGCAGTTTAATATAAATGCAATATCCGTATGGAATTGTACCAAACGAAAATGTTATTTTATCGGAGCTTTTTTCCTGTACAGAGAGACTTTAATACTGAGACTGTGCTTTACGTACAGTCCGCTTTGATACACTTCGCAAACTCCTCACCACAACTCAAAGCTCAATGGTCACGGCCAATTTCCTTTGTATGAAACTTTGTCACACTCATTGATTATTAATGAGAAAGGATTTGGCTCGAGTTTAACTATACTTTTATGTAGCGATATAATTTTGTCCTGGTACAGAGCGAGATGACTTGTATATTTAAAAGCAATGCCAAAATGTAAGTAGAAAGTGAGTTGGGATTTTGGAGTGTTGATGATGGACCCGGATTCTCCAAACGGGTATATAAGTACGTGCACACGTCATGTTATAATTTTGTTGTTATCGTTTACACGGAGGATTTTCCATATCAAATTATGCAATAGAGTCATGGCTAAGAAATACCCGCATCCGCAAATCTGCTTCACAGGAAATTACTCCCCCCGTCTTTTCGACACGTTTCGAGTATCAAAGGCTACGTATTCAGGCTCAGTCAGTGTCACTGACACTAATTCCACAGTTGAATGATGAGAAAACGAATGTATCATTGGGTGAAAGCTTATTATTATAAATAAACATATACCTACCTAAATATAACGCCAAGTTTGTTCATGCGACCCACAAAGTGGCACAACATTTCCATACAGAATGATAAAATCCATTATAAATTGTCTCCCCCAGAGATGTAACTTATAAGATATCTCATTTGAATATAAGATGGAGTTTTGTCAGGTTACCATTTGTTACAAATCAACTTTAGGCTCTTAAAGGATCAAGTTAACCTAGGAATGCCATCTGGCATGTCCCAGTTGGGGGAAATGTATATAGAACTACTACACTACTACTTTCACATTATGTGCACCATAATGCGATTGTGACGTGAAAGTTTTTGCTGTTATAAATGTAACATAAAAGGCTTAGAAAAAAGAATGAGAAAAGATATTAAGAAATGCAAAAAAGGACCATTCTGTACACAAAATACCCCGAGTTTATTGTTCATTTTTTGTCAGTGTTGCATTGCATATTGCATCGCAATATTGACTAACACATTGTTTTTACCTTTTAATGTTACGACATTGCAGATTGCAACAGAACAATGAACTTTTTTTGCACAAGTTCCTATTTTTAGCTCTGCTAAGAAACATAATTGATAGAATGTCACGAATGCAGGCGCTGGGACTCAATCAATCAATCTGAATCATAATGGCTTAATAATTTTCTCCCCTCTTTATCTATTTAATAGTGCTGCATTGATGACAACGAGGAAATGATGAAGGTTCTCTTGGACTATGGAGCTAATGTCAATTCAGAGGACAGTGAGAAATGGACACCACTTCACGCTGCCGCCACATGCGGACATCTTCATCTTGTCAAGTATCTGATTGCCAAGTAAGTGGCTTATCTTCACATACAGACGCTATAATGCATCTGGCATTCCTTCGTATTTTCTAAGTGTGCTTCTTTTACCAGCTTTATGACGATCGTACATAATGCAGGCAGTCATATTTATAATAGGGATGTCATGATACATAATATTTCACTTTTGAAATTTACGTGCAAAGGCGTTCCTTTTATGTAGGTATGCGATATTTGTATACACAAAATTTTGCGTTGTCTGCTGTCAGTTTGTACTATAGTGGCAGTGAATACTAAGGCAGTGGTTCTTTGTGTGTGCAACGGTACAGTGAATGGCATTGTGTTGTTGTATAACACACGCCGCTGCTTATTGCGAGTTTTTACTAGACTGCTGAATTTTACTATAGATGTACATTATCATCTCTCTCTCTCTCGTCCTCTCCAGACATTAACCCAGGCACGTTCTACAAAAAGATATTGTGCTGTGCTACTATTATTTTGTGTCACAATAATTCTATCTGCTCTCTTTCTTCTAATTTAGTTATTTTATTACGTAAAGCCTCGCAAGTCTTTTTAATTTCATTGAACAAATGCTTTTGTCCTCTGCACGTTTTCTCAGATGATCAAAATTGCTTTTGCGTTCAAATAAACTGAAATAGGGCATGAGGACTTTGTGTATATTCCTATAATGAAATTATGCAGTATATACCGACTGTATCAACGGAAACATCAATACAGTACATTATAAAATGTTATATAAGTTCATAATATGGGGCAAAGTCAATACTTACATAGCACTTTGGCACTTTAATGAAAGTAATAGTTGCAGGAGAGCAAATGTAATTACAAGGTTCGAAATAAAATGAAGGATAATAGGATTCCACTCTGCGAAGTGTCCTTTCATCTCATGCGTTAAGTTAAATTACGGATTTCTCATTTAGACAATACGACCAAACCATCAGAGTGGACAAACGTAATTAGCACAGAGTTAACTCGAGCATTGTATTGACTAGATGCATGCGTATTTGTAATTCAAACAGGTAAACTCCATTCCATATGTACTCCATGTTATTTATTACGTCAGGTGCACACAAAATAAATGCACGTACAGATAGATGTAAAACTCATGAACTATGTCATTTGGCAAAGACATGTATGGAGGTATAGACCTAGAAGCCTTATGTTTACACTTACCTATGTCTGTGACAGAGCATTGAGAATACATAATGGAGTGGCATATAATTATTATAGGTGTTTGGATATAGTAATGCTTTTACCTAAGTAGTTATTTATTTCTAGTACAAAGTACAACGCAACAGAAACATAAAATAAATTATCTGACAGTGCATGCAATTCAATGCATGTAGTAAAATAAATTATTGTTTTGTCACGGTAAAGCCCTGAAAGTTTCCAACAAATAATGTCATTTACTAAACAGTTCTGATTTTACGTCTTGTTAGTTGGCTTGATGATACGATCTTACATACATTCCTCTACTGGTATGATAGGAAAGCTGAAACCTTTACTTTTATAGGAAAGGCCAAGCAATAAACAAATTACTGTAGCACACACCCTGAGGCCGTTTGTCATGTCATGTCAGTATGTGCAGTGGGATTAAGTTTGCTTTTACAGTAATTGTGAGTCAAATTACTCTCTGTAGCAAATGAAAGGTGGTTTATTTCTTCGCCAAATAATCTGTGGCTACCAAATGTATTTGTAATTTTAAATCTCGTCATTATCTTCTTATAGGTATGTCTCACACTGCTCCGTATTTACTGGGTTACTTATTATTGACTGCAATGTTGTGGTCGTGTACAAGCACGTAGTAAATGGGACGCAGGCATAATTGATTATTGTATTATACTCCTTCCTTACTTTATCTGCAGTATGTTTACAGTGCAACAATCATGGTCAGCTACTACTGCTTTAATTCCTGCCTTGCTAAACATAAACGTGACTTTTGAACTTTATTCACTATAAATAATGATGCTTAAATGTTTAGAATTTAAACTTGCAAGTGAAATTGCGGAAACAATGAACTAGTTGCTTGCACATTCAAAGAAGAACATAATTATGAATTATAGTTCAACTCAAACGCGACGTATCAGGAAAGTACTGTTATATATGAATTGCGTGGGTGAGGAAAAGAGAGAGAGAGAAGTGTCAAAAGGAGGAGGTCAACTTGGTCAACTTACAATACAATATGTTGTATGGTTGTAGTAGTACTACTACAATGTTTACCATTAAAAGTGTTTCAGAGTTGACTTTGACTCGATGGGAATCTGGTATAATGTAATGGTGATCTAGTTTCTGCTTACTTAGGAATAAGTATACATAATTTATACTTTGCCGAGTTTTATCTGCCCTTCTTGCACTCTATAAAGCAATTTTATCCAAATGCCATATTTCATTTCATTTATCATGCCAAACTTAAATTCTCCGTCAGTTCAGAGTTCAGTATGAGTTCTTCTATATGCCCTGCTATGCTATTAACGTCATTCGTATAAGAACAGACGAGATGAAAGTAATCCGGAGAATATATTCTAGAGAATGAGAAAATCAGACTATATATTATGCACCATCCATGCGCATCTGCCTTTTGCCTTCATAACTTTCTTGCACAGAGATACTAAATGAACAAGGATACGCAGTTTGAGAATAAAGTGTTAATTATTGTCTTTGAATTTTCAGAAAAGCCAATTTACTAGCTGTCAACGCAGAGGGAAATATGCCATATGACATTTGTGATGAAGGTGAGAGTACGTGTTGACGAAATAATCAAATTATAATTAGGACTGCAAAATAAAGCTCCAATTTGTACATCAAACGAAATCTGAATTTCCGTTCTATAGATTGAATTTTTAATTAACTTTGCAGAAGGGACTCTTGACTATATTGAGTCAGAAATGGCCAAACGAGGTGTAACCCAAGAACTGATCGAAGAAATTCGAGCGCGGCCAGAAACGAGGATGCTGCAAGATATGCAAATCATACAAGGCGAAGGAGGAGACTTGGAATATCGTGACGCTGACAGCGCTACACCCGTAAGCTACTTTTTTCATTAGCTGCAAACATAACACTGACTGTTATTCTGTTATGTATGCTACTTTCCTAGTACTAGTAAAAGGATTACTAATTAGAGCAGGAGCATCATTAGTCATAATTACCTAAGTAGAAGAATTTTCCGTTAATCAACGCGTATTATCAAATTGGCACAACACACGAAATGAAACATGTTCTATAGCTTCAAATGATTGTGAAACACTATTCATAGTACATTAGGGATATTATTTAACATTCGAACAAGTTATACCTAGCAGGAGAAACATACCTACACAGTTTTATCATGATAAGTCCCAATGCTCTCTGATTAGTAAAGCCTACTGTTAATACTCTAAGCCATGATAGTAGTCATTTTTATCAATTGCTAGATTTTTAGTACCTTTTAGACGATAAACTTTAGGTAGTATAGTTTTACACAGTTATATCAATTTTCTTGTTTTAGCAAAGAGAGATAGTTGATGCTGTATTATGTGGATTACAGGTAGAAAAAAGTAAAATTTGTAGGTTTGCAAGTAAAATTGCTCTATATCGATAGAAAAACGTAAGTAATGCTCTTCCGCTTCAAACTGGCATGATTAATTCAGACTAGTAGATGCTTTTCATTTCGTTTTGTTTACGTTTGCCAAGTTAACTAATGAAACTTTCGCTCATCATAGATTCTAAAACTCCCGGATTGAATCATTTCAGTATAGGAAAGTTTTATCTTTTTTATATATCGAATAAACTGCAAAATTCTCTCATCTTATCCATATAGTATATTAAACTGCGGACTAGAAACTACTTTCTATGATTTATGATCTCCGTGGGGGGAATTGGGTTATGTGTTTCTCCTGTTTGTTCACACATAGCAGCCTTGCTATTTTCATACTAAAGACGTGCAATATTATGGAATGCTAATTGTTAACGGGAATTTAAATACGAAGTGATGATTCAATTTTCTAATGCTTAGTGCATACAGATATGTCCAACTTAAGATCTAGACCACACACACGTGTAAGAAATGTTGAATGCAACGAGGGTAATATATTATAAATGATTTTGGTATCTTTGTGGAACACAAGACACAAGGGAAGACTCTTCTATTATTAGGTTAATCCATGTAGGCTTAAGTCAGATTAAATGTGCGGTGGATTTTTAATAGTGGACTTTGACTCGTGTAGGTACTTAATAGATAGCCTTACTCTATCTTGCCATCATTCTTGAGGTTACACATGAATGATATAGACCCAATAAAACTATATATGGAAGCTTAGAGCGTACACCAAGGCTTAGCTGCTTATTGCATTCCTGGAAGGAATTCTGTAAACAGGCTAACTTGCTTAACAGCACAAGGCTTAGAGAAAAGTTTGGATATAGGGAATGAGAATGTATGTAGAGAGTGATGAAGAAATTCGAGTTGTTGTTCTTAGGAGAAAGTAACCCTGGATTGGATTTGGGCTTTTACACTCATACGGAGAGAATATTTGTGATGTTGTGTAGTATCCTTTGAGTCTCACACAAAGCTTTTACCTTTTAGACACTACTCCACCATTTTTCATCCAAGAACACAAAGCTGATATGGTTTTTTTTAGAAAAAATTGGTGTAGTAAGATAAATTCTTGTGTTCGTCAGGTGGAACATTGAAGGGCTGAATCGATACGAGTAGGTTTTGGTTGATATGAGAAAAGTTACTGAAGCATTTACAGCTAAGAAATACATTGCTCTGTTGTAAAGTGAAGTAAAGTATTAAGTAAACTGTTCTGCGCTATTTGTGAAAGTCAAAATGAGATTTTCTCTGTTTTAGTTACACATCGCATCTGCGAACGGATACATCCGAGTTGTGGAGTTTCTACTGGATAATCATGTGGCGACTGACGTTCAAGACAAAGACTACTGGCAACCTATTCACGCAGCGGCCTGCTGGGGCCATGTAAGAAAGATTTATGATTCCTCTTCCTCTTTTCTCTCTTTATTCCAGCTCTCTGTTTGTACTTTCCTACTCTCATGTCTATACTCACCATCACAATCGACGCAAATATTTTTTGAGGATTTTCCTTATTATATTTACCACCGGAATGAGGGAACTATTTCTCAACAGAACAAGGCCAAGTGTATGCCCGTTCTATTTCTATTGATGTCAGTGGAATCCTAACGAAATAGTTCATTCAAAACGGGAGAACCAAACGATGCTTTCTTTTTCACTTCTATCCATCATCCTAACCTACCTGCTCCTGCTGTTCTCTCACCAATCCACTTCAATGTCATTAAGAAACTCCATGCAGAAATGCCAGAATTACAAAGCAAATGCTTAAGTAACACACAACGCTTCTTTGTGCAATTTCATTACAATAGTTCAAAAGAAAACTTTCGCAATCTGCTATTCACGTTTATCCTTCATAAGATTATTAATAATAAAAAGACCTAAAAATAACTTCAACCTATATTTAATAAAATGTCATTCTTCCTGGTATCCTGGTGCAATTCTTATTAAAACAAATGAATACCTTTATTTGAAGTATAGGATTAATCGATTATTGCAATCCGGTAGGGTATGCAGTTAAAAAAGTACAATAAGTTTTACAAAGTAATTTTTCGTAGTTTAAATGGATTGCTTTAATTGTCATACTTCGGTTTTGTAAGAGTTTTGTAAAAAATTATAATTGTTTGAACGGAAAGATGTAATGGAAAGATGGAGGCAGAGGAAGTGTAGACAAAGACAAGTTATAGGTATATTTCACAGATTGTATTGGGTCGCGTGTGGCAGGAGAAAGTTTGGAGACAAAACAGAAACCTCACTTTCCGAGACCTACTTTTGCGTATTACTTCTTACTCAGAACATCTCAAAGGTTCGTCTTCTTGTTAGAGGCATTGCCACAGGAAATGAAAGAGGATTTGCAACTTGCCTAATACAAATGGACAAAACAACTGAGAAATATAATGGGGAAATCATAACGGAATGACACATAAAAGGACAAATAGGAAATGAAATCTACACTTAAACTAATAAAATAGTTTTGCTGTACAACCCTTGATCTACTTTTAATATTCAATTTATTAGAATGAATGCGCAATCCAATTTGATAGATGTTCAAATTATTACGACTTTAGGTATTACTGACTTGTAATATTATTGCCGTCTTAATTTGAACGAACGAACGATAGTGAAATATTAGCTTTTTATTTTCTACCGTGTATTTTTCATCATGTAAAACAAAACTTGATTCCGTAACATATTCTACGTTTTGAGTTTTGAATGACCACTAGTGTAGTATTCTATTCTACTTATATTTAAGGATATGTACTTATGGATATTACTCTTTCTCTTTACGGTATATGTCAAGTTCGCCAAGAAATATAGAATTCGTAAAGAATGTGTGAAGACGTTAGTCTCGCTGTATGGTTAAAAATTCTTTCTTATAAGCAATTATACCTTGGTCCATTTTCCTCTGCTTTTATATACCAAAAAATGATACAGTAAACGTGTAAGCGTGCTAATTTGTTTTGTCTCCGTCTCAAGCGTCATCAAGTATTGTATATATACATAACTGTACTTTATATACATTTATAGTAAATATAATGATACATGCAAGTAACTGTGTCCTGTTTATGTGTCAGGTGGATGTACTGGAATTGCTCGTGCAGAATGGAGCCGACTTGAATGCCCGAACAAAAAACAACGAGACACCATACGGTAATCAATCATCTTCCTATTAGATTAGTAGTTGTGGTGACGTAGGAGTGTTAAAGCTGTGAAGTTGTCTATAGGAAGAAAGCATCCCTACGTAAATATTGACACACTTTCTCTGCTCTTTGAGAACGCAAAAGCCATTTCTGACAGTACACTTATTATAGAGATTAAGTAATCATATAGTAATCAAAGAAATGATTATGCTTTTGCAAGCCGTTACTATAATGAGTCATCCCTTGTCAACGTTCTAGGAAGTAGTAATTTTGATTTCAATTTCTTGTCTCTTGGGAAAGGTAAATCTCCAGTATTAAGTACGCCATTACCCATTAAGCGGGGACGAAAAAATTCTGGATAAAAGACACTTATAAATGTGTTTCACTAAAAGCTTTTCTAAAATGTCCTTTCCCAGAGATACCAATAAGTAAATAAAAATAGCAAAGAAAAGAGGGGTAAAATTTGTAGTGTGCACTTCTTTACAGTTGCAACGATTTTTTGTAAAAATAAATCTAAAGCTAGACAGACACAGAAAGTTAACCCATACAAATAGCACGGTTTGTGGGTTACTAGTTTTTATATTTTACTAGTAGAAGGAAGAAAGTATATATTTATGTAGTAAACCCATACATCATGGAGATATGTATTATGTAGTTGTATTTTTACTATACTTTGCTTTTACATTATTTATGTGTGGATTTGTTTTTTCAATGTAGCTATATGTGAAGACCCTGAGATCAAGGAACGGATAATTCAGTTACGGAGTGAGCAAGAGACTAAACTTCAGGACGCCGCCCGTCGCAAAATCCGCCGCTCTCAGTCATCCAATTCCAGGACACAGTCCATACGAAGAACTTCTCAACGTGATAAGGGTCTTACCTCCAAAAGGGATGTTGCTGATGAAGCACAAATGCTTATGGCTCGTGAAATCAATATCAAAGTAAGAAATATTGGACAAAGTAATACTTTACTAAACATGTACACGTGTACGTGTACATACGTAGTAATCCCACATGTAGTCTCATAGTAAAACTGCGATGTTGTCTTGAGACTTTTCACTAGTTACTTATTAGACCTTGAAATTATTATGTATCAGACTAACTCACGACTACCATATACGTCTTAAGTAAGATACATAGTTTTCAGACTCTATTATTTGTAGGAAATTGAAAACGTGCTTATCTAGGCTTACTTAAAATC
The DNA here is from genome assembly GCA_019776165.1 of Pogonognathellus flavescens. Lineage (NCBI taxonomy): Eukaryota > Metazoa > Arthropoda > Collembola > Entomobryomorpha > Tomoceridae > Pogonognathellus > Pogonognathellus flavescens. Next base: position 157,086 of record JABASD010000021.1, on the reverse strand, counting down.
TCCTTAAATGCACGATGAACACTGTAGGTACTCCATGTATTTTTGCAGGCATCATATTATACTATAGAATTCGACTCTTTACTTAATGATTCTCTTCTCTGGGAGACATCATGTGTGTTTATATTTAGATTTGGCTAGACGAATTGAATTATCTGTACATTTTTATTTAGTAATCACCTTGTTAGGATTATGTATCTGCACGGACGTAACATTAGCCTTTGAGTCGAGTCAAGTTTCTAAAGGAGCTTAATGGAGAAAGTTTAGGATTAACTGAAGAATTATTTGTACAAGAATATCAACAAGTTTTCTCTTTGTACATATTTCTCCTTCGACTCTGTATATAAACTACTTCAATAATTGGAAAATCTATGTTAGCTTACTACAGCCAGACAAGGTTCTCAGAAGAAGTATTTACAAACTGTTTAACGTGGAGTTTTTCTATAGCACCATCATTATCTGCTTCACTTATTTATATGGATGCATTCATCCTTTCCATAATTACATTGAAATGTATTTACTGATACATAAGCTAGAAACTAAACTAGAAACACTGTAGGCACTATTGAATTGAAACTGAATCATATAGGTACGGTAAAGTTACTAAGAAAGTGGTTATAAGTATTATCTCAAAGATTATTTAAGTTTTGTTTGCTAAATGTATTTATTGTGTTTCAGGATAATAGTCCTTCACCCACTCACGAGACGAATGAGAAGAGCAACGGTCTCAATCACATCTCCAATCCTATTACAAATCTAATTAACCAAGAATCGAGCTCTGGAGAAGACTCTGATGAAAAATTCAAGAGTCAACCACCATTCGCTTTGGGCAAGGACTCCATCAGTGAATTAAAACTAAGAAAAGAGGAAATGGAGCGGTTATCTGCAATTGCTGTCAAGAGTGGTGCTGCATTCCCTTCCTCAGCTAATAATAATAAACATGCCAATAACGCTAACAATAAACAATATAGTAATCCCATTGCCATTCCTGTAACGGACAGTAATGCTAATTTGCCAAAACCAGAAGTCAATCCACCAGTGGATAGTAAAGTTCAAATTGGTAAGTTTCCAACAGCAAACCACTCGGAACAAATCTTCTATATAACATTTGAATTTCTATATAAATAATTCCCTGTTGTATTGCACATAATATTGCAGTACAAACCCATTTTCAGCCATAAAATTTCATTTTCCCAACCATTGGATTTGCAAATGGTGCATACACTTTGATGCACTCGTTTTGTTTTGACACTAAAATATTTTGTCCTTAAAAGTGATTCTGGCTGAAAGTGGGACTAAATTTGCATGCTATGCATTTTGAAAGTCTGTTTGTGGGAAGATTTATGTATGTGCGTGTGTAATGGTATGATCCTGACCGTAATCAATGTTTGCAAGAGCTGGATGCTTTGAATGTGGAAGAATTACTTTTATTTTTGTCATGATGAAAAGTTATCCGGTGAATACTAACCAACCTGTAGTAGTGGATCTGTGATAATACGATTTGCATTCGAGGCATAATACTACAATTGCTGTCGTAGGGAACGAACAAGCAATTTTGTTCTGTTTTGTATGTGTATGTTTATTTTTGTATGCTATTCTTGCCGTTTTATAGCTAATGGATTACCGTTGAGTGGAAGTAACGATAGTCTCGGAGGCAATAGCACAATCGACATCCATGTCTCTGTAACAATCAATACTAACAGTGCTAGCAATGGTGTTACAAACGGTCTCAACTCAGCATCAAGTAAAGATTCCATGTCCAACTTGAGTTACACTCCTCCGGGCACTTTGGCCGATTTGAAAAAACAGCGATCTCTCCGACATGGTCGGCAACATGCTAATGCCCTTATTAATGGTACTTATTGAATACACTAAAACACTTCACTCCATTTCAGAGTCACCACTCTTATAATTCTTCTTGTTCTATCCATTTTGATGTTTTCTCTGTTTATTATTATCTTTGTACATCTCGTTAGAAGAATTTCATATCAGTTTCTCTGTAAAAAAATCTGTTATGTATCATACGTTTATGTAAATTAACAATATTTTACTTACTTTGAGATTACTACTCGGGTTTAGTTGTCTGGAACTCTGCATGTGCTCTGTCCTATGTCAATGGTTGTACATACTTTTTTAATAATTTAATATACTAAACGATCGATTCTGTACGTAGTCTGTCTATATATCTCTTTTCACTCTTGTTGATTTTATTACAATCTGTTGCTGTGCTGTTTGTCTACTTTTTGCTTGGGCTCGCTTGATGTATGAACTGGTATCCTCATAATTCTACTTTTATAGTGTCTAAATTTCTAAGCTGTCGTATGCAAAAGTGTTCTATAATAATATATTACCACTTTATCATAAATAGCTATAAAATTTAATTAACGATGTATATAATGACTGTGCTTTTGTACCATACTTTATACTGATATACTATGCACATAGAGGTAATGGATAATTTAAAAAAGGAAAATTATATTGATGAATTGGTTTGTTAAATTAAATTTTAGGTATAGTGAACGAGCGAACTACCAAATATGAAGCACCGGCTAGTCCTACAATTTCTCTAAGAAGGTTTGCGGGAGATCCGGGCGAGATTGTTGGAGATTATTCTGACGGTGGCAAGAAATGCTGCGTCATAGTATAATTATTAATTAAAAAAACTTTTATCTAGTTAAATGTATAAGTATAATATGAATGTGAAGAAAAGAATGAGCCACAGTTTTTGTTTTATGATTTCTGCTCTTGTTTCCGTTAAATGTATAGCAATGTTATCGTTGTCGTGTCTATAAAAAGAACAATCGATAGATTATTATAATATGAAATATGTTTTACCTGTGTAGTGAAAGTTTACCTTGTACTTTACGGCAGACCTTGAGAATCGCTTTCACCGTCCATTGTAACCTTACTGTCTGTTCACTTGTGATTTTATAACCATGTCGTCTTGCCGAGTGAGTGTAAATTGATGATGTTGATGCAGAAGATGAGAAGTACGACTAAAAGCAGAGGATAATATTACATTACAGTGCATGAGACAAAAATAGAACTTTGGGGAAAGTAGAGAAAGGCAACTTTCCATAAAGGCCACTTTTCATTCCCAATTTTACTTGATTCCCTGTAATTTTTTAGAAGATGAGACTTTTTAGTACTCCGCGTATATGTACTTGTGTACCTAAACAATCTGAATGTATTACAACTATAAATATAACGATAGTATATATATGATGTATTAAAATACAAATCTAATTTATAGATGAAGCTATAAATATACTACTACCTATACTATATATACTACAAACAAAATGTAAACTATAAACATACCAACCATTTAACAACCATTTTATGTAAAAACTACGCAATTGTGTACACTGTCACACACTCCGGTGCCAAATTCATAATACAAAAAGCCAAACAGAAAAGTAGTAACTTCGTATCGTGTATGTCGTCGTACGTAATCCATTCTAATATTTGTATGTACTTATATATCTTGTGTTCATCCATGATTTATGTATCATTAATTTTAGGTCAGAAACGTTCATTTAGTCCTCTTCCTCTTTTAAACCTGTACTACTACTAATATTATTCTTAACCTTATTGTTTTAGGTAGTAGAAAGAAAGTTGCTTAAGTATTTATATGATGTAATACTGCAGAGGTATCTTAGTATGGTTATTGTCTTGTTTTGTCTGTAATTTTAAAGTGTTAATGGTTTAGTAACTTTATTAAGATGCTAATTAATATTCCAGTTAAGTTCCAAAATGCAAATTCTGTGCATTCCAGTGAAAGAAAAACGAAATGACTATTCTGTGTGTACCTTTAATAAATATGATCAAATCAAATGCGATAAAATTATCAAAGTATCAACTGTCAACAACTCTAACAGTATACATGCACGAGTATTATAGCTATAGCTAAATAAATGTGGTAGGTACTATACGTGGTACATTTATAGCTTGAAAATCCTATTACTGTACCTATGTAATATGTAACTGTGTAACTCCTTAAACGTATATTGTAGCTTTATACCTGTTGTAAGAAATCTTAATGTTAGATATTTTCACTGGTGAAGTGAAAAGTGAAAACCAATGTAATTTCACAATATCGTACTAACTACAGTATGATTATAAACAGACGAAATACGAATTGATGAAGTAACTATTAGTATTGAATTGTGTATTATATGTTTTGACAAGGTTAGGTGAGTTTGTATTTCCTTTACGATGTTCCTTCCAAGAGTTTCTTTCCATTTTGAATCGACAAAAGTATAATTCATATTATTCCACATAGTTATATACTTATATATTATATTGTCGTGAAAACTTTACTCGTGTTAAGAGTGTTAACTTGTAATGTTAATGAGACAAATCCTATACATGAGTTTAGCTCGTCGTTTTATGAAAATGAAGTAATGACATTGAAATTAAAGAGTTGTTTTTGAAATTAAGTACATAACTAGTGACATGACATTATGTCGACTTTATTATTAGTCTCTGCTCCCATTCTCGTTTAAAATATATTCATAAGTTATAACTCATCATCAATCACATTTTACAGTAATGGCTAAATTGCATAGATAGTTACTAGTAGTACACTTAGGCATGATGTAAATACACATACAAAATAAACTTGAACTACTCTCAACTAAACTAACCTAAATGATTGCTATGAATCAGATCAGACAAATACAGTAAATTCCTCACAGTAGTATAGGTACCGCTCGTTTTCGTAATTACAATTAATTAATTCATAGTAATTAATTACTCTTTCCGTGTAGAATAACGTACTATAACTACAAAATTACATGCGAAAGAATATACATCTTCTATATAGTATAACCTAAACTTATTAGGAATAATATTCACATAATAGTAAATCATTAGTAAACGTATACAGGAAATTATAACACAATATACTACAATATTTCATGCTTTATACGACTTAGTTAGGTTGTGTATTAAATCAAAAATGTCTCACTGTATACTTAATGTATATAAACTTGGAACAAAAGTTGTCATTCAAAGTGTTGACAAGATTAATTACGATAATTCGATAACTCAACTCAAATGGTGCAGTGCAGTGTGCTGTTGCTTGTTAGTAGATGTTTCTCCGTCGTTTTGAAAGTACGTCTATGTATAATCTATAGTTATTCTAGGATATGATAAAGACTATAGTATTATTATGTAATAATAACTACGTTATAGTAATTCATACATTGCTGAAGACGATAGATAGATAGACATTTCGAGCTGAGCTAATAAGACATTTCTCTATTTACAAATACAATAGACACGATAGTTTGGTATAGGAATGTGCATTAGAACTGTGAAGTTGAGTTGCACTCGAGTAATTCTCTAATCATAATCACAATCATATTTTCATAAATAGTCTTTTAACACGTGAGACTGTACTGTTCTTCTAAGCTACATACCAAAGATCTGTTTCATCTTCTTCAATAACGTTCTTATTATAATAATATTAGTTTGTTACTAGGTATAGACATATACATAGTAGTTGTTCCACTCACTATAACATTTGGTACATTCTGTCATTAAGGCTACGACTCTAACAAGTATAATTAGAGCTTCTTTCACTCTCAGTATCAAGATTCATAAAATGAGTTTGGTTCCTTACTTTTCTTTCTTTGAAAACAAAATCTTGCACTTTTATATATAAAGGCCTCCTATATCCCAATCAAAATTACCATCTGTAAATCATTAGGTTAGCTACTTACTATATACTTCTTATAGGTTAATGTATTTTTTATGTATAGGTATGGTACTCCACTTTGTGCATCTTTCTTTGCATCCATTCAGTTACAAAACTGTATGAAAACTACATACCAATATTAAAATGGTGGAGCTTTCCAATTTTTACCAATAAGTATAATTTTTTACAATTTTTAAACCATGATCTTCATTTCCAATTCAAAACGAATGACCATATTTTTGTCCTTCTTGACAATTTGCAACTGGAAGACCTGGCATGATGATTGGGACTAAAAAACATTCAAACTTATACAGAATGTGTTGTAATATCCCTAGATTTTTACTTAAATGTACTATAATATATACATGTATTATTGTACTATCGTTAACAGTACGACAACTTTATACATCGGTATACTAATTTTTATGTTCCATCACTTATTTATATGTATCCCACCAAAATACATACACGAACCAACTGAAGGAATACACAGAAAATTATAAAGTACTAGTACGAGGTAATTTTTTGTCTACAGAACTTTACAAACAACCAATGAAAGATTCTCTACTACTTCATAAGAGTGCACATTAAATTCTCTTTTACAATATTTGTAATACCATTTGCATTTACTGATACGTAGATGTTATTATCCTTATCTGGAACAACAATCAAGAATGGTCTCGGGTGTGCATGGTTTCGGTTTAGGTAGCAGGGGTATTTCTACGTAGTAAGCATTTCTTCTTGGGATTCTCATGCTGGATAAGTATTACCATTATAGTTATATCATATCTGCAAAAGGTAGAAAACAGTTCAGTGAACAGGAAAAGAAGATGATTCAATTTAGTAAAAGTTAGCGATTGATCCACCGCCTGCGACTTTCTTCCCAATCTGTTCCACCAGCTTCATCATCGTCTGTTCTTACGAAAGATTCCTCATCATCTGTTCTGGCGTAACTACCCTCATCATCTGTCGGTAAGCCACTAACATGTCTAAGGCAGCTAAAATCCTACAGGAAAGCATCACAAAACAATCTAGTGTCTATGGCTTTTATAGTTAAAGGATCATGGATGGTAAGCAAAAGAAGAAAGTATCACAGGTACATGCAATATGTCATATTTTTAGGTAAATATGAAATTGAGACTAATAATGAAAGCGAAAGGAATATCGAAAACAGAATCAGGAGTAATTAAGTTGACAGTTCATTTACATCTGAGTCATTATTGTACAACTCTCCATACGAATCCAATTCTAGGCCGCGATGTGAACGCGAATTTTCCATTCCGGCAGAATGCCTTCTTTCATTGGCAACAGCAGCTGCAGCCATCGCTACAGCAGAACCATGTGTCATCTGACTCTCAATCCCATTGGACGTCTTACGCGATCGAAGCTCTGCTAAAAATTTAGAATCTTCTTCGTATTGTAATTCCATCTCCTTCTTCCACAGAGCCGCTCTCTGAATATCATCTGGAGAATGGTCAAATTCTACATAATTCAGCATGAAAACATCCGTTGAAATTTTATGCTTAGTTCAGTACGTGAACTTTGTTTAGTGTTATGTTCATCTTTTATTACCACACTCGCGACTTACCAAGAGGTTTCATTATATGCCCTTCTATCTGTATATTGTCTTCGTCCGTGTGAAGTTCTTTAACTAAACTGGACATAGCGTTAGTTACAGAGTCAGCGGCCAGCAGTAAATCGTTTCTCAAACTTCTGCCTCCAGAACTACTGGAAGTGGCGGCTGATCCAGGAAGTTGAGAACCTGCCCTAAAATCTTCGGAATTGCTAAAGGCGGATCGTAGCTCTCCAGTAAGCGATGCGAAGTTATCTGAATGATGATGTGGGGTTGCAGGTGCCGAGCGATGAATGGACATTGGCATTGTTGTTAGATTTGCATTGCACGCAGAGTTTGGATGGCTCCCGTAAATAGACATCGGCGGAGATTTCGCAGAGCGAGGTGAGGAGTTTGGAGTTGATTTAGGTGTCAGCTGCTGTGCCTATATTACATGATATTATTTTCTGCATAAATCAATAACATTTACTACTTCCATCTCAAAATTCAATCCCAAAACCGAACCAATATAAGAAAGTAGTTCCTACTACGTCGTACTGTCACCTTAATCCTCTTCGCTGAAAGGAGTTCTCCGAACTCCCACAAAGAAGATCTCACTTTGCTCAAGGCATTTTATATTATATGTACCAATCTTATATATCTACTATCTCCATGAAGGATCTTCCTCCATGTCACACACACTATTTATAGATGTACATGCTTCACGCGTATCTAAGTCTTTAGAAAATGTATTAATGCATGTAAATGTACATACCTTGAGAAGCTTCATAAGCCCTTCCAGTTGTCCCATCATGTGGCTTCTGGAGTCCTGAAGACTTCCAAGCTTGTCTTCCAATTCCAATTTGTGGTAGCGAAGTGCTTGGAGTTCGTCAAACAATATTGGCTCTACCGGCTCCCCGTTTAAGTATTCCAGCTCTTGTTGAGCTCTATATTGCGTAACAATAAGGGTAAATCCTCCAGTCTCATTAAAAAGCATGGAATGGATATACTAAAAGGGAAGGGGAGTGCATGTACTCTAATAAGTTACTGTAATTTCATAGAAACGCTTTATACCTGAGACGAGCGATTTCCCGCATAATATCCCGATTTCTAGCTTCTAGTTCGCTGATCATATCCCTCTGTGTTTGGGTAGAATCAAATAGACTCATGCTAGTCTGGGACATCGTTCGACTATGCTGTAATTCCAACAAAGCTTTATTAAACCGCAATTCACGATCACGACAAGAGGTAGAAACGAACTACTCTTGTGCGATTCCTTCCTTCCTTTACATTTCGTCAACGCTTTACAAATTCAACGAAATTAAGTTTCAGGTAAAACGAATTTCTACTACACTACAAATACTTAAGAAGTGTTACACTGATAGTTAAACAACTCTAATTCATTTGAATTGAATCATTGCCGAACAGAATGGCGGATCTTAAGAGTAGAGAGGTACATATACATAATACGGGAGAACTTAAAGAGGACTTTGATGAATTGATAATTAAATTATGAAGAGGTATATGAAAAGCAGAGCAGATATAAAAGACGGACCTGCATAACATCATACATTGAGGAAGGCTATATCAAAACAAATACATTGAAGTCAGTACAAATTAGGTAAAACCAAATTCCATACAAGTCAAAATAATAAACACGATTGTATTTGTGGGTGAACAGAGATAGGAGTAATATTAAGTGCAGAGATAGAAGTAAGTAGTAATAGTAAATGTTTTAGTACGTACAGAATCGAAATCGAAATAGGAATCCCTAGTTGGAGCATTTCCATACGTTTCATACTTAATCAATTCAACGAAGTGTGTTAATTAGGTTTCATTTCATTTCATTATGCAATTAGATATCAAAATCACGACTTTATGTTAAGAGTGTTCATGTTTTCGCTTCAGTTTCGTATGCCTTGCAAGAGAACGTAAACGCACACAGTACTTAATGAATAATACTTCTACAGATATAAAGATGCATTAAGAGTCAAAATTTGTGTGTAACATTTGTACGTATGTATATAAAGTATCACAGAGAGGATAACAACATGAATAGGTAAGTTTTACATCAAGTAGAAGTATTTACTTATACACTAGGGGGAACGAAAACCTCAAAGGGAACTGAATAATTAAGTTTATGGAATGAATCCTCTTGAAAAAATGCTTTGAAAAACCGGTATCTCTCTACCGAATAGTTTACATTCCCTTGCAAGTTACATGCCTAATTAATAAGTTAGGTAGAAGTATCATGGTATGAAAAGCTGTTTCAAGTGTATAAAGTTGGAATTAATAGACTCATTTTCATCATCTGTCTCACATCGGATTGTGTATGGTGAGACAATCTGTAGTTACACTTAATGAAATAGTTAATCAACAAAAATAGAGCTTGCAATCATCGCTGCAGTTAAGTATAAGTAATTTCCTGGCATTTTCATCAAAAGTTGGCATGAAATCGAAAAATATTTCATTTCTACGTATAATGAAAATGATATAGCTGGAAATACAATGGAAAAGTAATTAAAAGGATGTAGCTGCCATTGTTAGAGTGGCTGAAGTTGAATTTGCATGTAAATAAGAATCATTGAATTCGCCAAAGCGAGAATTGAAAATGTATTGTGAGTTTGTGTGAGTGAGTCAGAGAGTAATTCCACTTTTGCGCTCATTCAGTGTGAAATAATGAAGATGTGATGAACTTACAGGATACTTGGACTCTGAAGCAAGGCGAGCTGTATATCGCGCAATGAGTCTGTGCTCTTCATCGCTCTCACTCATACTCTCTGCGTAACAAGTATTCATTCTGCTAGGTCTACACAAAACAATTAATAAAAACACAAGTGCGTTTTAGTAGAAAACACAAACCAAAGCACAATAATTATTCAAATGTAATTTAGCTACAGCCATTAATTGTCTATGTGTCTACGTTAAATAAAGTTATTTGAAGCAACATTATCCAACACCATGAATTTCTGAATTCTACTACGGCAAAACAGCATTACAGTCTTACCCATGGCCCAGCTCCAAAGCAAACATCTTCTGGTCATTGTAAGCATCCAGAGGCTCGTAGACAGCAAAGCCATTGTGGCTAGGCAAAGGTGAAGGCGGACTATGTTTTTTAGGTGGAGCGCAGTAACATTGAATTGCAAAGAGAAAAGAGACCCATTCCAATAAAACGTTTACATATTAGTGGCAAGAATGCATACTGTTCCATAATGTACCATTACAGTTTACTGCGTGAACACCAAATGTGAGCACACTGTCTGCCCTGCAAGTGTGTACATCACAGGCAGTTCGCTTTTATACTTTGTAAATGTATACAGAAGAGGTATAATGGAATAAGGGACATAAAAATTTAGCACCCGGAAAGCTAGAGAGAGCTACACACTAGAATTTTAAAAACTTACACAATATGCGAGAGATTTAATGGCCTTTCGGGCTGCTCGGGGAAGCGAGGCATTTTCTTAGATTTCTCCGGCATGCACCTCAGAGACTTCCGGAAGGAGTTCCGAAAACTTTTCCCACCAGATTTCTACATCAAATGTAATTATCTCATTATCAAAGCTGCCTCATGATGATGAAATATTACTATCAGCATAAAGTGCGCTCTACTATACTTACACTTGTAATATATTCTTTAACTTCATGTTCCGTCCTATGATTATCAGATGTTTTTCCTTGCCAGAAACAATTCTGGCACATGTTAAAATTAGAGCATTTTTGACACTTGTAACGAAACCCCTGTATGTTCCCTACTTTGCATACACTACACTGCATACCGTGGTTAACTGTAAAAGAACAATACAAGTAAGATAAAAGAGGATGTCTCATTGTCAATGTAGTCCCAAAGAAGCTATGTTTTAATAATTTGTAACATCGTAACATAAACCTTCTTCAACAGTAGCCATAGACTGCAGTAAAGGCAGCCACATCATGCATGGTGGTCCCGGATCGCCGAGTAATGCATCCAAAAATCCATTCACAGAAATTTTACTGGTCTGTACAGAGGAAGTAATAGATTATTTATTAAGGCAATTTGCGTTGCATTAGTTAACGTGCAGTTCATTGATACTACACACACGCACACACTATATGAATTGGTTTGTATACCCCATCAAATATTGTCGACGCAAGTCCATCGGTAAACCCAAATGTAGGCGATTCCAACACCATAGCTGGAAGAGCAAGTACTTCTTGTAGATACTCCGAAAAGCGGGGTACGACCAAATTACCATTGACATCGGAAATTTGTGAAAATATATCTAAATACAATCACATTCCATTGAATCTTCTGCAATTACATATTTTCATGTTAGTAGAATTTAAAGTTTTGTTTAAAAATTTACATCTAAGCTTGTCGATGAGCTTTCCGCTGCATAGAGTAACTAGTCCTACTTTTACAGAAAACACTCTGACTCTTCCGCTCGTTTCACTAGAATTAAACGTTGCATGTAAATCAGAAGGTTCAAATGACAAAAATTAGTATTGTAAAGAATATAATGTATGTAGATTCTGAATGCTCACTTGTCATATGCAAACAGTATCCACGATAAAAAATATCGGACACAGTTGAAAACATCGACCTGATTTCCATGCGGAAGACGCTTGTTCAGGTTCACATACAATGAAGTCACAACCGACTCTACCTTTGGCACAGTGATAATAGAATAAGGATCTAATGCATTGAGTCCATTCTCCCGAATTCCTTCGATCACATTCCAGATGTCAAGCAAAATAACTGCGATCATCAAAGCAACATCTTTAACATCGCATTCCTTACAATTGTGTACTTAATTCAGGAAATGCCTCCGACAAAAGTTAGTTGACAAAATAATGAAAGAGAAAGAAAAATTGCAAATCAATAAGTGAATGAGGAAAACAACGAGGGAATCTGTATCTCACGATATTAGCACAACAACAAGTCCTTTAAGATAGAATAAGTAAAAGGAAAGGCACAATAAAACTGTAAGCCCTTTTTAAGGTACTTACAGTTTGACTTTTTTTGAATGTATCGTAGTTTAGCAGCCGTGCGGTAGGAAGCAAACCGAATAGCATCAAAGCCGAGTTCTCTGAGCTCTTGGACAAGTAGTGATAAGTCTTCGGAGTCTACGGAGCTATTCGTTGGAAGATTCATGCTGGCTGCCGCATTTATTGATACCATGCCCACTATTTCCTTTCCTTGCTCCAACTTGCACAGTTCGAAGACGCTGTTATTCTAAGAACCACCAAATGTCTTTATAGAATATCTACAAAACAAAATGTACCTGTATAAATTATATAGGATAAGCAATATGTGTACAAAATAAACACTTGTCTAATGCCCTACTTGCATTTAACTTAATCTGCCAACAGATATCTACATTGCATACACGGAAAATTATGTTAGTACGTTTAAATCTTAACTCTTATCTCTTTTTAAATCTGTCTACTCTATATAAATCTTAATCATTTACTTACCTTTTAAGGAAGTCACTCCAAATCTCTTGACTTGTACAGAACTTGTTTGCACGTTTTAATGTTAAATCAAGGAAGTGGGCATAAAAATATGAAGAGATTACTTCCATCCGTTATACTATGTCCCATTTCTCAATTACATTACAATCAATCCATTTTAAGCGGATATGTCGTACTTCCAATGTAGTAAGCTGAATGTTCTTGAATAATTTAGCTTGCTTGAAAACCGCAATTGATTGAACTGAGAATCCGAGAAGCAATCAAAGAACCAAAATTGCACGATTCGCAAACTATTACACTACAATGAATTCTGTATTTTCACCGTGACCAATAACCACAACCACTACGTACAGACAGACCGCAGAATTTTGGCTAATTATAGGTCTATCGTTTAGTGGAGCAAGCAGCCAATACCTACAATTAAAAAATAAATGTGTCAACTACTTGTTAAACTGTTGTGTCATTGTGTCACATACGCCAATATGTTTAACTTCTTCCATTTATATAAGGATGGGATATTTTTAAGAAATTAACTACGTAATTTTATGCTTGTACACAAAGATTACTAGAAAACCCGGATTTTGACAGTGTAATATTTCACAATATTTACGTCTTTGCTGGCAACTTGTAACGAAATTTGTAGCTTTTAACTAATTAAAGATGGAACGGCGAATGGAAAGCTTTGTGCAATAAATGGTTTAACTTTAGTTGTTAAATATTTAAACAGGAAAAAGTAATTTAACGGGGAAAGCTATAGTTTTAGTAACTTAACGTGGTAACAAGCTGTTACAGTAGAAGTTTGACAGATTTTGACACGCTGACACTTTACGTATAATATTATTCGTTTAGAAAAAATTTGTACACGTACGTGAGTGTGAGAAGGGTGTGTTGGTAAATGAATGAAGTTAACAAATGTGGACTGGTAGGGGCGAACGAAGGAAATGACTTATTAATTTATTGTTAGTTGGTGTCTGGTTTCTGTTTGGTGTTGGTAAGATAAAAAAATTGTCTGTCTACAGTTAGGTTGTCTGGAGCCAACCGCAGAGAATTGTTTTTTGTATGACTGTCAGGAAATGAAAGGAAAAGACATGACCGAACGAAATGCGTACACAATACTATAGAATACAAACACCTACCTAGGCCAAACTAAACAAATACCGTGAATGGAGAAAAGTGGAAAGTCCGTGTCGGTTTTATTGCCACTGCGATGTTTTGTAGTCCACAGCAATCAGCAGTAACAGTTTGATGGATTCTCCCGATTCAGTCTTTCACTGTTCAATCTTTCTCGGATCTTACGGTTTCGCTTGAGCTTTTAATGTTTTGATTTGACACACTCTCGGGTTTTTCCTCTACTGCTGTCACTGTGACTCTACTATGTACAATTATTAGTGCAGCCTTCGCCTTGTAATGAAAGTGAAAGCTTTGTGCTAATAAAACTAAATGCAAAAATGTTCAACTTTCGCCGTCAACGTAGAAACTGTGAATGAACGGGGGAAATCTTTCGGTACATAATCTCGGGAGTCAGACAGATAATGCAGAAATCGGTAGTATTTCGGAGTATTCGGAGTGTGTGTGTACAGTTCCCTTTGCAGACATGTGTACTGTACTCTAGTAGTCACAGGATTCTGTAGTATCTAAATAATTCCGGAGTGTATGTTGCCTGTAGCACTGCCCTTTTTAACTTTTACAGTTCTTGTTGATAGTTCGGTTTGCTACTCCAGTTTGCCTGTGTTTTCTGACTTCTTTCATCCACGGCAGCCTATAGGCTACTGAAAATAATAACAAGTAACAAACAACACGAACTTTCTCCGGAAATAGGGGTGGATGCATACCCACTGTACACTGGAGATGGCGCAAAGACCTTCACTGCAAACACATTTTCAGTTTTCTCCAGTCGGTCCTTTCACCGACAATCCAGGTGAGTTTTAGCTTAGCTTAGCTTTTATGTCAGCATAGCTGAATTCACCATGTATCTCTATGTGCAAGCAAATGGTAAAGTGAATGTGAAGTGATCATCTAAATGTTGTAGGGAGGTGTGTTTGTGTGTATGCATATTCAATCTCTCTCTGTGTATGTGTTGTTGTGTTCTGCTAAACTTCACTTTTTCAAATATTCTTGCTCCTTTTAGCTCAACCACTTACTCTGTACACTTGTCCAATACACAAACAAGTCAAGTTGTTATGTAACAACTAATAATCACAAACACATTCAACTTTACTAGAAAATTTATATAGCCAGTGTAGCTAAACACAAATTAAGATTCTACTAAAAAGTCTAAACACTTACCTTATTTACACACACGGATAGATTTATAGTAATCTATCAATTTTAAGTGTTCCTCTTGCGTGGGTGTATAAATAAAGTGCAATGTAATGTGAAAATGTAAATAAAACAATTGGTAGGTTGTTTGAATTCCAACCTTTAGGTGTTTCGAGAGATTCTGTCTGTACTAAGAAATATGTAGTAAATTTCAAAAGAAAGATTTATTTCTTGTTAGCTCAAAATACATACAAGTTGTCATTCAAAACGAAATTGTATGTGTATTAATTACTACATAGACTTTAACAAATAATAATCATGCTCAACTTGCTAAGTAAAGCTTAAGTCGTTAATTGAAAAGTTGACAACATCATCGTGTAGATTCTGTTTTGTTACTAAGACTAAGAGTGGAGTATTTACTTACAAGACTCAAGACAGCTGGTTGTAAAAAGAATCTAATCACATTGCGGTTTGCGAATTAATGTTTACAAGCAGCCTTGCAGTGCAATTGCAGTAGTTTCCTTACTTCATTCATAATAATTATCAAGTTTATCGAGCGTAAATGGAGCAACGTTCGTGTAGATACCCAACTGCAAATTTACATAGCGAATTAAAAGGAAGTGGACTAAAAGCCTTATCGATGTCAGTTTTATTACAATTAACAATCTCCATTTCTTCACCCTGGGTTCAGATGATCTCTTTGATGATGTCGTTATGACCGAAGAAGTAGCATCATTTCATATCTTATTCACAAGAGTTGTATCATAATATTATTATGATCACAAACGTATAGTTCTTGAGTTTTACAAGGTAAGCTCTTTTATTTTTCATTAGTCTAACCAATGCTTCTTACCTACTACATACCTACCAAATTAAAAGTTTACCAAGCAATTCATTTCTTTTTAAGCCGGGTAAAATTCAGTGCATAGATTCATTTCCATACCTTAAATGAATACCTCTACATTATACCATTACCGTTGTAACACCTTTAGATTCAAATCAAGTAAATACAATGAGATTTGTAAATATTTTGTCGTACAGTCCCACTGATGAAGCTTTTCATGGCTGCCACCCTGTCGATATAGGAAAGAAAATTGAATACGCGAAGTTTATTTTATTTAGTCAGATTGATTCAGTTTCGTATTTTACTTCACAATTCATAACTTATACAGCAATGAAAAGTAAAGATCAGAAACTTCATTTTCTTACCAAGTAAACTTATTATAGATCATTTTTAAGTATCGCATTGTAATAATAAAATGAACTGTTTTATGCCATTATCTCATCATATTGTTAGTTAATATTTGGCAATGGATTATGGTAAGACCTCTATATAAATGATAAAGTGAGGTTAGCATTAAATTGGCGAAGGAGTAACATCTTTTATCGTGTCATCAATGATGTCAATGGAGTTTGGTAGGGATTTTGACAGTATATAAACATTAAAGCATCATTGTCAGCAAAAATACTGCAGTGAAAGCAAATATTTAACACGATCATATAAAATGTCCTTACTATTATCATGTTGCAGACAATACTAGTCAATGTCATACAGTATGCTATAGAAGCATATAAATCTGCAACAGTAACATCGTATTTGAAATAAAATACTGCGCTGCACTTACTGGTATACTACCACTACTGTAGTTTCGATCTATAACATAAAATTTTATGTACCTCTAATTAGATCGTAAAACATAAGACGTAAGGTTTATTTTTAGAGCTGCCTGGTTGAGAAGGTGGTTGAGAAAACTTCATATCATAATATTCTCGTGTCACTGAAAGTTGAGAAGACCCAAAGGACAAAACTTAAATCATATAACAAGTAAAACATCACGCTCTCATGCATTTCAGTGGGGGCTGTGGGAATTTAAAGCGGATGATAATAACAAGAACAAGTCATACACACACTATACACCGTAGTAGCGATAGCGAGTTCTTAATATAGGAAATGCTTGGTGCTTTGAAATATGTTTCATTATTGCCCTGTGAAGATTGCGATACATGTCATCAAAATTTCCCATCTCTAAAACTAAATGCTAAAAGTGTATAGAGTATTTACGCAGCTGAAATAAAAGAATCATTCACAACAAAGTGTCTGGGTGAAAACTGATAATTCTGTGAATCTGCTCTTATCTAATCTTGTATAAAAATACGTGCTGATTAGATTACGAATTAAGGTCTTCAGGTAGCTAAAAATCATGTCCCCCCGGACGTGGATGTAATTCATTCTATACAGTTTTATCTTATTCGTTTCTAATAATTACAGCTCATGGAGATTGTTCCTAGAACAATCATTGTGAGGAAAGGAAAATCAGTTTAGCCCAAAATGACCGACAATAATCAAATTACTACTGTGGTCAAAAGTGTAATGCAAGGCTGAAAAGCTGCAGCGCATTCATTTACCTACTTAAAATGAAAGTGAGACTTGCAATTAGAATTTAAACTCCACGTTCAGTTTATGTACTAGATGTTGGGGACATCTTTGTTAGCCAGAGAATTTTTAGTAATTTCCCCATACAAAATCATACGTTATACGTGCCACAATACTATACTTTTTATTCTCCAGTTTTCAAACATTATCTTTTTAATACTACCTAATAAATTGAATCCCTGCTATAAGAAGAGTATAAAGTGATAACTAACGTAAGTACTTTACTATATTATTACCAATAATCCTTTTTAAGTACCTTTTTATCTTAATTCTCTACCAAAACTATATTATATCCAATTTTATGTGAATCATGGACATAATATACGCACTCATCTTATGACATGTTATTTGGACAGTGAAGTGTCAAACCGGACGTGGATTCCAGCAATACTGTAACACATTATGGGTATACTTATTCGGTATATTATTCGTATGTGTAGTGTACTCATGCAAATGCCCTATCCTGTTTTTGGTGTTTACACAGTGTTGATACAGATAATTCCTCAGTTCTTGCCAATCACTGAAACTGAGCACAAGTGAATTAACCTAATAAAGTTTAGAAGTTTTTATAAAGATTCAAAACGTGAGAACGTAAACGAACTTCATAGTTGATACTGAACCACAATTTCTAGATACCGGTAACCTGTACAAGTGTTATTAAATAATTAACTCTGAGCTGTTTAGTTAAATTATACAAAGTGTCACGTTTAAGCTTTTTAATTACAAACCAAATAATTTGGCGTAGGTATCGAAAGCTTTTTTGCTTACACTAAACTTTGAAGTGAATTCATCAGCCAATACTCAGTATACTACTTACCTATATACCTTTGGGTTAACTCAATATACTTTCGAAGTTCGTTATATTTTGTTTTAACATATAAATTCTGCAACAGGAATGTATCAGGTGGATTCCTTTGTTATGTTACTAGTTGTCATTCCTTGTTGAAATGAGTGACTCTTTGAACTTGCTGACCATTCTATGGAATCTCAAACAATGCTACCCATATCTCTCATGCATTAGGTAATATTTTTTTATAATTTATGTTTTTCGGTTGCTTACTTGTTGATTTCTCTCACCCGTTGTATGACTGGTTTTGTTTTTAAATTGTGTTCAATTTGTTTTGTCTTGCATTCCTTTGACATGCAACTGTGTATTTCAACTTGTTCATGTGTATTCAATGTAAAGCACGTTGTGCTGACATTTTAACTCTGTGTCGGCGAATGTTTTGGATGTTCTATACTAGAACCTTGTAAACAAATTGCTAACAGAATGATATGGGAGGTTAGAAGTCAAGTTCATCTGTCAGTTAATTATTAACGTGCAGATGAATTGCTACAGTATATGTGTGCTCGATGTCCAACGTTTAGTTTTCATGATACTTTGCCGGTAAAACTCCATATATATAAGTATCTGTAAAACAATGCTCCGTAGCTTGCATGTTTTGTATACTTAAGTACAGAACGAGTATTACTACGCTATTACGGCTTGCTACCGTATAAAGACGTGTATTAGGAATGACATGTAAACTTAAGCACGTTAGGATTCACTGAGTCTTATAATTGCATAATCGTCTGATATGTTGAACCACTTGACTCACGACTCATATTAAGTGTATATGATTTTTCCGCTTAATGAAAGATAACGACAAAATGTATATGGAGGACATTTGCAAATTTGTTTCATTCACTTTTTTTACGTGATGTATTTGTTTTGGCGTTGATTAAGTCTACTAGCCCGAATTCATCAATGTGATGTGATGACAGTGATATGACAAGGTTTATCTACGAAATGTGTAGTGCACAATAAAACATTTGCATAGCCATATATAATCACAACAAATTTCTCTTGAAAAATGGAATTGCACGCATACTCATGCATGCATGTTACATTTGTCAAACATGTTTTATTCATGACAAAGTTTTATACAAAGTGTACTAATTGCTACAATTCAGTTGTATTATATTCTAATTACGTATTACGGATACTAATTGCTGTTAATGTACAATATTAATGCACCATTTCATTTCTCACACATTAACTACATAAAAGGAAATATTACCTGTGCACACTGTAAGGTATTGGTACCTATATATAAAATACTGTTTAACGTGATTTTTTAATTATTAAAGCATTGTAGATCATACTGCATCCAGTCTCTCCTATGTTATGCAAAGAATTTTACGTTTAATGTTGTTACATTCAGCAAAGATTAGCGTGGTTGATAATATAATAATTAATTAGGAGCTGAATTAAATTTTCCTCAATTCTTTCGTCTAAATCGTCGTCTACTCTAAAAATATAAACTCACAGTATACATAATGATATTACCAAGAGACATGACATAATATGTTTTAGATTTAAGTAGAAGTTCTAAGGATTAGTTACTTTTAGATGATGTTTTTGGAGATTATCTTTCATTTTGTGTATTGCTGCACGTTCCTGTACAGTAGCTATGTAATGTAGGGTTTGCAAATATTTTTTATTGATGGGCAGTACCGCCACAGTGCAGCGTAAAGGTGCTAACATGCCTTGTGCTTGTTTTCCATGTGTGTACATGCTAATAGTACAAGGTGTGTTTTATGTTATATCTTCAAATATATACACAAGTAGTAACTCAATGAACTCGGGCATATTATCAGTATAGAGTGATGGGGACGGCTTAAATATTTACGCAAACTGCTTCTGGTGGTACTAGTGTGTTAGTCTACCTACACACATACATAATAATGTGTAATGTGCACGCACACATGTACATTATAACATAACGCAAGTAACCCATGTCACACAGAAAGAGGGTCCCAAAAGCACAAGCGCTGCTAGCCGGTAGACTAATCTTCAACTCACATCATATCTCGTCAAGTTACTTAACAAGCAAAGGGAAGAACACAGGGAGTTCGACACACATGCTTTCCTTCGGTCTCTCTATGTCTATCTCCATCCTTCTGCTTACTTTAAGCAGTATCCGCACATTTGGTGAAGTAAAACTGTAGCCCTACATTCAGTTCAGTTCTCTTCAAGCTCAGCAGGCTGAATGAGCTTTCCGCCCAACAACAACACACAAAGCTACTTGAGCCACCGTAACTAAAGTCACAATAAGTAACTTTGTCTCTGAAGGCAAGCCAACTGACTTGCCTGTCTTCTCACATAGCTGAAATATCAACTGCATCACTTAACTCTTCCGAAGGGTAGTTCCGATCATATGTTGTGTTGAGACTACTACGGGAATAGCATATTACTAGACACAAATACACATAGCGTCGGGAAAAGAAATAAAGTGTTGGCAAAATTGACTTAGTAATTGTATTAGAGGAATAATACTCATCTCCTCTTTAGCTGCCAGATGTGATTTGGCTTGTTCTCCAATTCCAATGGACAAGTTTTGTCTTCCAAGTTCTATCTACTACTAGTATAGTTAGTTGGTTACAGTATTGTAGAATTAATACAGTGGGTTGTGTGCGCGTGTGGTGGTTTGTGGTAATTTAGGTATGGTTCCAATAATCCCACATAGGAATTGTACGTATTGTTGTTAGTTATATAAATGTCAAGTATTGTAATAACTGTATAGGATGAGTTAATTGGTTGATACTACAACGATTATTGCGGATTAAGTACACAGAGACAAATGGTGGTGCCAATAAGTAAACCAACTATATAGACAGTCAATATAATTAATAACTAATCTACCCATGGCTAATGTAGGTGTATTATGAAACATATAAGATTTTACTTATGTAAATTAAGTGACACACTAGTACATTATTTTGTTCTTGACATGTTTAAATGAAAATATTAAATGTTTAGACAGTATATTCACGACAACAAACATTAAGTTTAGTTTATTATAGTTGTGTTGTGTCTGCCAAAGAATTTACTTGACTCATCATACAAAGAGACAGGGCAGAGCGAGAACGTCATACGTCATACAAAGTGAAGTTAAGCCAAAAATAGTGCAAATTTCCATCGGTTCCAGTGTATGAGACAACAAGTTAAACATAGAAAATAGGACAAGTTTGACTGTTCATATGCAAGCTCATCGTTTAAAAATTGTTTAGGGGATTTCCACAGGAATCTATAGCAAAGTACATGCAAATAATAGGAAGTTTGGCAAGCAATCATAAAACGAAATGAAAATATGTAGTGGTAATGAAAGCGTTAATGGGTTTCACGATTTTGTTTGACAGTGTGGTTAAAAACACGGAAAACGAAAGGCATATTGTTATTTGTCATATGTAGGCTGTTCTTTTCTATATGTAATGTAATTATTACAAAATGCGTAGCCTGCAAGCGTGTGGCACAGGAAATCAAATGCATGCATGAATGTATGCTCCTGTATCCGAGAAGGATGTACGTGTTATAATAACGTAATATAAAATGTATTGTTCAGGAAAGTATCGTAGTAGTGTGGGTGATTTCCGTGGTCGATAAGGATTCACAAACCAACTGACAGCACTACTAGACTGCAAGAAACTACTATTCTTGGCATTCTCCTCGACACCACAACAATTGGCAGATACTACTAAACGTGTACTAGTCCACACACACATATACACATCAGAAACACTGTTCAATATGTTTAGTTTCCATAAACAGCTCGCTACAGCAAAATGTGAGTGAGCTCATTGTCTGAAAGTTGAAAGAGTGAAGGAGTGCTCCAACGAATGCAATCAAGGGATTATTACAAGAGATAGTAGTAGTAGCTTTCCCATTTATAAACACAACACACGTAGCCACGTTGTTGAAACAAAACTGATGCAGTTTTATTATCAAGTTGCACCGCAATGCATTTCATTTGTGTCTGACTTGTGAGTCTGAAGGAACATAATACAGGGAAATATGCATGCATTTGTGTTAGTATTATGTAAGTTCTTGTAATCCACAGAGTCGCCATACGTGTGTTGCTGTGAGTGTGGGAGCTGTTTCATATTCAGTTTTGTGTTATCTGACAGTGAGCACAGTAGCAGTCAGTGAATTCATCTGAAATGTACAGTTGAACGTTTGCTGGAGACTGGAGTGAGTACATATACACGATACGAGAATCTTTCGTTGCGATAAACGAGATGATAGTGCAGTGCGGTCGGTTATGTTTGACACGGGAGTGTAGGGGAGGATAGGGCAGACAACGCAGTAGACTGTGGATAATAAAGTGACCCACCCGGAACAACCAGTCTGGCAGTTTTTATTGCGTTTGGATTTTTAACTTATGAAGTCAGAGCAAAATTCGCTTGTAATAATAAAACTGTAGTTGTTGGTATTCCTTTGGTTAAGGTACAAATCTTGTTTGGGAAAAACGTGTAGAGAAAGTAAAGCAAAGAGATTTTAAAGCATCTTTAAACACTAAATTACATTTTCAACTAAAAACTGTTCCTTAATGAAGTGATCGTTTCTCATCTGCGTGCTTATTCGTGATACTTTATCTTAATTTCATGTTTAATTGCAAATCGTGACGAACAGTAGAATTACTGCACTGTTTACGTTTATTAGCCAACCAGTTCCAGTCACTATAATTACTACTACTACTACTACTACACACGTCACACAGCTCTATGCTAAAAGCTACACGTAAAAAACTGAACATATAACTTGACATTATGACTTAAAGTGAGACTCAGTAAAAATGTGTTGATGTATCTGTATGGATTTATGTAAAGTGGTGAAAAGTAAATATATAAAAACTAGCAATAAATCATGTTGACATTTATTTGCTATTTAATAATACAACAACCCTTTAGAGTGAAAGTGTTGTACGTGTTGTGCAATAAAACTTAATCCTAAAGGATAAATTTCAATACCTTTACTTACATTACAACATTGTATGAAAGTAAATTATTTGCACAAAGTGTTTGTTCAAAAAAGTTGTCTGATAGTAATTACTAAAAGCTTATAAGTTGGAATACAGTATTAAGTGTGTAGAGAAATATTTAACTGTTGAAGCAGTTGAAGTTTTAATCGTAATAATTGTTAGCGTATAGCTAGCATCTACATTAAAACCCAAAACCTTCAAAGCTGATAACCTTAAAAGATTTCCTCAACCACATTTTCACCATCATATCAAGAAAAACTAATACATAGACATAATACCTATTGAAAATGGAGTAAGCTGATTTAAATTCTATCCGAAAGCAAATTAGAAACGTTTAACTCATCAAAAAGGTACACTGTGAAAGCTAAAAAATGGAGAGAGTCGATGGAGTGATGTTTATTTTCAAGAAACCTGTCTATCGCGGTTTCCAGTATCTCGAAATGTAAGTTGCTCATCTTCTTTGGTATAATATTACAATGTGGGATCAATATACGTTCCCTTCCAGTCCTCTAGTTAGGTTTGGTAGATAATACACGTATCACAAACAAAATATTATGTCAGCAATGTTTAATGTACATTTTAACCTGATAATACAGGTTGAGCTGGATTCTAGAAACAAGGAACATGTATTCATGTATTTCCTAGCCTAGCGTAAATGTTGCATACATTTGTGTCATGTCAAATTTATATAAACTTCATGTTGTAATTCATTGAAAATGTAATGAGTGCATACTTGGCTCATTGCCCCTACTTGCACTGACTGTTTTTATGAGCTGTTGTTTATGTTTGTGGATCTATGTATGTTTTAACCTATTTGTTTTATGTAAACCAGGAAGCAGGAAAATTATCACATTTCAATGCTTAATTAGTAAATAATTAGACAGTTTAAATATGCAATTACTTTGTTTCTGGATGATATCTCCCTGTAGGAAATGGAAGGTGGTTCGATAGGAATGTTGTCACAAATCCAGCCATGTTGAATGTTTACATATTTATATTTATGGGATTTTTCCTTGTCTGCAAATACTAAGTAAATAAATTGTAAATAACATTTTGTGAAGTCCTATGTTATGCAATTCATACGACAACTTACTTAGCTAGCTATAATAGGGTACATGGTACACACAATTCTCTAAAATTACATTTGAATGGTAGACTGTAGCTTGCCAGATAGGTGACCAAGTAAAACGTGCTTTTAATTATCGGTACGTATAAAAATTCTAAATGTAAATAGCATTGTATAATTTTATTGTGATACGGAAGGATTACTTTATATTGCTATACATTTATATTTATGTAATACCCTATCTACAAAAACTTCAGTTCACATTTCAAATTATTTGCAGAACTCTAATACAACTTTACGAATTCCTATTATCTTTCATTGCCATTATTTGGGTGAGGACAGCCAAAAAAGCTTATTAAGTATGCACCTTGATTGACGTGCTTAATAATTGATTTTATGGAACTACATCTGTCGACTTGTTCGTAGAAATTCAGAATCCTGAAATAAAATTCAGTTAGCGATTGTTGAAACATCTTTATGGCCAGACAGTAGTTGACTTGAAGGTATACTTTGTAGGTAAAGTAGTTTAGGTATGTAAACATGCAGTATTTATTCTCACAGAATATCAAAAACGTTTGCTACATGATCATAAAGTTAGTCAATAGTATTTTACCATATTTTACTGCACACTGTGCACACATTACCTATCGTAAAAATGTAGATGGAAAGGTAGCAATTTTTCTACTGACATGTACTTGGAACTTCGTAACAAGTGCTTTAAGAAATACTTTCTTTTTGCAGGCAGCATTATTTATTCGAATTATTCTTGTCCTTGTACTTATTCTAGAACATACAGACGTACACTGCAAATGTATCTTGTACTGATTATACTACTGTTCTGCTATATAAGCACTACTATACCTATTTATATGTAAATGTTTCTAGAGTTCTGTGAGTTTCGGTTTCTTACCTATTTATACAAGTCGGTCTGTCTAGTCCGCGTTGCCAGCGATATGTTCCAAAGGAAATGTGTTCTTTCCTAATAGTCTGTTCTGTGCACTTGTAAAAATTCGCTTACAATTGCCGTTTCGCAGTAGACTGTAGGGAAAAGCCGGTGTAAATATTTCATGAGCCCATATTTCATGCGAGAATGAAAGGAAACTTTCTCTGTGACCGTATTACCTAACGCTCACGTAATATCTGCAGTGTAAAATATGAGAGTCATACACTAGAAACTGTACTGCGTTATTCTCTTCGTCTTTTTACACCACTACCGTAGTAGTAGTGCCCATATGTAGGATCATCATATTCAATCATAAAGTTTACACAAAATCTGTCGTATAGTGTCTGCAGCATCACCAGATCATTGTACGCCAAGCGTGGAGTGAATGCTTCCCATTGTGTCAGAACAGCAAGGGATAAAATTCTAAAGTTAGACAATGCACTGACTGAAAGCACTGACAATTCACTCTGCACGGTGGTCATTTTGCTCACAATGGTCAATAATAGATATATATTTCTTCTGTATTTACAGCTTATATCAGTAATGTGCCAGAATAGTATAAAGTTCCATTTCCATTGCAAAGTGCTAATATAACACGGTCGATTTTTTAAATAGACGTATAGATAATACTACGAGGCTTACGAGGACAAAGCAATAAGATCCCACATTTGAGCACATGCTGAAGAATACAGGCGATGATGATGACTGTTACTATTGTTAGCATTGAACTTGATAGAACATTAGAATTTACTGTTTTTGGTAGGTATTATTACTATAGTAGAAAGGATGCTACTGTACACAGGCTGAGAATGATTTTACAAGGTAGTTTATAGCACACTTTCAGCACAATCTGTATTGTAGTGGACCTTTCGCATTAGCATTGTAGTCCGAAAGTCTTTCACTGATGCTGTGTATTCTACATTAGGCCGATTTTCCCAAACCATATTCTCACATCCCCACATCCCGAAGTAATCCCCATCGACTAGTATTCGTTAAAAAACGAACTAATAAAATTTGGCACCGCAATATAATATAAATGCCAGTGTCGTTTGTGATGTGAACGAATGGTAATAGTAATGGGAACTTAGGATCAGTTGGAAAGTATAATGGAAGGCAAATGATGGGAAAGCATTAACATTTAGCATTACCGTTTGTTTTCATTTCCAAGCGTGTATAGTCTCTTCATTTGCGGAGTTGAGTGTGTAGAAGTCATTCCTCCTTGCATTGTGCTGTGTCCTGTCAATTTTGTTCCCCCACAAACACACGACGGGTTTTTGGCCTTACCATACAGCTCGAGTCCTTTCTATTGTGCAATTCTAACATATTGATATTGCTCCTTTCCATTATACCATTACTTACTGTTGCGTCTATGTAAGTTGTGTCTATCTCTATCTATATATACCGTATCTTTATGTAATATTACATTTCCAACCTTTCTGTACTGTAAATGTGTATTGTGAATGTAACACTACCGCGGAATTCATTGTCATAGGTCGGTTATTGTATCTATTTCCATTCGTACACATTTCAACTACTGTAGTCTGTGTAGGGAATGACTGCTGTAGATAAATCTAATTTACAACTGATTGTCAGATATGAACCTTTTCATGGTGTCCCGTGTCATTCAGTGTCACTCATCACTATCACTTTTCCATTAATTCAACTTTTCCCCTGTATAAGTTTTGTTGTACATGAAGTCGCATTTATGTAAGTAACGCTTTTCCAAGAGCACAATGGTTACTTTCTGTACTCATATTATGTGAAGCAATAAAATATGTTTTCATTATATGTTACGTTTAATGTAATAAGCAAAACAATGACTAGGCGGAACAAGACAAGTTTTCCTTGTGGAAACCTTGAGAAAAAAATAAAAGAATTCCAATACTTCTTTCGTTGCACACTTGCTTTACACTGCCATAAACACAGAAACACATGAAATGTATTCGTTTAGGTTTGAGAGTATTTACAGCGATGACTCGTTGGAATACTTAGACATTTGAACTTACAGTGTGTAGAAGAAACAAGGAATTGGGCATATAAAAAGGTTGGTGAAGTAGGGGAGTTACAAATATTAATTACTATTGTAACTTTTCTCCACTTTATCATTTTAGCGTTAAAAATTAATATACAATTATGCAAATAACTTGCATTTCGTGACACCAGCTGCATTAATGAGAGGATGCGTGAGACTATATCGTTGCATTTGCAGTTAATTTTTCAAAAATGGGTAGCTTAAGAGCTTGGGGTAGAATGTTTGTGTAGAAATCAATGAAAAATGTGAATAGTTTTGGGATGACTTGAGCTTTTTATACATACAATAATGTAATTTGGCCAATAATACAGAAAATAACCCTTAAAACTTTATACCTTCTTTTCATAAAGGTTGCATGCTCATATTATTATACTTATAGAAACACGAGAATTTAATATGGATAATAATAGGACGACATAATGAATAGTATTCTCCGTATTACACACATGCTACACTTTATTCTTGTTTGGAACCGGAAGTGAGTAGCTTAAGTTTATTCGAAACGCGAAATTTTATTAGGGTCTCCGTATAACCGTAATTGATTGTTCTTTCGAACAAAAACGAGTGCTTAACCTTTAAGAGTAGTAGCGATCGTAGAAGTCGACATTTTGTCTGCCTTCAAAGCAAACTGTCTTGCATTGTTATCCAGAATGTCTGTGCGTACAGCAAATTTTATTCAATTTTGAAAGTTTGGAGAAGTTTTAGCAGAAAATAAGTTTGTAAGATATAAATATGGTATTCACACCGTTGCATGTCATATCTTGTTTAGTTTCTTTCCCTCCTAACAGCTAAAATAGATCCCTACTGCAGTGTTTGTATCAACTTCATCAGTTGTTCCAAACGAAAAGCTAATTCCGTAAATTTAAATTCTTTATACAATTTAGTACTTGCATACTTTGATAAAAAGCATCGGATATGTAGATGTAACTAATAGCGAAATATACAGACGGAACAAATAATTTTTAGGGTTACTAAAGTTCAGTTTGTAAAACAACGTGCACATTAAATATATACCATCATAAATACTTTTTCTGCTGTAGCAGAAGCGGAAAGAGCATCTTATAGATAGTGGAAAGATTCTCTCTGTACTGGGGGGCATTAAGGGACAAAACTGAATACAAGTATAAGGATAAGAGAAACGTAATTCGGGTGGCAACATGGAGCAGTGCTTCGGTGCTTGACCAGTAAAGGGAAGATGTAGGTTCGATTCCTACGTGGAGCATGATGCTGAAAAAGAGCTTTTAAATTGTCTGACATTCCAAAATCAGAAAAATATGAACTGGGGAAAGAAGCCAAACTAGACATTATTACAATATGAAAGTTTACAGTACAGTGCTCATGGCATCATCTTCACTAGCTTAATTGGAAAAGCATCCCTCTGGAATTAAGTACTTTGCTAAATTTTTTACGCCAATAACATAATATCCAATATTTTTTACAATTTGTAAAAAAACAGCACAAGAAATAATTTTTAGGTGCAGTGTCTATATTTGTGCAGTATTTGTGCGATTTGATGACTTTGGATTTATATTCAAGTATCAGTTTAATAGGAACCACCTTGGGAAAGGGTTATTTAAAAATTCGGTTACTTGCAAGGTTTAATTATTGCCTTGAGTTCTTCAGACACATTTTAGGATTAAAATATTTCCCGTTGTTTTCAGTCTCTCCAATGCAATATCTATAGGAGAAACTAACTTAAAAATATACACAGACAGTATCAGTAATGTAGAAGTATGCGATTAAGTTTATGCATATATTAACCCCGTTTCATATATACATTTCCAAGTACAGCATAACTCTACAAACTGCTTTACTGTCTGTCTAAAATGCAAAAAGGAAGAAATTATAATAACTTGTACGAGCAAAGTCTCAGGGGGTTAGGAATTGTAATGCAAAATGGGAAACATTGCAATTTCCTTGAAACAAAAAATAAAATTGTACTGAAAAATTGGCATATAAAAGTGAATATTTTATTGGTCACGTAAAGATTGTAATGCTACACACCACAGATAAGCAGTGCAGCTATAGTATAGTGATTATGTAATATGTATTTTATCTGCGTGCCTCGAAGTTACCTTTCCTTCCACCTAACACGAAAGAATAAAAAGACAACTGTTTAGCGTAGGAACAGTTTATAGTGTTATGTCAACTGTATTTTGTGTTCATAAATCTTCTGTAAATGGCAATGCATTAAAAGTATTAATGTTATACAGCACTTGCAGTGTACGAATAGCAAGGTTTTTTATACAGGAAGCTTTATAGCCTTTATGGTACGGCCATTGTAGATGTTTGACGATTGAAGAAAGCGATATTCAAACTGCTTTTTGAGCTTTGGCTGTGTGCAAGAAATAAAATGATATTATGTACTAAACTAAAAATCAACGTTACTAAATTATCTGCAGTGTACACATAAATATCACCTGCAGATAAGGCTTTCAAGCATAACTGATGTTTGATGTAGTCCTGTCATTGTTTAGAAAAACGATTTTAAGATAGCTGCAATTTATTTATTTATGTGTATATGTAGGACATATCGGCAAAATCATAAAAGTAGCATGTCTAAACCAAATCATTTCAGTAAAAATGTGATGTTCTATTGATGAAAATCAGTTCGGTCATGCAACTCCTATATGCATATAGTTGTAGATGGAAAGAATATCATTTTCGATAAGTATAAGAGATTCGTAGATTCATAAAAAATGTTGTATAAACAATGTGCAGTTAATAATATCGCTATTTTATCGTTATAGTATTGCTGCTTACAAGAATAAAGTAACTATCCTACTGTGCAGTGCAGCAAATACATTTTTGGTCACAGATCACGAACTCAACCAACCAAAGTTGTTATGTGTCAAGTCACAGTACAGTCAATAGATCACCGTAATTGCTAAGTAATAAGAATAATACAAGTATTCTTTTTTTTGACAAGAAAAACAACAACTTAATTGGTGCCTATTATAAATACACGATTACGTCACTCGTTTGTATAAGGCTTTTCATTTCATACTAACAAATTCGCACAGTTCCAAATGTGAATAACATTCGGGTTGTTTATACTACATATACCACATATACCACACTAAACAATCATCACAACAACCTTTAAATAAACTAACCCTTGACACCTATCTACTTCGCTATACCTTGAGCTTTGTTATAAATACGATGCTAAATAGATTTGAATATCTAAAACTATAGTTTTGCTAGCCAACTTCACAACAACATAGGAAAACCGCAACATTTGTTTACATTTACGTATACTTACGTTAGTACTTTAGTACACTGTACTATATATAATATTTACAGTATTACGTATTAGTATTGCTAGGTATAATTTGTAGCGTTGGTGCTTGTTCATAAATAATAACTTGCAAGGTAATTTGTTTCGTTAGGAGATGTAGGGAAAGCTTGACATTCTGTTGTGTAAATGTAAATATGTTCGGAATTTATGACTACGGCATATTAAGAGGTTAAAGTGCCATGTGAGGTAGCCATTGAAGATAAGTCATGTTGTCTTGTCATGTCTGATTACAAGTTCTTTGGTACAGGCACTGGATATGTTGGTAGTTCATTCATTACTGACAAATTACGTTTACTCTGCATTTTTTATTGGTGTCATATCATTCGATGTAAGCAATTCATGTAGATTGGTTGAGGTATACCTATGAAATAACAAACAATGTGTATATTATCTAGAGTGTAAATGTAAACTTGCATGGGTGTTGTATAAGAAGCTACTTAAACAATGTGTATGGAGAGTATGAATAACGTTTGTTACGGTTTGATTAAAATTACTATCTGTAATTTGACGAGATAAATAATGAATTTTTACACCCAGCATGCCCAATGTTGCATACGCACAAGAGCATTGAAGGTCTTTCAGAAAAACCAAATCTGGAAGATCTTTTGTGTTAAGGGACATATATATTACATTTAATATTCGAATACTGTTTGAAAATGAATTAGTGTGTAAGTATTTTGCATTTAATTGCAATTTCCCTGTTATACAAACGTGTTGTTTTACCTAATTGTAAGTAAAAAGAGCACTGAATGATTACAGTCTACTTTTAATTTTGCAGGGACGATGAACCATCGAAGTACTCTGCAATGAATCCAAAAGACAGAACAGCCAGCCCTGCTCATAGGAAGGGTTCGGCGGGTGCAGTGAGGCAAACCAACCAGGAAATTAGCTCATCACTTCCTTCCATTCCAAGACCCAATAGTGAATTTCGGTCTCCTAATAGTTTTGATCCTCTGGACACAAATGGGTCTGATGGAGATAACAAGACCACATTAAAAATCCATTTAGTCGACGGCGGCTTCAACGTTGTAAAATGTAGTGATACTACAGATATTAAGGTAATAAACTTCACAAAATTACTAACTATTATTAATAACTAGTACTCATTTACACTTTAATCGTTTCAGTTTCGGCAGATTTTCTTTACAGGGCCTTTATCCCTATGAGATCTTCCTTTGTTCTTAAAAGTTTTATAGTTTTAGTCTTGATATTAATTCTATCGAATATCCAAACATTGGATGAAATTGAATTTCAGGACTTTTCATTGTTAAGCTTTTTCTAACTCTTATTTGGATGTAAAATCCAAAGACCTTAGTTTATACTCATGCATTGAAACACTATGTATACCTATGCAATAATATTCCAAGGAATGTTTAAAGAGAGAACGTATATTCTTTCATACGCCGATGACATATGCATTACATATTTACATCATGTATAAAATTGAAAATTCTCATAAAGCTTTACATTATACTTACCAGTTAGAAAAGGCAAAGCTACATGCACCTAAAAAACGACATACATATTTGATTTAATTGTGCATTGAGAAAGAGTAAAAGTACGTAAGGTATTTGTAAACTATGCTTGTGGGAATTTTCTGCGTTCTCGTGTCCTTTTTCAGAATGCGTTTTGTTCCTCAGCAAGGCAGTGATGTGTTGATCATGAATCTCATCCTTCAAGTTCTTTCTACTAGACCAAAGAGACCCATTTTAGTCGAAATCTTATTATGTGATGTTATCTTCCCGTATCTGATGATTTGCTCGATTGCATTTGGTGGAACTGAAACGCTGGCATTCGGAAGGGTTCTTATTCTGGCGTTTTGTTGTAAAGAAAGGGGTGCTTTTCTTTCTCAGTCGTGGCATACAAATGAGACTGTGATTTTGAACTTGAGCTCTGAGAACATAAACTAAAGAAAACTGCAAAGATATTCTCAATGGTAAACATGTCAAGAAGGGAAGATACTTATAGATACTTAAACAACGGCAGGTAGGGGTTGGTTGCCTCAACTTTATAGTTCTCAGATACGTCACGTCTATTCATTGCGGTATTCTACATGACTTGTGAGATATGGATAGCACTTATTGTTAGCGTTAGGGTCTTTGAATGGAATAAATATTAGTATTATGTATTTCCATTTAGGTTCATATAGTTGAAACTATACTTATCTATAAGTACTTTATGTTGCTATTACTTTTACTTATGCCCTTATTTGATTATTACAGCTACAACTTATGTATTACTACTATAATATTATGCCTTTAACTCTGAGTTAACATATGGATATGATATTACTATTATGCAAAGAGCTGTCAGTTTGCAAACAAAATCAAATTTTTATTTTTCTAAAAAGTGTATCAAAATGTTTGTATATATTGTTTTACATCTTTATATAGTATTCGAATCACGTCATGAGAAGTTCGATTGAAGAAAGGCATGGGGACTCCTCTAGACTTCTTTGATCTACAGAGTTGAATATTATAAATAAATATATCAGATTGTCAATCATATTGATGCGGCATTGATATTATAGGGCACTGCACCAATATATTTGAGATAATCTGTGGGAGTACTATGAATCGTAGCGATCTAGTCTCTCCGAAGTCACGGTCACGAATCTAGCTCGAATTTATTTTAAAAGTGTAACTAGGATGATGCTAATCTTGGTAGTAGTAATAAATAAATAAAGGATGCATAATTTACCAGAATTTAGATTGCGAAAAATGCAAAGTGTCTTTTGTATTTTCTTATAGACCTACAAGTAGGTGAATTTTTTCCTTACTATACGTCATATGCGTTAGCTTCTTTTAAGATCATTTATTGGAGCTATATCCCTGTTTTATCCAAACATTATTTAGACACTGAAATGTTGATGCATTAAGGATTCTGAAATTGAATTCAGTTTTTATACTGTAAGTCTGGTTGCACCAGACATGCATTCACTGCTGTACAATACCATTCTTCATTGTGCACATTTTTTAATGTAACTATAAATGATATATGTAAGTGATTCAAATACGAGTATAAGTATACGATTTCTATTTTTATTTGGCATACCTATATATAAGAAGTCTCTATGTGTAGTGTAATCTTGTAATGTAAGAAGTTTCTATCGTGTTGAGAAAAGAATGGGTTAAAGATGTTGAAATGTACGAACATGTGTTCAACTGAATGTTTGTATTTTACTCTAATAGGGAATTATCCAGCTTTTGACAACAAGACTGGCTCCTTCAAGCACTCGGTCCTATCAGCACTTGTTCACTCTCCGGCTCAACCATCCCACGACCAAAGAACTTTATTGGCTTCATCCGGACATGACGATTTACCAAGTAAAAAATCATTTCTGCACTTTTACATTTTTTACATTCTATCAGTTTATATTCATAAGTATAAATATGTCAGTGTTTTGAACAAGCTTGGAGGTTTTAACCAAGAGTATCAGGGTACTCTAAGTAGAAACTTCAGAACAGAGCGTAAATGTTGATATTAAGTATTCAGATACAGAAGAGAAATGCATAGATATCAAATCTCAAGTGATCCTTCTGTCATATCATGCTAACTTGGGATAGTATACTTGATTGAGATTAGGTACTTCCTAACAAGCAGAGCTTGGAGCTTTATTATGGCATGACAAAAATAAAATAATACTTGAATTAACGAGAGGATACTGGAAAATACTTCACTGGTTTTCCATGTAAGCCGAGTAAGCGGTTTCATTGTCGTGTCATTGTGTCCCCCTTAAAGAATTACGAATCAAGCCAATAAGTAACAGGAAGACTCCTCAACATGCAACAAACTACACACTGAAAGTATTTTCCTGTCTCTTCCAATAGAAAGGATAAAAAGGCAAATAGTAAGGGATCTGATTTGATATGTCAATAATAAGCCGTATATATAGAACAAGCTGCTTTGACATTCACAATAAAAATCACTACAAAGACTGCTGCCCTGAGTACAAAAGACGTTAAAAGGGAAGTAGGAAGTAGGCTTTAACAAATTATTGAAGAGGCATGGGCCAGTTACTACCAATGTTGCCCCTAACGCTAATTGAAGTGACATGAAAAGAAAAAAAGACGATTGAATCCCTTTCAATGCTTCTGAAAGCATTCATAAGTTTTCCCACATTACTATTATCAACGTAAAGTCTGTTTTGAGTTTTTTGTTGCTTGTACTAAACTGGAATAATATAATGGAAGTATGAGATTTCGTTTATGAAAGTATATGTTAATTTACAGAGCAGTTGAAAAAACAAGATAAATGTGTGCATGTGTCTAGTATTAAAAAGGTAGGAGAGAGGATGATGATGATACAAGCTACTTTGCCTTTGTGGATTGAGATTAGAGTATTTGGTTAAAGCATTTAGGACTAAAACTTGATTCTCTTTATTTATTGACCCTGTTAGGTTCGGGAGAAATATGAAAAGAAGCATCCAAGCTCAGAATGGAGATATGAACTACGCATCCGCTATTTGATATCCGATTTGAATGATCTTCATGAGAAAGACGTTGTGACCTTCTACTATCTATACGACCAGGTAATTTCATTTAATATTGTATTATATGCCATGATATATTCATCATTAGTTAGCTTTATCCCACAGTATGTCCAGATTAGGTAATGTGTTTAGTGTAGTAATCTCACTGGAAGTACATACAAGAGTCTGGCTTATGGAGAGTGTTTGTTATAAATAAAATTTATCTCCCCTTGTCTATTCTCTTGTTGCACATAGAACAAAAATAAATAGATTAGAACTAGGGAAGGAAGAAGCTTCATGGGGAGAATAGCTCTGTGTGCTTATGTATAAGAAATCGTTGCCTGGAGTATGTTACATGATGTTAAATGATTAAGCTAACTTTGTTGACTTGGTTGGTGTTGTTTGAGAGAAGTTTTACGAAACAGTCAACTGCATGTACGAGTGAAACCTAATTTACGGAATAGCTAACTAACTAAACACAAGTTGTGAAGGGTCCGAGGAAACTTTTCTTATGTTCCTTAATGGTTTGTAAGAAACTTTAGTAGGATCAGTCTATTCCAGACAATATGATGATGACATGACATGATGGGAACCTTGTGTGTTAATTTTACATGTTTGACTCTGTAGGTGAAAGACGACTATCTATCCAAAGAGTACTCGACGGTGCTAAATCAAGATGTGGCTTTGCACTTGTGTTGTCTCGCCATGCGTCATTATTTTAAGGACATGCAGCATATTGCGTTGGATAAAAAGAGCAATTTAGAGTATATCGAAAAGGATGTGGGACTTCACAAGTTTCTACCCAAATCCATTCTAACGGCAACGAAACAAAAAGCCCTGCGAAAACTAATTCAGCAAAACTTTAAAAAGTGTGTCAATTTAAGTGATAAAGAGTGCATGTTACAATTTCTGGAAGCTGTGAAAAGTGTGTTTCGATATGACCAAGAAAAATTTCAATGTGCTTTGGGGGTAAGTCCAATTTTCCTTTTTTCTTTAGTGAGATGACTTCTATTTACATTACAGATGTGTGCATAGAAGGTGCATTGTGCAGTAAACTTTGAGCATCACATAATTCGAAAAAGCTATATGGCTAGTTGCATTAAATTATAAAAGTAATGACCACACAAAAATCATCCTTTATGTTTTTGTTTAACCTCGAAAGTTTTACTGGGTTTAGTGGCTTAATATTTTTATTTAGAGATCATAATGTTGTCCATTAAATGTTCAACTGCTGACATGTACACTCCCAGTAAACACATTTACTCTGTACGGCCGGCAGTCTCGTTACGATAATGACAAGGCTATAAGGCTCATAAGAAGCCTGACCTGTCTACAAAATTCATTTTGCACATGAATCTCGAATTGCGTGGTTTTCTTCATAATATCAGCTTGTACAACATTATACATCTGATGTTCACCGCATGAGACGCAATGGATGTAATGTAGGACACATTTATGTTATGCCAGTTATGATTTATTTATAGGCACTTGTTAAGACAAGGGACGAGCCATACCTAAGAATAGTTTACAATTGTATGTGTGTGTACTTCATACAGAATAACTTTATGTGTGTATCTATATATTTAGCATATGAACGAAAATGGCAAAATGACAAGACGCATCGTACAAATTTATGAAGAGGCCGTGTCTGATGGTATTCAGGTGTTCGCAATTATAATATTTGTATTACAGATTACTGGAGATTAGCTCATGCTATGTCAATTTGCCAATCGTCATTGTTACAAGGTAGAAGTTTACGACCTATCAATTGCACTTCCAAAATGGTAACACAAATGTGCGTCAGTTGCTGTTACCTATATACTGTAGAATTACGATAATTACTCGGCTTTCATCTACAGACACATGCACATGGAGCCCTACCACATATTCCATAGATCTTAACCTACACATTCACGTTAAAAGTACGAACAATAAAATTTTAATCTGCATAATAATGAACATTGTTCGTACCCAGACCTAAGGAAGCCTCTAAGCTCTTACGTAACTTATTGCTAGTAAAATTAAGATACGTAACTTATGTACGAATAAGTAGTGGAGTTGTGGGAAGTTGCTTTCTTGCCTTGTTTGATTAGAAAAGACAGGGTTTCATTGACAGATCAAGTTATAGTAGTCATACCTAGTTATTAAAGTTACATAAAAGGAGATGTGCCGTATAGGCGTCTTTGTTGGAACTCAACTGTTCGAATACGCGTAGAATTATTAACCTTTACAAACGTCTTTTCATTATACAGTAGTTTTGGGTATTCCATGGAATCTACAACAGTTTCTAATTAAAGTAGTTATAGACTTCTCATAATTTGCTCTTTACCTTGCTACCAACGATACTAACTAATATTTTAGAACAATACACCATTTTATAGTGTAAGGAAGAATTGCTTTTTAGATATTTATCTAATCTACTGTACCTCTACTAAGGAAGAACATTAGCTAGGTAAGTTACCGTGACATAACCAACTATAGGTAGGTACTAAATATGTTTGAAATGGTTAGTATCTTTTTAATTTAGAGAGCTGAAGCAAAATAGTTTGTAGTAGTGCTGGTAATTAAAAAGGAGAGATAACTAAAGCTTATGTGCTATATATTACATTTTATACCGTATAGATCGTTTTGTATACATAATACGCTTGAGTTTTTTATGATCTCTTCTGTTTCTGTGGGTATACATGTGAAGAAGAAACATGTGTAAATGAGAATGCTCAAATGTTCAATGCTACTTGAAATTGCAACTGGATTTCAGTTAGAAAGACACAGGTAATCAATGTTGTACAGAATCTTGTTCTTGGCTTTTCACAAGTGCACTGTAAGGATTTCGGAAGTATGTAGCCGTGAATGTAAACAGGATTGATGTGAACTGAAGTCACACTCTGTGGTTACGAGACAGGAACCTGGAGAGACATCGTATTCTTATTTTACAAACAAAAGCAGAGCTATAGAGCAGGAAAGAAAACTTATGTGAGAAGTGAATTATTTTAATGTGTCTCCTATCAGTATTCTACATTTCGGTTTAAAATGGCCGAAAATGAAGACATAATGAGATCTTGAATCGTGATTTGTCATATCATAAATTGAGTTTCTGGCTGTGCACTAGAAGGGGAGTGCTGGATGGAAAGAGAATAAACTGATGTAAAGAGATGAAATGTCAAGTCGTCATCTAAAGGCGGCTTGAGTCTTCAGCAACTCGTTGTCTTGTGTAACAAATAAGTCAGGTGAAGTAACGAAAGGAATATCAATGGAGAAACGACAATGAGATTGGTTTTTTTCTTTCTTTTTCGTGTCTGTGTGTGCTTTGTAGTTTATCCTTGTCTTAACGTTCCTCTCGAAGTACGACGAGGCATATTCGCACGACAGAACACTGCAAGAGCATCACATTAGTACGAACATATCTGGAATTCAGTAAATTGCTTTGTGTCTCGGTTGTGTTGGGTTGTTACTTTACTAACAATAAGTGCTCTTGTAGCTGTCTTGTAATGTTATGTAATAATGTAAGTATTACGTATAAAAAAGGGACATGAATGGTGGGAGGTATTTTGGCTGTGTCATCTCTCTTTATTTGCGGCTGCTTCTTTGCTGCTTATCTTGAACTTAAATTCTCATTTCTTAACTAGAAGCATTAAGGTAAATGAAGCTATTCGTAAAGGAATTTCAAAGTCAAGTCCGTGCATACTTGTGAATGATGATGTGATGGTGGGGATGGGAATTATTCTTAAAAGCTCAGGAAGATGATTTAATGCATAATGAATGGTTTGTCGGTGTACTTTACTGGGTATTTAGTATTGTGTTTTCTTATTTATCTTAATATATCTCCAATCTCGAGATCTTTACAAATTCATGCCGCTCTGTGCTGATTGTTATTTTAGTGTGAAGCAAATTTTGTGTACAGTTGAATTGAACTGCAGGGAAATTTCAAGAGAAATCAAACCAAAAAGTCATTAGTGAAATGGTAAATGCAAATTGTGATCTTTATACATGTATTTTTCCCAGCAGTTGTTTTTGGTCTGCTTACTAATTTCTTAAGAAAGCCTACTGCGAAATTCCACTCGCAACGAAAACTGCATGACGTAAATGCGATGTGTACTATAAAATTTTGTTTGTATGAGCTTTATCATACGGAGCTTTTGTTTTCCCTTGTGTTACTAAAATCCTTGGCCATTCAACTGATCTCGTAGTATTATCTAGTAGTTTCGTGTTACTAAGCAAGGCAAGATAGAGAACGACAAACAAAACTTTAGTTGGCTCTTAAAGAATCGTAATGGTTAGTCAAGCCGCCTCTACTCATATTACGACGGGTAGGTTCAGCCAAAGTTAAAAAGATAAAAATAAAAGGTTTTGTTTTCGCATTACATTCTGTTCAGGTGACTGTGATGTACCATTGCACGTTTCCTTTTCACATTTTTGCTAAGGTTATTTGTTGTGTTTTGCTTAGTGGGAGATTGCAAAGGAACGAATAGAAGAGATAGAAATGCCATGAATCATTTATGATTTCATTCGCACACATGTAGTAATCGCAAGTGTACGAGTTAAAACTTTATCTTATCGTTTATTTATTCCAAGGATGGGTCATACCAACCAAAACTCTAATCCCATAAGAAAATAATATGATATTCTGTTCCTACTTCATTTCCAATCTATTCCTTCAGATTTATTAGCATGTTCGTCGTATACAAGTTTAGTTATGCTTGTCGTGTGGGTTAGTAGTAAGTTGAGTGTGACTGATATATTTGATGTGATACGAATTATAAATAACAATTCATACCAAAAGAGACTTGCCTAGATTGGCACTCATTATTATTTAAACAGATTGCTTGGAAAGACTGTGCTAGTACACGTACACGTGCACGGATGTGTTAATTGAGAGTTTATGACATTTCATTCATATTCTTGAATTCCATGTTTCATAGCAATAATTGTAGCTGAACATACCAAACTATACCCACGTACGTACATACTACACGTATACTACCTAAATACTTTCCTATTTATTTGCATAATATTGTGGGAATTGTTTTATATATTTCCTTTGTGTGTGTTCTGACTCTGACTTCTGAGCAGGCAAAGGATGCTAAATTTTGATCCTAATATCCCGTTTGTACAAGTTTTTTTCATGTTTTTACGTTTATGGTCATAAAAGTCATAATATGTTTCGAAAAAAACATTCTTGGTTACTTAAGGTTTATATTATAGTGGACTGACGGGCTGATTTCCATAATATTATCCTTGTTATTCCGACGCTTTCATTCATAATAACCAACCCTCAGAAGAATTAAGTACCATGCAGTTTTCATGTCTCAATGAAATTCACGCACTGCAGTGCAATGTAATAATATTGTTTTCTTTGAAAGCCTCCCACGCAGAAGATCGAGTTAGTCTGTGCTATCCTTGCCGTATTATGTTTTATTATTTATATTGCATAGTAAAAGGACTCTTTAGATTCATAATTACATGCGCATTGCAATAAAAAACTGAAATTAAAACAGACGAATGTTTGGTTATTTTGATTTTGAATTTTCAACCAGTCTTTCTTAGTATGTGAGATTGCAGTGCAATCATTGCACATAGTGGAAGTTTTTGCTTTAGCATATTCTTGAATGAAAGACTACTACTACAAACTAAACATCAAAGATGCTTGCGAGCCTAGATACTTTTACTTTACTATTTAACTAATATATTACTCCACGGCCAACAATACAAAAAGCCAAGCCTTAACTTGCCAGGTGGGATGGAGACGCAAGAGATTAAATTATTATTCTTCACACCTTTCTTGTTTAGCACAATCAGCCTTAACTAAACTGGTCTAGGATTTCCTACAGCTCTTTGCTCTTAAATTATAAGTTGTGCGTTTGTTACGAATGAAGTAATGTAATATGTAGTTGAATGGTTCCTTGGCATGTGTAGGTCTTTGATGCAGATTTCATTGATAGATTTGGCATCCGAAATGCGAGAGTGAGTTTTTAAAGAGTGTAGTTGAATGCTTAGTTGAATTAGTTGTGTGGAAAGTGCCGCTGCTGCTTGGTTAATGTAAAATGTAAAGTTTCTTCGTGTGATAAGTGTCATAAATATGTCTGTATAGAACGCATGCATAAAGTGCAGTGAAATGTACTTCATTCTGAAATTCACAGAAAGATAATGCAAGTGTTGGTAATCCGTGTGGAGCTTTTCGTGTTTGAGATAATTTACATAATGTGACCCTCGTGGTGTATTATTTCACTTGACTAACTAGAGCAGCTTTATTATTTACCATAAATTTCGAATTGGTCACTTTTATTGCTGTTTTATGCAGCTCAACATGATTTGGCTGGACAGGACAGATAGACAGATAAAAGTTTTGATGACTTAGCACTGTCATCCTTGCAAATGAAATGCTATTTAATGACCTTAAATAAGCAGTCACTCATCATCGTTGGCACTGGCAGTAAAACAAATGCACAGAATATTAATCTTTTCTAAGCTTTGCACGTTTATGTGGTATTGTCATTAGTGAAGAATCGTGTACTTGGTGTATAGAAGAATTGCTATTTCGCTGATTGCTATTTGCTTGGTGTTGTTACTCAAGAGGATTGATTGTATTTGAAAAGCAGCGTCTGTCTGTAGTCTGTACATCTACAACTAAAAGGAAAACATTGGTAATTCCGAAAGCTTTCAGGGATACATGGCGAGAATTAATTTGGAAAATACAAGACAAGCATGAGCAAGTTGTGACAATCGTATAACGTACAGATTGCTCATCTCCTCGGCTTCAAACAGATCTGCAATTGCCACGTCTTCGAACTAAAAAGTTTCTCTACTCAGAGTATAAATAAGCCGGCATAAAAGCGGATTAAAGGCGTGACTAAATAAAAACGTCACAAACAAAAGCCGAGACAGACAGTCGTGTCGATTTTAGATTAATTCGAAGATC
Organism: Pogonognathellus flavescens; assembly: GCA_019776165.1. Lineage (NCBI taxonomy): Eukaryota > Metazoa > Arthropoda > Collembola > Entomobryomorpha > Tomoceridae > Pogonognathellus > Pogonognathellus flavescens. Next base: position 115,159 of record JABASD010000021.1, on the reverse strand, counting down.
AGATCCAAATAATTAATCAAAGTAGCGAGCAATTGGAATAATAAAGAAATTTCACGAGCATTCATAAGTCATAAAATCCTAAAGCAATGTTAATAGTTTTGTCCTCTCCAACTGATGTCTTCGCTGATGGCTATAAGAAACAAAAAGTCTAGCAAGCCTGCGGTAAAAACAGAAATATTTCGATTTGATAGACTGACGTGATTTGATTGAATGATTTAGTTGGACTTACTATACGAAGGGATACAATAAAATGTTCCATCCCTATAGAATGGACTAAATGACTAAAGATTTAAGTTTTATACTATGGAAAGAACAAGCTATAAGAATTACAATGTGTTTCTCTATACTGTCTGTACAATATATGCAAGTAGATTATTTCCTATACTTTAAAGTTTAATAAATAATGTTATGCATGTGAGCTTTAAAGACACACTGTGTATATAAGTAGATTTATTAGCTGCAGAAGTTGTCTATACATTAGATATTTCGTATGCATAAGCTGCTGGTTTTATTTGTTAGTTCTGAAGATTCCATGCAGTCACTGAGTTACTAACACATTACGTATCAATTCGGGTCCAATGTGTCAGTGTAATTTTTATTTACTTAGGTATTAACTGGCACAGTCAGTTCACAGTTCAGTAGGCACTATGGGCGCATAATATTATTACAAACAAAGTTGGTTATTCGCAACATGCTACTGACTGACTGATTGTGAGTGGAGTGATTGACCGCTGTGTTGTGGTGTTTGCAATCAAGTCTTGAGTTACAGCAATCATAAGCTTTTGCTTTTACAGCACAACTGTAGGAGCTGCTAAACCTCTTGGCAATGTAATAGCAAAATCGCCTCTTTATTCTCTCTCCTGCTGCTGTCATATTCATGTCCATTGCTTTGTACTCTTTGTAGAAGTGTCTTGTATCATCCGCATACATTCTGCCTTGTCTTCCTGTTCCAAAGACTTGCTCTTCATGCCTTCAGTTTTATTGCGTAAGTTTTTGTGAAAGGTTTAAATCGAATGTGAGTGTGTGTGCAAAGTTTTGTAGTAGTTTTTGCTTAGGCGGATATAGTGTTTGACTACTCGGTTGTGATAGCTTCCTCATGTTTGCTAGAATAAATGTGCCGTGTCCAAATTCGTATTTCTGTGTCTACAGAAGAACATCATCTCTGACTTGAGATTTATGCGAGTAATAGTTTGGCAAAACACTTGGGCATGCATCGACTACAAAGATAAGAATGTAATCATCATCGTTTTTCAACGAGTAGATCACCACACCACGGTTTATTCGTCCTCTCTCTCTCTCTTACTTAAGAACATCCATACACATTCTCCTTCAACTTGCGTTTCAATTCCAACTTGTTTTGTCTTCCATCCGATTAATTTTTTATGGCAGACGTAAAGCGAAATGCGTACTACACACGAGGAGGAGAAAACACCTCTCTCTTTACCTGCGCTCGTGCTTGACTTTACCTATTAGCTCTATTAAATGTGTCCATGTGCCAAGTAGGTCCTTATAATATTATTTTATCAAAGCCTCAAAGTTCTCTTTGAAGGGATGTCCTTTATATCTTTCGTTTTACAACGTTAAACGGGAGGTTGAGGTATAAAATGTTATTTGATGTGTAGAGTAAATTACCGTAAAGTGATACAGCTATAATTTTTTATAGGCACTGAATGTGAATATTGTTACGAAATTAAAAACTATAAATCATGCCTTTAAATCATTCCCGAGCTATTACCTAAGTAAATGAATATTCAAGTTGGGTATTATACACACATGTCTGCGGTTCATTTGTTTGATGCCCGTATTTATAAAATACGTTTTATCCGGAAAATAATAATTTGTCGTTTCTGATTATTACACCTCAGCGGGTGGTCTGTTCTTGTAGTAAGGCCTTTAGTAAGTCAAGTAAGTCTTGAATGGATACTGGCTACAATAATTACCCATTTAATTTGTTTTGAGTAAAATCCTCCCTTATATGAACCTTCAAGGTGGTCTGATTTACTATATGGATGAATGAAAATGTTGCATCACGACATTAGTATTCACATATTCAGGATTTATTGTTCATATGAGATGAGACACATTATGTTTGTATGGTAATTGCTTTATGTACACTCATTCATAGTTTACATATTTACACACGCAAGCTTGTTGTTTATTAGTTCTGTTCTACCTGTGATCGCACTTTACTGACACCTTATTCTGTCTCATTGTGTCTTTATAAAAGTTGGTTTATCATAAAGATTTTCATGAAAAATGCAGTTTTTTGTTTTGGATTTCTACGCACATTTTTCTACACTTACTACAGGAATATTATTATTATTCAGGGAATTGCCATTAGAATAATTATTGACTGAATTTTATTACTGTGATACAATAAGTATGCAGGTAGTAGGTTCACAGTTGCTGTATGTTTAGACTTATGTTACCATAAGCGTGCAAACCTTATGGCGAATCTTCTCGTTCTCAGCAAGATGCGTATAGCAATTTATTTTATTGCAGTCTTGGATATTTCTCCAGACAGGACTATGGAGGTTATCATTAAAACAGAGACACTTTATAATAATACGATAATAATATGTACTTAACTAAATTAATGTATGTTTGTTGACGTCACTTTCTCCTTCTACATATCACTGCAGGCACAGTAGCAGATTTATTTGCATCATTTTTATAATTAGAGAGTAGCTGATGTGATACTAACAGTGCAGAACAGCCATTCATAAATGATGAAATGATGGTACTAGCTTAAGCTTCTTATAATAAGCTATAATACGAGCTTAAGTGGAATATTATTAGTTTTAAGTTACATTAACTGATAAATAAGTGGGTTGTTTTCTATACTGTGGCCTTTGAGAGAAAAGAAAACACATAAATAAAATTAATTTGTACGTTTATTATCCTTTAGTACATTAAGTAATTACATGATAAGTACATTGACCATTTAAGTACAAGTGTCACCACAAGTACAAAATGAACCAGCAATCTTTAGTATATACAAACCATACGAATTGCAGTCATTGCACTAGAAGTAATGTGATGATAAGAGACAATTTCTGTACATTATTGTTTCATTTATTAAAGACGACCTCGTTCTATATTTTGCATTTATGTATTACCCTTAAATATGCGATAGTCTGTACAGCGGAATAAATGGCAGATTAATTGCTACTGGTCTAGTCTTTCAAATGTTATTTTGTATATGTCATGTCACTCAAAGGCCTTTGACAATGATGTACAAATACAAAACCTCCAACACTTAGCTAGGCGTTATCGTATCGTATAAAATATAAAATATAGTTACTAGGTAATCTGCTAGATAATTGGTGAACGAATTCATTGCTTTAAACCTTTATCATCTGCAAAACTTGTAATTCCTTTTCAATAACTGATGCCTTTTATTTTTGTGCAACGGAAGAAGGTATCTTCTGCTATGTCTATAACAATATTTATCTTCGTCTTCCATATGCTTAAAAACTAAAGCTATTTTTATGACATGCCCAAGTGTGTATACTTGCGATCATTGTGGACTGTAGCTCATTCGGACATTTAATTATTATTGCCTTATATGAAGGCAAGAAAATGATTGGATTAATTAAATTCAATATGAATCATCAACATTAACGACTTTTGCCCAAGGTTAATTATTTCTGAATTGCTTACCATGCAATTGTGGACACGATTGCAATTTAATGATTCATAAACGAATCTAAAACAAACAGTTCTATATATAGTTCTGTCATCACTGTCACTGTAAAATATTTCTTTTACTTATGACTAATAAGTAGTGATATATAGTTTGTATATTGTTATTCTTTGATGAATAATTTCCTTGTACACACTTCCTACATCCTTCGAATTATTATTGCATTGATAACATTTTAGCATACAAGCTTAGTGTCAATGTAGGTACAAAGATTACTATAGCACAATGCACATGTACAAATGTTGCAAGTTATTGCATTGTTGTTTTGATGTATCATACAACATAAGGTAAAAGGTTAAAGGTACATATGAAAATCATATGATTTACATGTACAATAAAAAATAACATGTTATTTCTGTTTATTTTTCAGTCGGGATGGTCTGTTCCTATTGAGCTGTTGGTGGGACCTGAAGATGGTATATCTTACCTTACCGAAAGAGCAATTGAGGTAAATCCTATTTAATACTAATTATTATCATACTATTTGTAGTAAAAGTAGGGAAAACTATTAAACAACTCGTACGTACTTTTTAGCGTACAACGAATTAAGTGTACACAACTTGTTCACAAATGTAAAATAAATTAAAATAGGAATAGTTGATGCTTATGTTGTAAGAGCAAAGGTACCGATAGAACAATCAAGAGCCTATACGAATGGTTAATTTGAGGCAAAGAGCTGTGTTTATCAAAGCATCGTGTGAGAAGCTAATTTTAGGTTGTTTTACATCATGATGCAAATTCCTTGGATAAGATTCTATTGTGTCCTGGCCACAAAGCATGATGGGTATTGTGCTTATGGCATCCTGTGATTTAAATGTGCTCTTGTTTGTATTTTCCATTGTACTTTCAAGAAAGCCATTATATATTGCATATGTATCTATTATATAGCTATAGGAACTATATAGGTAGATTGTTCGGAGAAAGGTGCGCCATGGGAGCACTAAAACGGGTTTGGCAAGACGAGATGACATTCGGGCAAAACTTTGTCTTTGTACATGCTCACAATTCTAAAGACGTTACCTTTACAAACGAAGCCCTACCTTCGTTCTGCAGACAAGAAAACTCCTCAGAGAGTAGAGTGCTGGAGTAGACACTTTCATTGTCAGTACTTTCAGAACACCACGTTTGTTTGCGTGAATGACTTAGCGTAAGCATACATCACTACGATGCTAAAGAGACATTATTTAGACTTTGTCCTATTATACGCACTGTTAGTTGTAAATAAATACTACGCATCATTCAGTGTTGTAGGTAGCTGCTGTGTGTATCTTAAGGTATGTGACGTTGATTGTTTTCCTTTCTCTGTTTATCAGTTGAATGTTAGACAATTGCTTCTGCAGATTCTCATCCTTGAGCTTCAGTTACCTTATGTATATCTTTTCTTTGATACTCCATTGCAGATAAACCCGAACAATTATGTATGTATTATGTATCTGGAACCATTCAACTTACCTACGTACCTATCGTATATAACATATGTACGTTTAAATAAGACCGATGGATCTGACATGGAAGAATCGCTCATGTTTTATTATATAGTAGTTGCTCTTGGCATGGCACGACAAGGCTCAGTTTCTCGTGCCTCGACTTCTTGGCGTGCTCTTCATCATTGCTGTGCATTGCCTCTCCCTATGATGATCATTTTGTATGAGGGAGTATAAAATCAGAGTGTAAAATATCACGTAATGTAAGCATCTGAGGTTTCTGGTATATCAATGTTTTGGTGACAGAATGGCTATGGCTGTGTGACTTCATAAAACTAATCTTGCCAAAAAGCCCCAGGATACACTACACGCACATTTAGATAGAACAGATTGCATGATGTTGCATTTGACATTATATTCCTTTGCGTCTTTCAGCTCTACTAGTATAACCATTACGTAACCTTTACTTGTATCTTTCTCACTATATTTTAGTGAATTTCTCCAATCTTACGCATTATACAGGGAACCAAGGACTTTTACAGATATATACAAGTGCGTATGAAAATTGTGTGTGCTATATGAACACAACACTCTCTCAGACAGAATATCTTTCACATTACGCGTTGTTGCGGATGTTATGTAATATTGCTTGGATTTTCCTGATAGGAAACTCATAGCATCCTCATCAGCATCAGAAATTCAATGAACTTCAGTTAGCTGTTGGCTATGTATACTATGTACGCATACGTGTTTACAAAATAAGTTAGGGTTACATACACACACTATAGATTTGGTTTACCATTACTACCGATGAGAAGTGTTCCATGAGGGAGTATCTTGGCTGCATGTATCTGTTTCTCAATTGGATTTACTCTGGGAATCCTGCATGCTGTAACTTAACATAAGCGCAGAGCAAAATGTGTAGAAGAAACATGATGTCTGAAAAGAGTAGGTAATTCTAGTAGACTATAGTGTAGGGTTCTTTAGGGTACACAAAGTACGTGGAAAAACTATGTAACGAACATTCTCGGACTTGATTATGATGACTGCTCTAACTCTGACATGTGGAGATGAATATAACACTTAAATGAATACATAAAGAGAGGAAAGTAGGACGGTTATGGGAGCTGTGAAAGTGTATGTGCATGAATAAGGTATTTTTATCGGATGTCGTACGCACAAAGGTTATCTGTATTATTATCATTAAGAAAAACTATCTGCCCTGCGTTTTATGATGTAAACTTAAGAAAGCTCTCAGCTGAAACCCATTCAGACTGTGTTAACATACAATATATGTAGTACACTTCCTCATTTCCTTTGACTAAGCTCCCATTTCACAGAAGCTTACATCTTAATTATAAATAAGCCACGTTGATATAATTCATACTATTAAAGTTTAAGATATGTCTTCTTCTGTGGCAGAGTATCTTCAATCTTTCAAGATAGGCAAGTCTACTGCAAGACTGTAATTTTGCTTTTAATGTTTTCTGCTGCGCTATTATGATTTTAGCATCCTGTCTGTAAGTTCCTTTAAAGCACAATAAATTTTATAAGAGCTTGACAAAAACAATTTTAGACTAGATGCTACTTACAGAGACATGACTGACAATGCATGCCTAGATTACACCTTGTTACAAAATTACTAGAGAAAGTCTGTATTGTTACAGGGAAATTAAAAGGTGTCGGTTTGTATGGTATTTAGTACAATCCTGAATTTTGTATGACTTTGCCCTGTAAAGTTTTAAATTACTTTGTATGAGCATACCTATGCAAATTGCTGCATAAAATTACAGATTTTCCTCCCTTTTTCTTTAGTTTATTACACCGCTTTTACATTTGCTTGAGGCATAGTAACTTGATTATGCTGTAGCAGAAATTAAGAGCATTGTAAAATGTTTTGAACAATCTACTTGACTTTGTCATTCATTCGAGCATGCCTTGAAGTATTTACACTTTCATTTCATTACACCTTATGGACCACGAAATTCATAACTCTTGTAAACAGCTACCTATGTATACCTTGGGGAAGCGTAGAGTTAGGAAGACTGGACGTTATTTTAGTAGTCCCAACGAGAAAGTTTGTTTTAAGCACACAATCACAGCAGTCCAGTCACCTATTGTCACCACAAATAACATAAATGACCAAGATGACACTATGTTATGACCACGACGATGAAACGATGTACTTAATCATGTTTAACGCAGCAAAGCAAATGGCTATAGAATGGACTGAATGAGTCTGGTGAATGGATTTTAACCGTAAGATAGCTACTTTACTAAAACGGATAATATGATGGTATGCCTGAATCCCTTGTGCGTTTAGGTTTTATACACGCGTTGCGTTGGAGGCAGTTAGCCATTTTATGGTCTCGGTAGGAATAAGGAATGTAAATGGAGAAGTAACTGTTCGTTTTGTTGTTCCTATACTTATAATGTCCTCCATTGTTAACTCGAGTATTCCTCGGAGCTGTCTAGTCTTTTCTGGTATACTATTTCTAGTGTCAGAGTCTGAATGGCTGCATAAGAGGAAAATGTAAGCTCACCGATGCATAACATTTACCAACAACGATATTGTGCGCAATGTACACATTAGTAAGGTACAAACATCAAGGAAAGTGGAGTGCTCTCAGTTTGATGTTCGTCTTTCTTTTTACTTCCCTACAAAACAAAGCATTCTACTTTTCTAGAATCGAGGATAAGGTTATTGTACACAAGGTGGTACCAATCTAGAGATATAGTAAATAGTAAGTACGTATATACATAGGAGTAAACTTCGTAAAGTAGGAATTCTGAAATCATGACATTTATTTTCCACTTATTTTCTATATCGTATTACCTTACACCATGTGCATTGTACACCAAGTACAAGTAAAATTAAAAATACTGAAATGTCATGCACTATGTAAAGTAGGTATAAAGCGACTACATAACATTATGTTCGTGTCTTTCTACAGTAATTTGATTAGCAATTAGCTTCTCGATGTTTATTATGTCGGAAAGTTATTTTAATTTTACGTACTACTATAGCTCAGGCCGGAAAAGAGTATCTTAATTTAACTTTACCTATAGAAACAACAACATTAATAGTATAGACATAATATATTGCAGTAAAAATATTGAGAACTTAAAAATCACCCCTTGTCAGTAGAGCAATGGTTAATGGCATTAATTAGGTAATGCTTGCTGAATCTTTTATCACTAATTGGTTAAGCTATGGATTGAAAACAGTGAAGCTATGATTGCATGGTATTGTAATAATTGGAGAGTTGAATCTATTTTAAAAGAAACTGTGTCTAAACTACTTATTTTTAATTCTAATTACGCCACGTATGCGTCTAATCTACTTAAAATAAAAGTTTGTAAACAATTTGTACACAGCTGGTGGAATGAATTGGTCGCGAGTCTCTCTATATAGGTAATAACAGTCTTCGAAGAATCACAATGTTAAAAAAGCAAGGTGAATCTATGTGTAGTATAACAGGAGGCCATGCAATGCCATGATGTGCGTAAGCAACTTAATATAATTCAGGATGAGAATGTAGAGCAGACCAGGATAAGCATAGAGTAATTCAGTAGTGTAGTATATCTTGTTATGTATGCTAACCCGTGTTGAAGAAATCATCCCATTGACTGTTTAGCTAAACTCTCTAAACTGGAGTTGCAGAGAGAGAGAGAGTGAGCCAGAAATAGATATTCCATACAAACCAAAAGCAAGTCAAATATTGCAAAGCATTACTGCTGGTTGTAACCAAAGTTCTTCCTATCTTCTACAGACACTACTAAGTAAAAGTAAAGTTGGTGTGTCGTAAGTAATCTATGTACGTGCATATATAATATGTACATTGCTACGCTTTAACTGTAGCAATGTGAGTGTAGGCTGATTATGTTGTAATGTAGTTATAATGCACTCACGAACTGAACTAAACTCAATGTTACATTTCTTCAAGGGGGATTGAAACAGAACTATACGCTGCTCTCTGCGCTCATGTTCTTTTCACTAGGTAACACTTTCCACTTACCACGTTTTTATGCATTCAGATTTTTATTTTTGCCTTGTACAAATCCTAAGTTCTGTTCTTACTACAACCGAATAGAACGAAAGGAAAATGTTGTAGAAGTGATCTTGGGCTAAATCTCAATTCTTGATCTAACATCCATTTGCCCTCTTCGTGGTTAATTTAACTTCTCGTTAGACCTTCTTAAATGTAAATTAGATACATTTAAAATATTGTTCTTTCTATTTGCCGTTTCCACTATACTCTGTGTTCAAAACCACCACGGCATTGTTATTGTTGTCTTTTACTGCATGTTCAATAAATATTTCTGTAGTGTTCATTGTGTTGTGGTGCTTGGAGATACATACATTTTATGTATAGTATAGAACCCGAAGTGTGGTGTATCTTACTGTCGATTCGTGTGTAAGTTTGTTTATCTGTATGTTGTGGTTTCCTGTTGTATGTGCTGGAAAGGTGTTTTTATGAGGTGTGCATGTTTCGTTGAAAAAGTGCAAGGAAATAATGCAGTGAATTAAAATATTCATATTATATTGATCAGATTACAAACAAACACCTCCGAGTGTTCCTTTTGATTCAGCCAGGCAAAAAAGTGAAAATACCAAGTGATTCAACCGGCCGGCTGAATGTACATTTTATTGTATTACGAATTACCAACACAAGCTCCAGTTTTTTGCCTGTCCATTGACCAAGAGTTATAGTACGGGTAAGCCTGGGATTCATGAGTTAAAGTCACGAAAATCATTAGCTTATTGTTTAGTAACAGCGAAAAGAGAATCCTACCTATATGTACCATACACTTTAGGCATATACCTTTTACCTATGTCGTGGAATATTATACTTAATAAGTATTTCTAATGTATACTACAGATATACCAAACCAAAAAGCTGACTTGCTTCTCCAGTTTTTTTACTTCGTCAGGTAGGGGGATGTGGGCATGGCATAATATTATTATAATCAACTTATTAAAGTGCATTATAGTGAGTAAAGTAACCATGTTTTATGCATTACACCGTTAGTAAGGATAAATTGTATTTTCTAGTATTTATCGAAAAGCAGGATGTTATATTCTCTGCTTAAGTATGGATGCATTTACATATCTAAGCTTAGCAATCTATACACAGTCCTTTACTTTGGTGGGAGATATATACCTTTACCTACATAAGTGATGTTGTTTAAACTCTTGAAGTATTGATGTGCATAAGTTGTTGTTGCTGAGGAATATTAAGTCTGTGGAAACAGGAATAAGTTGATATTCTCTATATACGTAGTGTATTTCTCATCTCACTCAATTACAGCTCGAAGCTGTAATGTGTGTGATAATGTGATGTGATACGACTTGATGGTAAAAATTCAAATTTTGTGAGTTTCTCCGTGTAAAAAGTTTAGGTGCGTGGTTTGGGCACGGCTTGGCTTTTTCAGATGCAGCAAGAGATGTTGTAAATGTTTGTGTACATACCTTACTCATTTTTGATGTGAGGAGAAAATAATGGTAATCATTTTAATCATGTTCTTGAGCTGTGACCTTACGGCTACAGTTATACAATTTGAAAATCAAATACACGTGGTGCTACATGTAGATGGTTTGTTATTTTTGCAAAAATTCGGAGAAACTGCCTTGTGGGAAGACAATTATGCTCATACATTGAATGTACACCTGTTAACTCCATGACAAAAGCGATTTGTTCTGCCATCATACATGCACATAATAATTGGGCATGTTGCTATCGCTGTTTTGTGGTTGTAATTTGAGTTGTAACAATACATCATGTGGTTTTCTGCATAATGCAATATACTTACACGCTATGAATTATATGTCGCATTTACCTCACACTGTATAAACGATTCAAATAATTTTATTGGTAATGAGTTGGGTTTGTGGGTTTCGGTTAAAGAGAATAGCAATTTCATTGTATCCGACAGGACATACAAACACATTAAATATTCGTAGTATTACCACCTTGCAACCTCAACTCTCAGATTCAGCTTTCCCAATAAACAATCCCTTGCTAAACAACTATCTCTTTGTGTGATATCTGGAGTATAAGGAATGAATCATCTCTAGATATCTCAGTAAGTGTGCAAGGTGTGTTTTGCAAGAATAGAATGGCTGCTCGGTGATTTAATCTCCATCAGGAAGTACGGATAAATAACAGTGCCCAACTACCTCATATTTATGTCAAGTATCTGTATACTGTATACGGTGCACCGTGTGGTTCTTGTCTGCCCATGGAGCTTTACTACTACAGGGGCTACTACTACCTCTACTTCTATCATATCATTAGTTTACCTTTAAAGTAAGTATACAGTTGTTGTTTCTATGATTCACCATCCTGTTGTGAGGTAGTCTGGGAAATTAGTTTGCCTTTAATGCCCTCCTCATACATAACTTCTCGAAAAAGGCGAGCAGAAAGCAATTGACTTGCACTGCAACATGCTTTACTTCACTAGATTAATGCTTACCACTTTCGAAACACAAAGAGAACAATCTGATCTGGATAGTAGTAAACATCTGCTGTGTGCATTGCAGTAGTTGGCCCTACTACTAAAGCATTACCTACTACAGAGAGTTTAAGGTGTGTTGCTTGTTCTGTGTGTGAAATAAAGGTGTGTTTTCGATTCTTTCAAAGATAGACCATCAAATAGCCAGGCTGCATAGAGGTATAATATATCTTTACGATATATCATTATCATTGTAAAGATTTAGAGTAAAGTATAATTGTGTAATGTACATCTGTATAGATAATACCATAAGTGATTCGGAAATCTTTGTTCGTATATGTAAGACAATTATTGGTTCAGAATGGTCACTGAGTTTTACATCATTATATTATTATGTACATCTGTATAGATAATACCATAAGTGATTCGGAAATCTTTGTTCGTATATGTAAGACAATTATTGGTTCAGAATGGTCACTGAGTTTTACATCATCATATTATGTATGACCAATGATTAAAATGATAACAGAGAAAACTGTTTATTACGAAGGTAGGCCATATAAAGCAAAAGAACAATCTGTAAAAGACCATTATTAATTAAGGCATAATACTAATAGCCAATGAAATGAGATTTCATTAATTCGACTTACTTTGCATACTTGACACGTTTACTCACGGAATCAAAAGCCGTACTATGAAGTGTCTACTATCAAGTGGTTATAATATTGACATTTTATTGTAAGTAGAATGTTCATTAGACTTTATGTGAGTAGATAAAATCTAAATCGATAAGATTACATTTATGGTTATTCGATTTATTTGAATGCTTAAGAACCAACTTTGAGATTTAATTGCAATTAATTACTTTAGTTAACCCCGTCATTCTATTGATTGAAGGTTGAAGTAAAATAAATGTAACATTAACTTACAGATATAGAAGAACCAAATTAATGTGAAATGGTACATATGTGTATAGGGGCAGTAAATTACTAATGTTGATAGTTTAGTTGAAACTGGAAAGGGACGTCTGTGTAAACTGATAGTTAAGTGAAACACATCCCAGCCCCTAGTTCTGTGTTTAAAACTTGGGCAGGAGGGATGTGTTTGAAGTGGTAATTAGAGAAGGCACACTTGAGTACATTAGTCTTCACATTATTTTATTAACAGTATATTAGTCTCATGTATCTTTCACGTTTTATCAAGTCTACTTGACATTATAAACGTTTATTTGTAAGCCAGTCAAGTGTGGACGACTGGATGTCAGCTATTTAAAACGTGGTTGGAATGCTTGGGAAATGGGAATGATTTGTTTGTTTCCATGTGTTCTTCATTGAACATCATTGTTCTTGCATTCCTCCTGCTTTAGATTAAATGGATCTTGTTTTGTAGGTCGTTGTCGGCTCTTTTGTTTTAATTTTGCATTGAGTCAAGGTAGTAAGCAGTATTCGTACATGTGAGTCACTCTCTCGTTGATTCTGTAATGTAAAACGGGGAAAGATTTAGATGAGCTGTAATTGTAGCAGTTTGTATTATCCTCTGACACATGCCGTGACTTCCCTTAGTTGACGCATCGCCATCCATGTCAAATTCGCATATTTTGGCACAACTCTCGTTGGTTTTAGCGAAAGCTGTTGAAACAGTCAGAGGCATGTTTTGTACATAGTAGTTATTACTAATGTACGAGTAAAAGTAAACAAAGTGTAAAAAATTCGGGATGAGGATGTGGTTCACTGCAAAATCGGTTGGTTGGTCGACGTGTGCTAAAATGAAGTGTTTATTGCCACTTGAGTCTTCAACCGTTATAATTCTCGGCAAACATAGCTGAGTTGTGTGCAAATGTATATGCACAAAGTTTTGCAATGCTTTATGGCATTGCGTTGTTAGAGTTGCAAATTTATATGGAGCTAGGACTAAATTGATCGGAAAGGGAAAATAATTCCAATTTGAGCATAATACGGCTATAATCTTAGATACGCAGGCACCATAAATTGTTTGTAGAAAAGCCATTATCATGCACTTTCGAGATTATCTTGGCTTAACCCTGCTGCTATGTAAATTTACCCTATTAATGATCGTGTTTACGATTAGTATTCTCTTGGGCACAATGGCAATAAAGCAATAACAGTAATGCAGCAGAATTGAGTGGTGTTTTATGTCGTGCATAACATTTGCAGATTCCATGAACGGATAAAGAGGGGAAGTCTTCCCGTGGAACAACTAATAACCACAGCCCAATTTCATAAAGTAAATATTGACCAAAGTCCTTTATAGCCCAACATGCTGTTATAAGAAGGGAAGTCTTGTTTTCCCCTACTTCCAGTGTGTTTGTTCTGGTAACAACATTCTGTTTAAATAAGGAAATGGTTTATTTGCTGGCAAAATGCATAACGCGGCTATAATGTAATAGACAAGGAAACATAGTATCTAGTCTGGTTGTAATACTTAAACAAGTATTACATAACATATTTTATGAACTGAATTACACTCTTTCAAATATTTTTATAGCATTTTGTCCTGTAGGTCATCCATCATTGTAAGTGGACCTGAAAGCATTAGGGAAAAAGGAAATTGGTATTGCGTGTGTTTTACTCATCTTCTTTTCCACTACTCATGCTGGTTGCCAGTTTAGGTAACGTAGTAAATATTAGTAGGTGACTTACAATAATATTTCAGTATTAAAATGAAACTATCTTCTGGGTACACTTATGTCAGTGTCCTATCAGCTTTCTGAAGCTGCATATGCATTCTGCTGTGTTATAAAAATGGGCATTGTTTCACCCTTTCCCCTTTTTTGTAAGGAATTCAATTACAAACATACATGCACATCATGCCTTTTTATCCTTATGAGCATACGAGAGTTACGTGTACTTAAATTACGAAATTACCGTTAACAAGGTTAGGGGTAAGGTAACCAACCCAATGAACCTGTGAACCCAACATACGACTTTCTTGTTCAGACAGATGACTACCAATATGGTAGCCAACGATTTAACAGCTTTCCTCTTTCGTACTTACGATCTGGCGAGTTCTTATGTAAAAGTAACAAAGGACTTCTTTAAAAAATGAGGCATGAAATCTGAAATCATCTAATACAAAACAAACGCTTCAAAATTTGAGAAAACTTATTGTATTTTAATGAGTAGCAGAATTTACAGAAAAGGGTTTATAATAATCGTAATAAAATACTGAATTTGGGCTGTATTTTAATGATAGTAATTTAATGAGTAGTATATTACACGTAAAAGCAAAGATGAAATGGGTTTTAGTGTTAGTTATTTTAATTTATATGTATGATACACATAATATCTTTGAAGCTATTTGGTGTGCATAGTGTGTAAGTACCTTTTGTAATACCTAAAGAGTTTTATGAGTGTCAACTTTAAAAAGTACTTATAAAATGAGTTGGTATGCTTAAACATTAAATATAGTAATTTGGACCAAAAACAGCTTCGATAAGAATAATGAAAGTCAATACTGCTTTTTTTATGCCTATTTCAGGCAACGAAAGCTGCGGATTTTATCTCAGTGAAAAGTATTCACACCCTTGTGTCTGAGTGTGAAGCACATAAGAAAGCGGTACTTCAGTTGAGAATATCTGGAGCTTCTGAGTGTCTCACAGTTACTTGTCCTTCTTTGACCGAAGCAGAAAGCATGGCAGATCTTATTGACGGCTACTGCAGACTCATCTCACCCTCGCATTCTTCCCTCTGGACCCGCAAAGGTAATTCTTTATTCATTACACAGCTACTTGTTCCAGCCTACGTTCTTCTGCTACAAAAACTGAGAATGTGATGTACCTTATGCTGCTTTCCAAGTATCTACTGCTATTTTTCTGTCAAACTCGTACTAAATGGCAGGAGCAGTATATACGGGTACTACTACAACTTACACTTGTGCTGTGCATGCACCCAGAATAACATAAGGCAGTAGTAATAAGTTTCGGGTGGATAGTGAACTGGGGTAATATACTGTAATACTTGACTTCCTTACCGTCGACTCAATTTCATCTCTCCTAACTCAAACACAACTCTCTTACTTCTTGTCTTGTGTATTACTGCTGTTGTGAAAGTCACAGGAGGATTTTTCCATTAGTTTAGTCCGGGAATTGCGTGAGAAAAATATCACCCGCAGTTTTTATTGTAGATTTTTACGTGCACGCATTTTTCGTATATACGGGTGAAACATCTCTGTGCTAAGTCATGTCTTGGAGTATACGCCGTAGTTTTGCCATGAACCTTATTTCTTCCAGTTCTTTTCCGACTGTCAGAATTCCTCTTGTATTTATATCCCTGTGCCTCTTCGCTAGGCTACTATTATTGCGATACTGCAAATGAAATTGAAATTGGAAAGCGAAAATGGTCTTTTAAAGATACTTTTACAACTTGGAAATGAAATGAACATTCCAAAATTTCTTCTACCTTGAAATAGTTTTAAGTAAGGCCCCACGGTACTGTTTAATTGTCTAAAACCTTTGTAAACTAGCTCGGCTTGCGCATTGCAATAATATTTCTCCAGTCTGAAATGACTCGTGGAAAATATCTGCATACTTACTTCAACATAAAGATAATATTTATGACACAATTTCTATGTTGACTGCCTGCTCTATGTTTTGTCGGTATTTGATAAGATATTTATAACAAGTTTATTAATGTACGGTCCCAAAAGACAAAATATGTAGTAAACTTGAAACTGTAGTATTCAACTGTGTATTACACAAGAGCCGGAGTTTATGTGTGCGTAGATATTTATTTATTGCTTTTACTACACTCATGAGAAATGAGCTTTGAGCACAGGTGTATTACTTACATTATTTCTGATGCGTATATGCCATCTTTCTTACAAGTTAAATCAGTTATCAGCTAGTCTCTGGATCAGATGCCTAGGTACAAACACATAAAGAATCCTTTTCATTCAGATTTACATTTTTCGTAGTATGTACCTGTACAGTATGCGTAGAGTCGAACTTACTTGTTAGTGTGTAATACACCTATAATAAATTGCAGGAGTAAGTCAATGAAGAAGGATACAGAGAACAAAATCCCATTTTGGAAACAGTTCGTAAAAGCAGAAAACAATGTGAATGCTAAATACAATTCTAGAGAGAGAGAGAGGAAAGGGAGATAGTTGCCCTGCCCTTCTTGGCTTTGTTGCAGCGTTGCGTTGTTGTAGTAGTCCATGGTGAAGGTATCTAAAATCTATACGTTGGGTGTTTGGATATCACGTAAAATATTACATCAGCTTATAGCCTTTACTACCTTGACATTGACTACTACGCATTACGCATAAGTTGTATGTGAGGATAACCATTTTTAGCAACTTCGAGTTTGCTTTTCGTCGGGTCTCAGAAGTATCTCAAAGGGAACCTACTACTACTAGGATGACTCTATACGCTCATGTCATACATCAAACTACACCTCAAGAGTCAAAAACAGAATAGGGGATTGTTAAAGTCTCTATATATTGTTTCAACTCACTTATTTTGAAACAACAAATTTAAAAGTGGCAAAAAAATAATGAGCCAGCCTAGTTGAAGAGAAAAAGTATTATGACAATAAAGGAATTGCAACAAGTTCCATTTTTTATTAAAATTTGCATGCTTAAAGCTTACTCATCTGCTAAATCAGTTCATTAACACAATTCCAGCTTCTTGAATATTTTATGTTAGGTATTTTCATTGTATTTTCATTCCAATAAAAGCTAGCTGTACTCTGTACTATACGTATAAGCATAATAAGTATGGTTTTTATAGCCATGACTTGAAATTGGATCAGAATACCAGAAGTTTGAGATTTGTAAGTAAAAACTAAAAGCAGTCCTGAGTCAGGATAGTCAGGAAGAGTAAGTAAGAAGCGTTCCAGGCCTTTATGGACATTTCAAGTGAGAAGTTATTATTTGATTTAATGAGTTTCATACATGCGGTAGTAGTACATACCTAGTTCCAGTTGCATTTGATGTTAATTAAATTGTTGTCAAGCAAGATAATGTCTGGGATGGGCTTTATTAATTGACAGCTGACAGATGGCATGTTCAAAGTTTTAACAAGCTTCAAAAACTTGTGGCTACTGCAGTATCCGGCACACCAGTAAAGAGAGTAGTGGAGTGTAGACAGATGTATTTTAAAAGTTGGAATCTGGATACGGTTGTAAATTAATTGCTATGTGTAATAATAAAATTATAATCCACTTAAACTCGTATGCGCACAACGTATTGAGGTAATGCTGGAAGCATCATACTTATGTAAAACAAATCTCATCGTTTATTTGAGGTGTTTAAGAAACAAATCTCATTATCTTGATGATGGGCTGTGAGTGATGTGCACTCGAACTCGAACAACTCGTATGATTCCCTTTAGGCATTACAAGTTAGAAGTGCAGTGAATTGCATTTGTCTTATAAGTTACCTGCACAGGTGTACAACAATATCTCAGTAGACTCAATGACGATGACATTAAAACATGATGGTTAATGGCTACGGACGACGGTAATGTTATAATGTGTGTAATATACTGGTAGTGTACCGTGTGGTGTACCTATAATAACTGATGTGGTTTGTGTGAATGCTTTTTCAAGCTGCTACCTTGAGGAATTGTCCTTGTCTTAAAGGTTTGCCCTTTATAATCTTACAGATACGACAAAGTCTTTCTTTATTACGAATATGTCTTAAGGCTTCTTATATTATTATTGTTGTTCTCTTGGGTTGTCTTCTTGTTATTCAGTCTGCTTTATACTTTACAGTACTCGACTGAATGTCTACATATTATTTTCAATTCATTCTCAAAGTACATGCATTTTCTTGCAGAGTTATTTTCTTTTTGTACAGTTCAAGTTGTTCAAAACAATTTATGGTTTCGTTTGAAAGTTTTTGAATTTTTTGTGGCTATTGTTTTGGCAGATTTGATTGTGGATATATATATTGGACATGTTTTCATGTTTGATTCTTGTTTGCAGATGCTCACCCTCCACGGTACCGACAAGGCAGTCTAAGTCGCAACCAGAGCGGCTCCAACAGTCCAGTGGATTTTCACAAAGATCATCTAATGGACGACTACGCTGAGATTGTTGATGAAGATGGTGATTACTCCATTCCTGCTTGTGAGTCTCGTTTGAATTTGTAATACCGTATTTTATACTCTGACAGTTAGTAGTTTAAAGATATAGTGAGTGTAAAGTGTAATAGTGAAATATTATAGTGTGGGTTAAAGTTCTTGATTTTATTAAGGTTGCTCCGTAAAATTCCTCTGTGAGATTAACATATTTTTCAATTGTTTTTGTTGAGAATCCGAGAGAAATGTGTTATTATGTGGAATGTGATGTCTGTGGCCAATTAATCTATCTCTGAGAAATTGCAATTTTCTTTGTAAATGTACAATTAAATGTAATCAAAAGCGAGTTTCACAGCAAGATACAAAACTCGTCTGGTTTCATGTAATCTTTTGAATTGATTACCTGACTGACATTGAATTGATTTGACTTATTACAGCTCATGACTACGAGTTGAATCGATCCAACGTAGAATTGGGACAGATCATTGGACAAGGCCAATTTGGAGATGTTCACCAAGGAATTTACTTCAGTAAAGACAAAGAGAAGGTTCCTGTAGCAGTCAAGACTTGCAAATTGGATGCTGATCCGGCTACCTCAGACAGATTCTTAGAAGAAGCCTGTAAGTCTCTCTCATCATTCCAACCACGTTGTTTTAAGTTTTTCATGACCAGGATAATTGTACAATGAAGAATGAGATTCCCTAGATTGAGTTGAATCCTGCTAAACTAAAGAGAGAGTATATTGATAGAATCATCAACAAAATTATACTTAGGTGCATAAAAACCACTTTCAGTGATAATCAGATGTGGTTAAAACAGGAATAATTTATTCATTAGTGTAACGTAATCTGTGTTGATAAATGAAAACATTTTGTAGTGTTGAATGAATAGATCTAGGTATTTTGTAATATCTTAAAAAAGAATGAATCTTCTTCTTACCTATCTGTATGTAATGTAGTGCGTCAGTTGTAAAAGTTGTTCTTGTTAGTATAGAGATAACTGCGTATGTAACATGAAACTCTTAATGATGAGGCGTTAATACATGTGCAACGTAAAAAGCTGTATCGTTTTGATGATATTGTGATGACTGGTGAGTCATTCATTAGCATAGAAATATGGAAAGAAGAGCAAAGCACATGTTTGTTTGCGTCTCTCGATTTGGCTCTGGCTGTGCACATAATATAATCTCTCTGTCCCAGCTTCCCCTCTACATGTGACGTATTACATATTTTTATGCCTTAATATTTGTTTTATATGCACAGTCGTCGTCAGTCTTGTAGCATATCATATCTTTATCAAAAAGCCCATTTCTGTTCACCATAAGATTGAACTTATCTAAATGTTGTAGTTGGTAGTTGTAATGCATTGCTACATTACCATTTCTGCTATTGCTAGTAGTACAAACTGAAGATGTATATCAAGTGGCACATTAGGCAGTTGTATCTAAATAATATATGTAATAGGTACTTATGTAAAGGATTGTCAGTTTTGTCAGTCACTACAACTAGGCAGTCGTTTATGTGTTTGGATTCCATATTAACATGTATTACACACAGGAGAAACGAAAAGAACACTTGCGTTGCGTATTTATTGTGCTTTGAGATTTGATGGATGGGTTGTTTGAAGTTTATATGAATGAACAAAAAACTTTTTTTGTACTGTAATGCCTACCTTTCTATATACATTGCAGATATAATGCAGCAATTTGATCATCCACATATCGTGAAGTTGATAGGAGTTTGCTCAGATGCACCCATTTGGATTGTGATGGAGATGGCCCAATATGGAGAAATGAGAGCTTACATCCAGACCAACAAACATAAGCTGGACCTTGCTATGCTCATATTATACACTTATCAACTCTCAACTGCTCTTTCCTATCTAGAATCGAAAAAGTTTGTTCATAGGTAAAGCGTTCGTCTTATGCAAGCGTTTACATTTATGGATTTATTTTTATGGGACATAAATTTCATGTCTACATCACTTTACAGAGATATAGCCGCTCGTAATGTTCTCGTCTCCTCCAGCGATTGCGTGAAATTGAGCGATTTTGGTCTTAGCAGGTCAGTACTAATTAGTGGTGTAGCCGCAGCCAAATTAATTCATTCTTTTTCCTATTAATCATTATCTACAGGCAGTAAAAGCGTTAATTGATGCAATTATATAGATGGGTGTCAGAAGATCAATGCTATTATAAAGCTTCAAAGGGAAAGTTGCCCATCAAGTGGATGGCCCCGGAATCGATAAATTTTAGACGGTTTAGCAATGCCAGCGATGTGTGGATGTTTGGTAAGTGAAATTAATGCTTCTTATGTCTATTCGACCGTCAAATGACAATGCGCTCGTTCTGGTATACTCATACTTTAGTATTGTCACTAGCCACTTACATATAAAATATTATGCAGCTTATCTTTAATATACTTTCACACTCTTAAACGATGATATGCGATTTTTAAGCGCTTTGAGTTTTATTTGGACCTTTTCATTTCAAACTGGCTTAATGTATTCACTTGCAGATTTATTATTCCCAATTGCGGTATATGACAAAATATTAGTATTTACACCATGAGTATATGTATTATTATTTACTTTTGAAACTTTACAGGTATCTGTATCGCTGTATGCGAATTGCATGCTTATAAACGTTATTTTGACATGACACTAATGTAATTTACTAATTAATGGTGCACGGAAGGATGTATTTCATGAGTATTCATGTAGTTACAAGCTGGTTTTTTGGAAATGTTCACGCAGGTGTCTTTAGTCTCATATCTTTAATATTGCTTTGTTTGTAGGAGTGTGTATGTGGGAGATTCTGATGTTTGGAGTGAAACCGTTTGCCGGTGTTCAGAATAATGATGTGATAGGGAAGATTGAGAATGGAGAGAGATTACCTTTGCCTGCGAATTGTCCTCCTAGGTTGTATGCACTCATGTCTCAATGCTGGGCATATGAACCGTCAAAGAGACCTGGCTTTCAGCAACTCAAAGAAGATCTCTAGTTAGTTCAATGAATTATCTTTCCTTATTATTTTCAATGATTTCAGCAAAAAAATTCTACTCATTCATAGTAATGTATTTTTACAATATATAGTATGTATAAGTTTGTTTGATAATGTTTATTTTAGTGAAATCTTAATGGAAGAGCGACAGCAGCAGAAGGATATGGCTCGAAGAGAAAATAGAAGACTGCAAACCATGTCTTGGGGTAATGAAAGCATCTGCTATTTTTACAGAGCATGTACAGATAGTATATAGTTGGAGGAGGGCACACTTTTGACTTTCCCTAATTGACAATTTAATTTTGCGTGTGTGTTTTAGCATCTTCAGCATCTGACGAACAAGCACCACCAAAGCCTCCACGTGTAGATAGGCCACCGGTATTGGGCGAATCGCAACAAGCACAAAATCCTACGACGTACATTGTGGCTCAAAATGCGGAGATTTTACAGCAATTGCTGCGTGAGAGTGAATCGAGAGGTCTTAATCCAGCTGTGTATACGACA
Source organism: Pogonognathellus flavescens (assembly GCA_019776165.1). Lineage (NCBI taxonomy): Eukaryota > Metazoa > Arthropoda > Collembola > Entomobryomorpha > Tomoceridae > Pogonognathellus > Pogonognathellus flavescens. The sequence continues at coordinate 93,026 of JABASD010000021.1, read as the reverse complement.
CCAGCCTCGGCCTTCAATACTTTAGCGGTAGATTTTGCTAGTGGATGTGGCACGATGGGATCACCAAAGAGAAAAGTCAAAACCAAACCATTCGTTGAACAAGAAGGAGGCAGCTGTCTCCTCGTCGACATGGCTTCTCACAATCAAAACTGTAGTACTTTGTCTAGTCTAGGAACGATGAGTACTAGCTCTAGTTCTGACATTTTTAATATGTCATCCAGTACACCTGGTGGCTCCAAGCCAGCCTCCAATTATGGGACTTTAGACAAGGTCTCACTCTCAATGAAATTCTATGTTCACAGATCTCATTTCTGCTTTGATTTTTGTCAGCACTTGACTCTTTCGTCGTTAGCATGAGACACTGAAGTCAGCTGCCAATTTCTCATTGATTTTTGTGTTAAATTTTTTGTTTTTTGATTCTTCACACGAGTGAAGATATTTAGCACCACCCTACGTTGCTCCATGTGCAAACGGAATTCTTCCGTCCATTTTGTTTTTGTGCTGTGTACCTTTCATATTGGTTGGTCTCTATTGGTTGTATTGATTGGTTTTGGTTTTTTGGTGAGGTGATCGTATTATAGTGCATGAAATTCTATTTTAGTTCATTTGGTTAATATTTTTTGTCATTTCCAAAGTCTCTTGCACAAGAGAATGTATTAGTAGCTAGTAGCATTGTTTCATTTCGAATTTTAACATTATGCTTTTGGGGATGATGGAAAATTACAGGATCTTAAGAATGGTATGGACGTAGCAGAAGTTGAGTTAAGATACAAACAAGAATTAGAGAACAAACTTCGAGAGCAGCAAAAACAGTCAGAAGAAGACAGTCGTTGGTTGGCCGAAGAAGAAAACAACCTGGTAATGCCATATTTCTAAATGAAGATACTTTTAGTTAGACTTGGAACTAGAACTACCAGTTCCAGAAGTCTAGGCTGGGATTATGAGAAAGCATTATAAGGGCTATAAAATCTATTTTTGGAGTCTTATATCTTGAGATGGGCAATTCAGCTCAAGTTGTTTACGACGGATGTTCATGTCAAATGTCTTGTTCTACTTTCAGAGAAAGCGATTATCAATAACAACAAGTACCTCAGATCGTTCAGACAGTGAGTGCGGAGACGCTCCTAATACTTCGGGTTTTGCTCAGATAGGAGACGGAGCGATGCTTAACGGTAGTGGGGTAATAAGTGGTGGCAATATAGGACCGGAGGAGAAAGCCGTTATTGTGAAGGTAAATAGAAAGTTATTTTACCGCACGTTCATTTCATTCCATTTCGATGTCGCATTGCCATTACATGGTATAATTTCTAATGTTGCATGACATACATCTTTAATCGCACACAAGTTGGGCAATGTGTGTATTGTGTAATTTGTGGGAGCTTATACTCAGCTTACTTTCGGATGTTGTAACGACTAAAAAGATTATGTCCTTTCGTTTTGTCTGTAGAAAATGGAACCGACTCCGACGGCAGATTTGGACCGAAATCATGACCGGGTTTATGACAGTACAACGAGTGTTGTGAAGGCAATAATGGAACTGACTCAAGGGGTACAACAACAACTTGGTAGAATCGACTACTTAGAATTGGTTAGAAAAGTTGGACTTGAGCTTCGGACGCTGTTAGGAAGCGTAGATGAACTCGTGGATGTATTTCCAGATACAGCCAAGCATGAAGTGAGTAACTTATTTGTTTTGCTGGGAGAGGACGGTAAATTTTGTCTAGACGGTAATGGACTGACTGTGTTTGTTGTTATAGGTGGAAATGGCTCATCAAGTTCTCAGTAAGGATATGAAAGAGTTAGTCAGTGCAATGCGCTTAGCCGAAAAATACAGCTCAACTACATTAGATGTCGAATATAGAAAGTAAGCTCAAATAATGCATATGACTATTGCACTTAAGTCAAATTCCTATACTTACATATACTATATACGAACAATCTAATCATCTATATATATATAACAATAACTAATCGTGATGTTTTTGCAGGGGAATGTTGTCAGCTGCTCATGTTCTAGCCATGGACGCAAAAAATCTTTTGGATGTGGTTGATTCTATCAGAATGCGTTGCCCCGATGTAGAAGAATTTATTCAAAGAGCAAAAGTCCTAGAAAAACCGAATTCAATATTGGAATCTTAGTCACAGAAGAGGATTCAACGAGTATAATACATATAATGTGTAGCATCTCGTTTGGTATAGACGTATGTAGTTATTATGTGTGAGTTTGAGTCAGATTGTCAGATATAAGCAATTAATTCTTACTAGAAGTTGGCTCTTACGGATGTATGTGTAGTAGACACAGCTCTGAAGTAAAGGTTGTTCTCTTACATGCACTCACTCAGAACTCATGAAGACCAAGTATCGAACCTTAATTTTTAAGAAAGTACCAACGACTATACACGGCTTAGTTAAAATAGAGAAAGCTAGTGCTATTTATGTATTGAGTACTACTACAGTTATTACTAATGCTATTTTTATTAACGTTACCATAAATTGTTTTTGTTGTTTATGTAGAGTAAGCGTATCGGTAACAGCAAGTACCTTGGCATCAAAATACGTAGCCATTTATAATTCGGTATACAGATTTATCTTTGTTGACTTGCACACTTGCACATGCTCATGTAGAAATAAATTAGCCCGTATGAATCGGAGGTATTACATGCATACAACATGGCAAATGTAATATTGCGTAATTAATGTAAAATGTGCTGCAGTGTGTATCAGTTTAGTACGTTACATGCGTTTGTGCTTACAGAAAAACTAGTCATTTAAGACGATAAGTGAAAGTCGGAAATTCGTAAAAGATTTACAAATGTGCGCAAGGACAGAAATGTAACTGTGTTTTTGATTTAATTGGGTGACGATAACAAAGACGTGGATTTTAGTGACCTTGTGACACTATAGATTCTATGACCATTTTAAAAACCTGCAAATAACACGAAATATTAATGAAATGTACTAAGAAATAGAATTTAACGAAAGAATTATGCAAAATAGGTATACTAGACACGGATTATTGAATGTTGAACTAATTTTTTAAACACATAGCTGATACGTAGTAGCAAAAATTGAAGCAAATGATTGATTTCACGAATAATTCTTCATTCCAATTATAAATTTGAATATTTTACTAGAATTCTTGTTAGTAGATGTGTGTGTGCGCGTATTGGTGTGTGTTTAGATAATCATATAGAACGTATTCATTTACCATTGTCTCACACGCGTTTCCTGGAAGTAATAGAGGCTTTATGTGTATTACACTTATACATACATTATTAGTATGGCATGCAGTATCGTATTCGTATCGTAATTCTGTAATTTACAAAACACAAATGTAATTGATATAATAGAAATACTCAAAGCAAAATAAGCTATTGCAGGCAATCATAAAATGTATGTAAAATAATGTAAGATTGTCTGCAACAACAACCAATAATTATTAACCAAAATACCGACCTACTACGTACTACCTATAGAAAGAATACAATAATATCCGTTTATGTAAAAGCAAATCCCTTTAATTCTTACCTTAACTATCATTTAAGTAAACACAATAATTAAGACTGATCCTGTAACATCGTTACGTTCACATTATTACGTTGTTATATTATTGTAAGGGTAGACAGTAATGTAAAGCTAATAGTTATTGATTTGCTAAAAGTATGTAAACCAAATATTACATAATATAAAAGAATTACAGGGGAAACCCTTGCATTGCAAGAATTACGATCCCAAATAAGTTGTAAACTGTATGTAACTCTTATTGTACACGTACCTTTGGTCCAGTTGATTACGTAAAAATCAAACAGTCGAATAAGTAATAGAATAATTACAATTTTCTAGAAAAGCTATATACAAAATTAGTTTTATGGTATGTTCTTCAATGTATATACTACAGCGAATAATATTATTATAGTATGGCAAATATACCTCGTCACAATCAGTCAGATAAGATACCTTTAACTATGAATGATTTAGATTCTACTGTTGTACATCACAAATGGTAGAAAACACAATAAGTTAATTTAAGTTTTTACTTAACACCAACTTGAACGGTTAAATTTAAAAATAATGTGTTGCTTACTACCTTGGGATATGAATAGCACAAAAATGTGTGCATTCATTATTTCAGAACCAATATGTTATAATATAAATGATAAAATCAAGTATGAAGTAAATCACGCCTCACTTCCTAAGTATTATATTTAACGTAATGATAATATTGTTGAAGTTTGCTGAATTTGATTGAACTGTTTTGTAGTTAATTATAATTATACTATTAATAATTTTGAGGACTTTTCTTGTCTTGTGGTTGTGATCTCGAAGTAGATGAGGAGTGAAACCATTTTCCAGAATTATGCAATACAATACAATATCCAATGGAAAATAAACACGATAAATTGAAACGAAAATAAGAGGAAGTTGTTACATTACGGAATATTTATTAACTTTATTTACTCACAAAATTTTTACACGGGCATCATACGAACGATTTTCTCCTGTTTAGCAATCAATGTGCCTCCCTATTGGATTTTGTTAGTTAACTTTACATTTGATGAAATATTATATAATAATAACGGCTCACTAAAGTTCGACTGTCAGGAAATTTCTTGGATTTACTCGAAGAACATCATTCCTATTTACTTAAAGGGGTCCTTGGCTTCAACCAACTTGTACCAGTGACCGCATTCACATCTCTTGTTGTCTCCCTTGTACAGCCATAAGAAGCTAATATAGAAAGAATCTTCGTGGCAGCAGCAGCCAATCATCCTCATGTCGTGGAAAGATGGGACACAAGTTGGAGAGTCTTTTGTTCCAGCACCTTTCTTCTGTACACTCATTTGAAAAGGATCCTGAAATACAAACAAAAGCAATGTCGTAATATGTACATAAATATCTTAAACAGAAAAACTATAACGCAAGTAAAGTAATCGTAAGGGCAATTTATGTCGTTAAAAGTGGGAGTGAGACGACCATTTTTTCTTACCGGATTTCCCCTGGCAATGGCTTCCATCTCCTTCCGTTCCAAGCCAGTGGCATGTTCCATAGGATCAGCCATTACTACAAGAGACATACGAAAACATTTATATTTAGGTACTTTTCTAGTTATTTTTGCAAAAATGGAAAATTCCGTTTTGGATGCGTTTACAAAGCCTATGTTAAAATTAAAAACATTTCCAGTGTGTGTATAGTTCCTACACACTTGGCAAATCATTTATATATTTGTCGACGAACCTACACTGAACCCGGAAACGTCTTTTAAAGAACGGGACAATAATCAGCTGGCTGGACACTAATCATAATTACATTTGAAAGTGGATTTTAGTGTATAGCCATGTTGTTTTAATTTGCCTTGCTGTTTTGGACCATAATATACTAAAAGCATTTGTTTAATCAAATAATGTGTTTTAAACTGTACTATAATATATGTAATTCCAGGCATATTTATGTGCCCCAACCCTAAGTACCCCCCAATCCCTTATTTATTAAGCTACAAACGTAAAATCAATTTTTTCTCGAAATTCGCAAAATTATTTATACTACGCGCTGCAAAGCAGAATATCATATTTTTATTTCGGTTGTAATTAAAATAGATTACTTACATTTCTGGGCTCCCCTGACTGAGGAAACCATTAGAGTACGTGTTAGACTTAGACTACTAGATCGTCTAGCAGTATTTAAAAGTGACCTGGCGAGTACTCCAGCCATTTTTACAAAATATTTTCGAAAAACAAATTACTACACCAATATTTTTCGCCTTCTCTCTTGCAGGCAGAAGAGGATTAGTTGAGATCAGACGAATCAACCTTTCTGGCAGAGACCGACTATAATGTGCTGCCTCCTGCGCATTTCGGACGTTGGAAGAAATAGTAAGCCTCGCGGAACAATTCAAGCTCCATACCAAAATATTATTGTCGTAAACAGTTTTTGGAAACTTCAGGTAACTTAACTTTAATCAATATAAAAATGCTAAATATTTCACGACAGTGACGGAAGTAAGTACTTATTAATATATAATTTTTTGTAGATTGAAGGGACAACAGGACAAAAAATTACCTACAAGACATAAGAGCGGAAGCGATTCACAGTTTTTCGCAACAAATATAAATCATTTCAAAAGGTAACCGGTTAATAGTAATAATAAAAGTTGTGTGTGCATTATATTGGCAACTATGCTGAATGAAATGTTACACACAATTTCATATACTTTGCTTGATAGTACTGCGTAGTTTTATTTTATTCATTTTTTTTAATAACATACACTACAAGTATTTCCGAAATGTTGATTAAAGTTAATATTCTATTAAAAATGAGTATTGAATTTATTTTTACAGATGTCTGGAGAAAGGTACAATATTCACAGTCAACTTGAGCATCTGCAGTCCAAGTATATTGGTACGGGCCACGCAGACACTTCCAAACATGAATGGCTTACTAACCAACACCGGGACACTTACGCGTCAATTTTAGGTCACACAGACTTACTCAACTATATGGCTTTGGTCGAAAATGAGTCAAAAGCACGAATTAAATTCAACTTAGTTGAGAAGATGTTACAACCTTGTGGACCTCCTCCAGAAAAACAACCGGAAGACTGAAAGTCCAGATCTCTAAGAAATAATCAATATACTAATAGTTTCGTATTTAACTGTGCTTCACAGTTCTTTCATTTGATTCAATATTTAAGTGTACATACTACACATTTTATCTTTGTCATAACCCATCTTAAGAATTACATCACCTGTACTAATATTTTATAAATAAGAACTTTTAGTGTACCTATTTATATTGTCAATTTATTTTTAGGTTCCAATATAATACTATCTATATGATTTCAGTTAAATTACAATTTGACTAAGCTGTGGTTTGTAAAGACGAAATGAATGTTTCGCATTAAAGTATGTAACTTTCAAATTAATACAGTAAATCGTTAAATATTTATGAAAATCCTTGCAATAATAATATGAGTTTCAAAATGAGCTCCGTATAACATTTATAGAGTAACACAGTAACATAACTTTCATAAACTTTTATAGAATCATGAAAAACTATATAGGATTCAAAAACACAGTGCCAAAATATAACTTTACTCGAACGAATTATATTATGTAAGAATTCATTTCTCAACCTCAGCTAATACTAATATATTAATTTAATTTTGGGCCATGTTCAACTAATTACTTGTAATTTGCGAATGAGTTGCCCCAAAGAAAACCTTAATATTTTTTAATTAAATGTTTAGCTTGAAAGAGATAAAATAATATAGGTATTAGAACAACAACAGTCTAAATCTTATGAAAGTTAATGCAAAGAAATCAATTGTGAAATTGATGTTTGTCATATAGAAACTTGTCTTCTTTATAATCTGTACATGATAAATTTTCTTGACCTAGTATTTTAATGTATTTATTATTTATGTACTACAACACAAAGGCACAGCAGGTCATAAATAAGAATTAGAAGTAAATCTGGAAATGGCCATGATAATATAATTTCGAGGATAGGTATACCTAATTGTAAGTGAAAATGCATTTATATTTCAGTTTACTCCTCTGTAGCTTATGGTATAACTTAAACTGAATAGAGTCTACACTCTAACAGCTTAAAAGAACTAGATGAGCATGGGATGGATACGATTACTGGGATAAAGCAGTTAATAATGTAGGATCCTGATATTCATGATATCATGAAATAATGTGAAGAGACACGATGTCATTGACAGTCAGCCGTGCCATGAGCGAATCTGAAGTAGGTACCAATCCCGTTAAAATGTGTCACGGGTATATAAAGTACTCATGTCATATATTTCCACTATAAAAATGAAGTCTTTCATGTGAGTTTCCTCAATGCTCAGTAATTATCCGAAAAGGAGGGTAGCCTGGAGTGACTGACGCAGTAGCTGACGTCAAGTCTCTTCTCCTGACGTAAGTACTGCCTAGCAGTCGACACATTTACTCCCGCTATGCGTATTTAGATCACTCTTCAGGGTATAAGCATAGCTGACGGTATCTATAGCCATGTAACACATAATATATTGTTATAGCCGTCTCCTATCGTAGCGGTGGCTACAACAGTAGGTAGTTCCTCCAGCAAGACTCCTTCCGAAAGACCGATTCTTCAGATTCTCCTTGTTTCCTACATATATGTACTATTTAACCGGGTACTCTCTCTCTCTCTCTCTTTCTACAACTATTTATCTAGTGCTGTCTCCCTGCTACTACTTCACACACACGGACTGACGGACTTCCATACACCTAGCCCTGGCAGAAACGTTCTGTCTGTCTGTTTATCAAGAGATACAAATAAAACCGAAAACTTGATGATTGATACACTAAATACATGGTACACCTTTCTCTATAAAAGTGTTACTAGTTATACACACCAAGCGGGTATCTCGTAAGTGTAATCATGTACATGGTAATAGTATACCTGATGGTCTAACTTATAAGTACGGGCATGTGAAAGGAGAGCAATAACTCCACTCCTCCGAAAGTTGGTCACAATACCCGCCTTTTGCTTGTTTGCATGTTCACATTCAACACGGGCGTCATGGAATTGCATTATTGTTACATTACTAAACATGCCTTTACTCTTTACACATACACAGCACGTACATTGTGTGCGATATCCACTAAGTACTTTCATTTCCACTTTCCTTTCCCATACACACAGCCGCAGCCATCCCCTTTGATATAAAATATAACGTGTTTGTGTATAATGTGCCTCGTCTTTGTTACCTAAACCTATCATATCATATTATTATTATCATGTCAGTCAATTTCCACAGCAGTTTCGTTCACGTCTTCCTTTCTCAGATTGTATGTTACAGACTACACAGCCTACGTCATTCTGGGAACACTTTGTATCCTTTTGTACTTCTTTATTGTGCATGTCTCCAACAAACTATATGTATACAATCATACAACCCTTGTAGTATTTTATTATATCCTTAAAATTGCTGTGCTCTTATGATATTGTTTAATTGCGCCTTTGGCCAACACTATTGAGCTTCTGTGCTTTTGCTTTCCCTTCTCTCCCATTTCTTCCTTATGGTCATTTCAACTTGGAGAATGTAGGTCAGGACAATAATCAAGAAGACTAGTAAACTAAAACTCAACCAAACTATTTCTCCTGCTGTACACTACCACAGATAATAATTATGATACTGAACCACGAAATAATTTATTAACTTCCCTACAGCCAACGATTTGTTTTTAAACCTGTGTGATTACCACATGATGAAGTAAATCCTATATTATTAAAGTACAAAACTAGTAAACTATATAGTTACCCGTATATTCGGGTATTTACTCTGGTAGTAGTTTGCATATATATGAAACCCTGGAACATTATTTATTCACAATACTCATGCAGTGAAGCATATAGCACTACAACTGAACATGGTGGGTGGTAACATATTCTCTCACACAGTTCTTCCCCACAGATTAGTTTTGCATGGTGGAAGTAGGAAAAGAAGAAGAATGGAATAGCCCACTGAGATTACGCTTTGCATTACTTAATTTGAAACAGTTTCACTTTCGTTTACATCACACACACACACAGCTTTTGAATTACTCATCTTGTATTTCTCCACTATCCCGAAACTACTCCTTTCCTGTCACGGTATACTATCTTCTACATAATGTATTTCCCTAGTCTCATTCTTCACACGTCACACATACATATATAGATAAACACAAACCTACTTACACCTACTCTACACTATATGTCTTCATTTTTACACGGAACAGTTAAACAGACTTTGAATTGCGTTGATTTATGGAGATTGTCGCTTACTTACGTTTACATTGAGTGAGTTTCTCACAAGCAATGAAGCACGATTTGGGAGAGAATTGAGAGTCTCACCGCAAAATAAAGTCTACATTCGATTCCGCAGCTCAGACTCCTTTGTGTGAGAGTCCAGATGAATTCACATAATATATTTGTCTGCTCTACATAGCTATTTCAGCTGAATCAAAGCCTTTTGTCTACCACACCAAGGCGACGACGACGACGAGAGAAAGCAGGAAATGCATTTGGAGCATTCTGTGTGATGACGCCAGCAAGGGTCGTTCCTTTCCTTCTCTTTACCTATGTAGACTCCTATGTGGAGTATATACCGCTTTTGGTAGAAAGTTTCTCTTTCGTTTCACTTTTTTTCTTCTTTTCCTTGGCTTACATTTACAACGTGGTTTACACTTACACTTCTGGACTGCTCTGACGCAATACTTCGCTTTAATAATACAAGCCACGTGTCGCTTCTATCTTTTTTGCATTAATTCCTTTACTCTTTTCGTATTCTATGTCCACCTCTCCTTTTACAACTACATGCCACTGTAGTTCTTTGTTGTGTGTTGATTGAGGAATTATTGCTACTTTACTAACTTTACTTTACCTTGCAGAGAGTGAAGAGGAATTATATACTTTGTTGCTGTAATATAGAATGCTGTACAGGATTTATGAAGGAGAGTCTATAATGTCATGTTGTTTCTTCCACTACTGTTCTTTCTGTAATTTTATTTAACGTTTATGTATTAAGCAAAAGTAGTTCGTAGAAAATGGTCTTCTCTTAACACCTCAGTACAAGCTGGGAAGTGTACATAGAAGTTTCTCAAGCTTTTCGTATCTTTTGAATTCTGAGTAAAGTGTATAGCAAATTGCTGCTTTGATCCCCTTCTTCGTAGTTTCCCTTTCTCGTTTTTCCTTTCACTCTCTAAGTAATTAGATTTTGCTAATGTTTATATGAAGATAATACGAGTAGTTGTACTGCTAAGTATTTCGAGTGGATTGAATCAATTAACTCTACAATTCCCGTCTTACGTGTCGTTTTGTGTATCGGTATGTGTTTGAAGAGCTGCTACTTACTGGAGCAACTAATGAAATGAGTAGCGGTGGCAGTAGAAGGAAGAATCCATTCGATGCAATTAAAAGGGATTTGTTCCAGTACGAAGAAACTAAACTCAAGCAAATGTACAAAAGGAAAGGAAAATAAACCCAAGGAAAGGGATTAAGCTGGAAGTACAGATATATGTACCTTATAAATTAACGGAGCTTTCGCTGTGTATTATGCAACGCAATAGAAATGTTAATGTGCAAACTAACAATAACCAAGCGAAAGTGTGAACTTGATGAACGAAGGCTGGCTAATGGTAAAGGAATACAATTGTTACGTGCAAAGAATGGGCTGAGACTTTTACCAAGCTATGTACTTTCTCCAGTGTTGCACTCTTTCATGCTCAAATGTCTTACTACATCTTACCAATGTTTCTTAACAGCAAATGGTTACATTTTTGTAACAATTGTACACTTTTTTAAATCAGTTTAAACCAGATTTCCACATTCCAACTAACAACTGACAATCACATTGACATTACTGCCAAATCAGTCAGACTGAAAAATTTTAACGAAAGGAATTATTGATTAATTATGATTTGTATTAGGACTAAGTGTGATTCCAATAATCTCACTTATATTGAAATAATAATTGATTTTGAAAACTGTATTAAAATTTACGACGCAGTATTACACGAAAATAACATTTCCTCAAACGAAAGTTTGTTCCTTCCGTCCAGACTCCAGAACAAAACAATTAACTCTAATAATTATTTGCTTTACTCGTACCTTTTACATATGTTTTTGAGCATCTGCGATGTAAATGTTTCAAAGCGCGGAAGACACAATGTTAAAAATGTGTATTTATATAAGAGACAATACAGATAGGATAGGGGTATAATAATATGGAGGACCACTTCAATAAATAACCCAATGAACTGGGATGAAATCCGGAAATCCCATAAAGCCAGCTTTCTTTTCGTGAATGTTGTAAAGTTGTATATTACCGTTTACGCACGCACCCCTATATTCATTGTAGAGATAAATAGAATAAATTTTTAATGCAATAGTTTTTATATAACAGTAAACCTTAACCTAAGTGCCTGCTTAAAGGTTACTGTCATTACATAGTACTTTTATAATGGTAGTGGTACTAGGGCATGCTCAATTACCTACGAATAAATCCGAAGACTTGATCTTCTGAACAATTTTAGAGAGCCATGTGGTATATATGTTCTTCGTATATAGTAAAACGGAAGACTGTGTACAGAGAGTAAGAAAAGCATATAGAAACAGGATGTAACAGGGCTGTACATCCAGTTACATTCATATACCATCGCTTCCGAATGAGTTATTTAACGATGAAAGGAGAAGATGCAACGAACTGGTGTATCTTCCAGTCATGCCTTGTCCAAACTTTGATCCCCCCTGTGAAATTAAAGGGAATTTTCTCATTCTACACAGTTCAGAACTGGAATGAAGCTCAAAGCTCCACTAACCTCCAGTAGTAGTCCACTACAGCTCTCTAAAACCACATCGAAAAGCCCAATTCTTTAGAAACGCTTCCAGCTAACACAACAACTGACAACTGGATGCAAACACTGCAGATGAACATTTAAACACATACCATAATATTCTACTCATTTCTTTAGTTGTTCTCCTTCACATACTTTCCTTTGACCATCATAACACACCTAAGACACTCAAACCTTATGTGGTGTCTCCTGTGCATTCTCTCTCTCTACAAGTATACTCTGAACTATCACAGACAGTGTGTTGTTGATACAACATCACATTCTCTACTACACTTTGCCAGAAGTAGCTTTCTTCCTTATAATAATATTATTAACAGAAGTGTTCAGTTCACTGCCCAATATGGATGTATAGATGAAACGAAAAGAGAAACAGAAGGCAATAAGGCAGAGAAAACTCCATACGAGAAATATTCCAACATACACAGAGAGCCACAGCTACCTCTTCTGAAGTTCTTCCAGCTACGTTTCAGTGTATACCTTCCTTACCACGGCAAAGTCTCTTGTCTGCCCGTGGTTTTATGGTTCGTAGTCAAAGTGACCCGGGTTTTACCATCTATCGATTCCTCTCTTTCGGTACGGTGCTTCAATTACCACACTGCCCGCCTGCCGCATATCATATCGGTAGTATAATTATTTTTACTCTTCCAGCATATCTTCAGTCATGTAATTATCATCAAGCACAGATGAAATAATTTAAAAACGCATTTTTGATTGTATGAATCCCACAAAGTGCAGCTAACAGTAAATACCCAGTCATAGTAGGTGGGTAATTCGTAGAGAATTTATGTTTTTACAATTTGTTTACTTGTACTACAATGTATAGTAAGGTGAAGTTCGTACAAGTCCGACTTTTCCCGGAGAGTTCGATTGATCCCGACGAGAATGGTAGAGTATACTGTAGGCATTGTAAAAGTAAAGTAAGTAAAAGGAACTTGGCTTGGTTATTGTCGCCGACTTATCTGCTCTCCCTGCCTGCCTGTCTGACTCATTTGCCTTGACAGTGTAGTACTACTGTACTCTTTACTTCAGAGAAGAACGAATATTATGGCATGAACACACTACACACTCCTTCTATTACTCAACTACTACTACGGCTACCCTGTCTGTGTGTATTTTGTTTTTACATGTACTACTACATACTACAAGGGGGTATACCCACTTCTCGGGCATTTACTACTACAAACTCCGATCCGGACAGAACAACAGTCACTCACTTCCTTACTCGACTCCACTCCACACTCGACTCAACTCTGTCTATCTCTCTCTCTCTCTCTCTTTCTAGTTGTCTTATCCTCCTCTTTCTCTCCGAATCTATTCCTATGTGTGTTCTGGCTCTGTTCTCCTTCATCCACACACATCAGATCTGTTCAGTACACACTCCGAATATCATCCACTCTGCTTCATCATTTTCATCCGCACACAAAATCATTAGTGTTTATATTATATAATACGTTATACGTTTCCTCTCATTATTACTTTTCTGTAACAATTTCTTTGTCTGTGTGTTATTCATCTACTGATTTTTTAAAAATGTCTAACTGTACAGAAAATATTTCGTTTTTATGTGGTGGAGTGTACGAACATTTCCTGACAGTTTTAAATTCACAATTCAAGTGACAATAAATTCCTGAAGAGAAGTGCGAAGAAAAAAGCAATTTTATCCGGTTCCATCTCTACACGGAATCTATTCTTAATATCGGAAAGTGTGGTTGAGGGGAGCTTCAGTTCAGAGTAAGTCAGCTTTACCATTTCATACAGATAGTACTATAAGTATAATAACATATGAAGGTATCAGTGTATATGCTGCATATATAATATGGGATAAAAATATTGGTAGTGATTCCAAACCTATTTGCATACCATTCTGGTTCATAGTTAGTGTTTATATACACGAGGCGCAAATATCTGAGACAGATTTAGAGAGATATAACTGATACGGTGAAGTACATGTGTAAATTCCTGTAGACCATCAAGCGAAACTTGTTTTATGCTTTATAACTATTAGTATTCAATACTACCATTCTATGTAAATCTTCAAAAATCTTTACATCACTGTTTTATTTTAAATGAGTGAGACGCAGTTTCAACTTGCAAACTTTCATCTCTATAATATACACTGGTATACAAAATGTGGTAGCGGTTGCAGAGAATAAAATCAAAACCTCTCTAGGAATGTGAGTATCCTGACGATGTAAACTTAAAAGCACACATAGTCAGAGCATGTAACTACTTATACAACATAATATTTATTATCGCAGTAGTGTTGTACAGAATATTATGTAGTCTTCTAATACTATGGTGTTATTATTCCCTACTAGCAACTACTTACTACAACTACCTACTTAAAGTTGCAACTATTGCTGCTACTGTCACAATAATGTCAAAGTCACGTTCAACAGTAGCAGAGAGTACTTAAACGTAGCAGCATATATTAAGCGAAGTAAAAGAGTGTGCAAAACACGCTAACCAAACCCCACACACAGTGGTCATAAATAGTTTTACGATGCCTCGTGTATGTACAAGTACAAAATAAGTCAATGCAAAATCAGATAGGAAGAATATGTAAGTATAACAGAATAAATACTTAATATTATACGCAGTGTAATTCCTGTGTCGTTTCGTCATGTGCTGCTGACCCTGAATGCGACATAGGCATGTTATGCTATACATTCAATGTCAAACTTATGAAAACTTTATGAACATAAACTTTGCAGTTTTTACGAGAGAAAGTTTCTCATGATGTTCGTCATTAGAAAATCATTACTCATTACATGCTGAGCTAACATTATAAGTGTACAAATACAGATACAGGTGTTGTAAATATAATGTGCTTATGTCTATATAGTATGGTATAGGTATATCCTTTGATAGGTATTTCAGTTTTTGTGTAGTGCAAGGTGGAATTAATTGCAATATTTATTACTGATCCCAGGTAATTTTTTAAAACAAAATTGAACAATAATTATATATGTAGAAAGTGTAGGTCAGCTTGCAGTGCGTTTGTGTAGTAAATATCGTATGAAATGCAAAGTTACTAGTGTGTTATTTTTAAAGATTCCTCGTAAGTGTACGTTTGAAGATTTGGATTGGTCTTAAGTAGGTGCTGTCATTGTCATTAACTACTGGAAAGTACGGAACAGTTAATAAAATTAAATGGCTAATTAGAAATATATACTGCCACTATAGTTGTTTGTGGAGTAAGATTGAATGCGCTACTAGTACAATTAATGCTGCCGTGCATATCAGAAAAGCTGCACAATGCATCTTTATTAGAGAAACTGCTACGTTATATGTGGCTTTAATCTATTCCCTCTGTGTGAATGGCAAATTGTATGTAGTCGTAGAGTTCTGTAATCTGTAACTGTAACGTGCTAAAGGCAGGAGTCCTTTGAGTTGGCATGTCGTCTCTCTGAAGTCGTAACGGTACACGCTTTCGGATAGCAGAAACTAAAATGAGATAAGATTATCAAGAAAACTTGTCTTAAATTGTTTGGGCCACTTGCCAGATCTAAAGAAATTTTTAAGGACATTATTTCCGAGGATCGTACGTGTAAACCTCAGAATTGCATTAAGAATTTACGTGACTACCCGCATTTCAAGGTTCTTGTAAACATTACACAAAATTGTCACAAAACAATACTAACAATTTTAATGACAGTTTCACATTTCTTCAAATTCTGTAGTGCAATTTGCCTCTAAAGTTTACACTGCACTTACAATAGATATGTAGGCCGTTTCAGACCATCTGCAAAAGTCAATCATTCAAAATAAAACAAAAGTAATTTTAATGAACATTCTTCGTTATGCTGGTAGCAAAATACTACATATAATTAATTAGAGACAAAATGATTAACTACATAGTAGGTACTTACGAATAAATATAAGATACCATGTATATATTTATGTACAATAATTTGCAGATGAAATCGTGTCCTGTCCATGTAATTGTGTACCTACTATAAGTACAATAAGATACTTGTTACAACCAAGCACATGCAGTCCCTTTCCCGTAAAAGTTACAATAATTCAGTGATGTTCCATTCTGCTAATATTTGATAAGTTCTCTTTCCACATTGTCTAGCTAACTCAAATGTCAGCAATTTGTGTGATTATCATTGGGCATCACTCAACAAGCTAAAATTTTAATTTCAGATCAATCGTAAACGAACGCAGTCGTAATAACTGTGGACATCAACATTTTGTGCACACGAACGTTTATATTCAAAACGAAACCAATTTATTTGGGGTAACCGGACACTACAGTACCGTGTACATTACAGTACCGCGACTTTACAGTACACGGACTATACGGTACCGTACAATACAGTACCGTACAATACAGTACCGCGACACTACAGTACCAGGGCAGTACAGTACCGTGCAATACAGTACCACGACACTACAGTACCGTACACTAGAGTACCGCGGCTTCAATATTACGTTTGTAGTGGAAAATGTTCTTGCGATACTATTGGACTACCTTATACCTTCATTCGTTGTCATCTAGTTCAACGGATATATTCGTTGTCAAAATTCCAACCGTAACATGGGAGAACGTAAATATCCGACAAAATTAGACTAAGCAATTTCTTTAGTTGTCTATAATTCTCACGGTCGTCAGTAGTTGTGTAGTAGTAATCAACATTTTTTTTTAATTATTGTCAAAACTGCTCCCAGACGAAGTATCGTCCATGTAACTACTGTCTATCTCAAAAAATAGGACCAAAATATTGCATATTTCAGTGTTCTGCATTCTTTATTAATACGCAAAGTGCACAATTTTTTAATGAATGCAAGTAAGTGGTTTGGCGATTGGTGTGCTGTGCAGTTCATAATCCGATCACGAAATTCATTGTGGTACTGTAGTGTTGCGGTTACTGAAGCGTCGCAGTACTGTATTGCACGGTACTGTATTGCACGGTACTGTAGTGTCCGCGTACTGTAATGTCGCGGTACTGTATTGTACGGTACTGTATTGCACGGTACTGTATAGTCCGTGTACTGTAATGTCGCGGTACTGTAACGTACACGGTACTGTAACGTACGGTAATCTTTATTTGGCTATAAAACCACAACATTCTATGTAAAATGTATTCTTTTGCTTATCATGTTGGTATCGAATGGCTGTAACATTTCTGGTGACTTTTCTAATTGACATATTTGCACAAAACTCTCCAGTTGGCGACAGTATGTTCTCAAGTTTAAATGGAACAATAAGGGAGGTGTCTCATGTGATACCAGCATTAAACAAACACTTATGTATGTAAAACTCACCAAATTAAGCGAATATTGGATATAAGGAATACCTATGTAGACAATATTATAGGTGCGCTAGTCAAATCATGATGGTTGCCACCAGAAAGAAAAGGTTTGGATTTTTATAGGCTATTTGCAATGGAAGTTGAATTTAATGGAATGTCAATGTCCATTGCCCAATTTCATCCTTGCGTTGTTGCGTTAAGTCATAAATATAATAATGCATTGTGTAAGAAATTGAGTTCAATCACAGGTCGATTGCACGAACATCGCAATTATAAATGACACGTGTGTGTGATTCAAGTTTCAGGCAGCTGAATAAGTAACAGTAGCAGAATAGTTGAAGTCAGTTAACACATAAAGGCCTACGTATGCATTTACTATATAATTTGAATTGGCTTTCTAAGATGCAATCAGCTGAATTAACTAATCTCAAGTGGGGTAGTAATTAAATGTGGAGAAAACTGCATGGTGTGGGTAGGTACATAACAAATTGCACACTATTGCTTCATTTTTCTACGCTGTATGTAAATGAATGTATAAGTACAAAAGGATGGTTCTTGCGAGGAATTTAAATTGGATTTTGGGTTGCTTACAGACTCAAACAGGCGTTCTTTTGATTCTTCACATGGGAAAACTTGGAGGATCAACAATCGATCGCACATGGCGAACTGGACAAAAACTGTTGTTATGCCTGTGAAAGAAATGCATTCTTTGAAACGGAAAGCAACAAAAAAGCTGTTAGTTTGACTATGTTAGAAAACGCTGTGAATCCAAAACAATATCATTAAATGGGAGTAACGTCAAGTGAAGAATGTAGCATTCTTGAAATATCGTAATTCTGAAAGACCCAGCTACACAGTCATCCTTAACAAATAGGAGAAAAGTTGAATGTCTCTGGAGAGCTCATTACGTGACTACAGTCCTGTGTTCTGAGTGTACAATGTGCAGCGAAAGCGAATTGAACTTTCTTTCTTCATTTGGCCCATTGTATGGTAATACTTGGAATGCAATGCTCCTTCCCTAATATTATATTCCATATAAGTGCGAAGAAAACCGAAGACAGAAAAAACTTGCATCCATACTGAGTTCTGAATGTTCTCTCTTTCTCTCGCTGTTTAAGCGCCCTTATGTCCTCTCCGTCTCCGTAAGCTAATTTGATCCCTGACAATTTTTAAGGATAGAAAACCAAAGTCTTTTCATCCTTTCAAAGATGCACAACCAGTCGAGCCAATTTAATATAAGAAAATTAAGTAAGTTCTGAAAGTAAGCAAAAGAATGGAGAAGCACTTACTGTAAAAAGAAATTAAGCCTTTGACAAAGTTTTCGAATAAGGCCTGGAAGAATGCACCTGCGAGTGTACTAAATGTACTACACACTGCAGCCTACCATTTACACATGAATAGTCATCGATATTCCTTTGAGATGCTTTGCTTATTAAGTGAAAATTGAATTGGAGACTGAGAAAACTGTGTGCGTACAACGGTACAGCTGTTTCTGAGATGAGTCAATTAAGCAGGACTAAAGTTTATCCGTTGATAAGTGTTCAGTGAAGTTAATTGTGTTTTACTTTTTCAAACGAAGAAATAAAAGCGCTTATCATGAGTGTCAACATACATTTAGCAAAAACTCGACAAGTTTTCCATTTGGATCGTCGCAAATTGAATCCTACTAGTCGAGAGTAAGTGAAATGAAAGGAATTCGCAATTTGACAAATGGCAATTCCAGTGATCGAATTCAAATCATCTCTCATGCTCTCCTTCTATATACACAAGTTTCGAATCTCTAAATACGACATTTACATTACATTTGGTTGAAATTCTATAGACTTGTCCATAGAAAGAAATCTACTTCTATATAGACTCTGATCTGGACGAGAGGAGCGTGAGAGATTCCCTAATTTCACTCGGTCTGTCGACCTTGACCCACAAGTTGATCTTTCTCTTCGTATTGAATTTCACGGTGTTTGCACACTTGCGTAAGGAACGGAAACGAAACGTATACACAAAACGTACGGCAGCCACTACAGAACATACGCTGAGGATCAACTACTACCACCACCACACCATACCCGTCTACTACCAGGAGGAACGACTACAACTGCTATTACTACAAATACTACAACAGACAGACAGAGACATACAAGTGTATTCTCCTGTGCCCTGCTCTTCAATCTGACTCTGACCCACTTTCATAGCAGACTCATCTGAATCAAATTCGTAGTCAAACATAGCTTTTCCTCGTTCTGGCTTGTCTTATTTCGTCGTTTCTTTTTCATTCGTTTAGTAGTAGGATACCACCACAATAAGTCTCACACAACCAAATTTGCATTTACATTGAAAATGGGAAACCTGTGTTCAAAGAGGAAGAATAGTGACAGCCTCTCTGTCAAATCTGAAGGGTAAGCTCAAGGTTTACATTATTATTTTCCATTACGTTTTCTCTTTCTTTCCTTAAGAGACTCCGCTCCCATTATTACACTAGTAGACTGGCTTCCTTTAAATTATGCATAAAGGACACTTTCTTTCACATTTGATAAAGCTTGTTGGATTGAATACAATAATGTATATATAAGATGAACTGTGTAGCTTGTATATTTGCAGCATTAAAATTCAGTGAGAACAATACATAATACATGTATAATTGTACATCAGGTTATATTATATACCACTACTACTACTGTAGAATAACAGTGGCTGGATACTATAATTAATTTTTTATGTTCCGAAATCCTATTTATATAATTCTTTGACTTAAAATAGTATTTTGACGAACTTACTACAGACTATAGGTATATTGGATTTAGAATGCATATAGTACTAATGTATGTTTAATTGCATTGTCCTGAAATTGAATAGGATAGTTAGATGTAACAGTGAAACTTTCTTTTTTAATCACGTACAAAACCTCGTCACAGATTAGTTTCGCAATTATAATTAGTCCACGCAGTAAGTATCACGCTTTCTAGCATCAAATTTAAGACTATAGAGACGTAAGAGAGAGAGAGAGAGAAAAAGAAAATGAAACATCGGGAAAAGTAATAAGCCCCGAGAAATTAATTTGATTCTGCGAAGACTGGGATGGGGAAAGTTTTGCCAAAGGTATTGTAAACTTCCAATCTCATTCGGAAGCATGCATTTTCACCTGAAAACTAATTGCGAGGAAAATAAAAAGAAAAAAGAAAATGTTCATGACCTCATATATTTGTAGCAAGTGTCCTAGATATTTCCACCTTAAAAAATACATACGAGGAAAAATATTATACCACACACCTCTACAAAAGATACATTCTTATCTAACGACTGTATAGCCATAGGTCTCTAGAGACGCTTTTACCTATGCAGTAGTTACATAGAGATATAGATATAGCGATAGTAATAACATTTTTTAAGTAACACATGTATACATAGCGGTGCCTAAGAACAACCAGTCTATTATCCAGGAAAAAATTCCCTCTGTTACATTTATTTTCATACACTTATATACCTTATGGAAAGAATACCTAATATTACACTTCTGTATACTCTACAGATTTAGACAAGAAAAGGAACTAGCAGAGCTGAAATATTTCACATAAAACTTTAATCTCATATGGTTACTAAAGAGTATGCCCATGCATGCCTAGACTTTCTACAAACTATGGAAGAGTTGTTTAACTTGCAGCTTTGTTCTTTCTTTCTCTTTCTCTCCGTTGTCTATTACATTATTCCCATTCCATAAGACCATGCATGAGATTCCTCTATGTATACGGGACAGAAGATACATTAACTACATTTACAACACACCAAACGCTAACTGATGTATTGTGAATTTATTACACAACTTTTTCACGAACTCACAAAACTCAAATCACCTTCTTCTCTACCTATAATATTCTACCTGACTAGTCAAATGCAATGCATAATATAAAGATATGTATTCACCCAGGTATCTAAGCACGTCAATATCTCACAGTTACTTGCCTGGTCGTTCTCTTCATAAAAGTCCGACGATACCCTTGATAAATGACACGATACACTACAGCAGGAAGAGGTGGGCATTTTAACCTGAGCCAGGGCAGAACGATTGAGGATTGACATCTCATACTACACCTTACACCGACACCAATCTTTCAGAGTCCACCAAAAATCATAACTTTCTATCCAAATTGTAACCCATCCTTCTAAAAACTCCTGTAAAGCCAACCCATACAATTCCATCCACGGAAGTGAAAGATTGACCTACTGGTTTTAAGTAAGGGTATTCTTTCCTGCCTATGTTCTCATATTAAAAAGGCGCAAAAGTGACGAAATTCACATTCAATTTAATTTAAACCAAAAGCGAAAATTTAAGCCACAAACACGAAGAAATTGTATACAATTAATTATTGAGTGTGAAATGAGAACACAGTCGGTTGAATTTGAATTGCAAACTGGTAAGGTGAATAGTGGACTGAATTCGTATCTGAGACTCATATGCCCACCTCTACACTAGAAGACTAGAACTACTTATGATGAAGCTATAGTTATAAATCATTTTGATTTGGACGATATCTATTTGTATCTGTTTCTAAGTACAGCAATTAAATAAAGTTGTGCAGGAGACTTTACTCTCCCTGCTGTACTTTCTTTCTCGTAATTGCATTTTGTTTTGGTTTGACAGAGTAGCATGCAGGTAATCAGCTAGGTACTTTCATGTAATGTAATTGGTTTTGGAATTTGGAACAACACAATTTCAAGGACTTTTACAACTTGGCTGTTATAATTGAATCTATATCATACATAATTTAGACTTTGAACCTTGAGCCTCCACATTTATCAGCGTAAGTAAAAGCAGTAAGTACCACACATGGGAGCACTAGTACTACAGTACGTGAGTTTTAGATTGTTAGAGATACAACATTAGATAGAGACATTCCAAAACTTGAAATGTAGTAATGTCTGTGTTTGTGCTACTGAAATTTCTTTTTACATTCACATCCGTATGAAACGTATTTCATTTATTTGTTACATGATTCTTGCAATGTGAGTCTCTCATTATAAGTACTTGAGACTGAAAGATACATGGGGAATAAAATAACAATAAAGTAATACAGTTTTAGATTAAAGGTAAAACAAAGTTGGATATCTAATCCAAATGTGGTCATAAGAGTACAAAGAGAGAGAGGAATCGCATTACTTATGTGATTGTGTTACACACGGTGGTATTGGATTTTCACTTCGTTTATCTGGCTGTATCTAGTTTTGTTTGACTTTAACCTGAATGCGTGACGGACGTGATTTAGCCCAGAAGTTCTAAATAACGCTTGTTCTACAAATTACTGTTGTTTAACTTGTCGGCCCGTCGGCCCACTAAATATATGAACATCCGCTCAATTTACTGCCAAACTCGTTTACTATAGTCCGTGGATAACTTTAGACGAGACTTACGTCACTCATAGACGAAAAATGAACTAAGAATAAATCTTTACTTCAAATGGCAAGGTTGGCTGCAGGGCAGTGTACCGTGTAATACCTGCCGGCCGTCACAAAGCACTCCACCCTCATACTTTCTACTTACTTATTATCTTTTCACCCAATAATGGAATATCACAATTTCCATTCAGTAGAGAGTGTGGTATGTATATTGAAATTAATAAACAAAAATCTAATACCTATAGGTACTATAGGTATGTTATAGTATGCACATTACACATGAAGGATTAGCGATTACCTTAAATTATGTTTTTATTGGCTTACTCATATTTTTATTTGATGTATTTGGGTTTATGACACGAAACATGAGACGTGAGAAATGTCTAATTTAATATATAGCGAAACATGATTTACTATTGGAATAAATGATATTATCAGGTCTGCAGCGACTGCAAAGAGACGTCATGATTCTCAGGAAGGACTGGAGAATCATTCTGCAAGCTCAAAACGACCAAGTCAGCAGAACGGAACGAACCAGGGGCAAGGAGGACCTCATGTCAGTGGTGGTAACGTGGATCCATCAGCGGAGAGTTCAGGAGTCATAAAAGATTCCTTCAGAACTCGAGTCATGAGAGATACTGAGCCATCCAGTGTGTCAGGTAGGGCATAAAATAATTTTCATTGATGTTTAACTGCCTGGAAAGATATTTTCGTCATTCTTATGAGAATGTGTACAGCTGCGTCATTCATTCTGCCATCACTGTAGAATAGAATGGGGCATCATTCCCAACATCCCATCATAGTATTCCCGAATACATACGTTCATATTTGCTGACTAGTATATTGTAAATTAATTCTTTCCTTCATGCTCTTGTAAACATAAATTAGCTGATTCGATGTCTCTGTCCTCCCCAACGGCTCTCACCGCTCCTGGAACTTCAGACGGTCCGCATTCGTTTGCCTTTCCTTTAGAAATGAGAAAGCAAACCGAAAATGTACGAAATCTTCTCGTGGGTAGAGTTAGTAAGACCAAACCTGTGAACAAAGGAAGGAAAATGACTCTTTACATTTGTACCTCTTCCTCTCAAGGTATGAAAATCATTTCATGCATCCTTTCACAAATTATCTGATTCAAGATTGAACATGAAGAATACTAATATACCTACATAAAACTCTCAGCTTTAATTTTACCAGATTCAATTCAATTGATTAATAGGCATTAAATGTTTAGAGTATCCATTTACATTCCGCAATTCTGTATCTTGTATTCACTTACTTATCATGACTTTCCAATCACAATAGACTTCCGTCTGGAGAAAGGCAATTTACATACGGAAGTGTACCCAGCACTCCGAGAGTACTGCTCAACGCGTGGCTATGAACTGCATATAACTGATCTCCATTGGAAAACTGATTTGGAAACACGGCAGGACCATCTGTTTCCTGAGCTTTGTCTCGAAGAACTGAAACGTACGTTTTTAGTTTTTACATACAAAATATGCATAACTTAGTGCACACAGTATGTCTTTACATCATGTTTTTAATCATCATAATAAATATTAAATTTCCTAAAGGTATATAAAAACTAATTACTTTAGACATAGACTTTGATTACACCTAAGTGGTAAAGTAAAGAGTGCATATAATTTAATTATTGTTTTCAGGTCAATCGGAGGTATCGTATGTAATTCCTGTGTTATTTTTGAGCAACTCTCTGGGGGCTCCACTTCTTCCGAAATCTATAGAACAGCAGGATTTTGAAATGGCATTGAAAAACATTGGAGATGCAGAAAGTAAAGCTATACTTGAAAAATGGTATTCTTTGGACACCCATGCACAACCCCCATGTTACCAGCTCAATTCAATCTCAACTCACATACCAAATATTGGGGTAAGCTTAGTCAGCAAACCTTATAGCAATCCAAAATGATCCTAAATCCACAAGAAAAAGTAAAAAACACAATGAATCACACAAAGTAAGTGGTTTGCAATGTAACAGCATAGAAAAACAAGAGAATGAGTCAACAAATACGAAACATGAGTAGCTTGATCAATTTAGCAGTTCAATTTGCAGGCTCACGACAAAATACAGCAATCTATTGTGTCATTAGTCATTAGAATAAAATGATATGACGATTTTGCTGATACTACAGTACTACCATTACATTATTTATCCATTGTGTCGTAGGCCTAATTCTGTCTTTGTTTGCCTTTAAATTACAGTCGGACAACGAAGAGGAGAAAAGTTCAGCAATAACAGAGTGGCGAGCAATCGTAGAACAAATTCTCAGTGTCATATTACGAGTATTTCCTATAGAACTACGTGATACGTATCTCACCACTGTCATCGAACAGGTACACAAACTAATTTCGCATTATGGCTGCACTATAGTATATTCGTATAATACAACGCTTTGTCCCATGCAAACAAATATTTCATTTATTATGGAAATTGTGGATCTACCTAAATTAGGTACACATTTATAATACTATTTGCATTAGGAACAAATGCATGTTATTACAGCATGAAACGTGTAATAGGATTTTCATTACTACTACTACAATAATATAATAAGCAATTCCGAGAAGGAAGTATTATTACGCAGAATGATGTATACTAAACATGAATTCTAAACAGCAAGGTCCTTGACAAAATTAATTAATTATTTGTATGCTTGGTTTTCTTGTCAGTACTTTCGCAGTACCGTATTATTCCTATTTGTATATTTGTTCAGGACTCAAGCTATGTAAATTAAATGAACCTGTGAGTACAAGCATTGTACAATTTTGCTTGCATATTGTTGGACCCCAATTCTGGTTCGACTAAAATGAGATTAGATTGACTAAAAGCAGTTTTGTTGAGATTATTCATACACGAACCCAGATCTTTGTAATTTTCTTTTAACTCAGCAGTATATTAGTTTTAATAACAATTTTACATGCATGTGCACAATTCTGTATGAAGATCAATTTATAAATGTAAAATGAGTGGGTTGTTGAAATGAGTGAAAGTGGAATTAGTCATGGCGCGTGTGACTTCTTCTGACTATCCGATTTTAGCGAAAAGCCCTTTTCAGAGTTTTTGTAGCAATAAGAAACTGAAAGTGGGATGCTCGATACTTGTTCATGCAGATACAACACGCTTCCAATACATATTACATAACCAAGTAAGAAAACTGTGTGCGTACATATGCACACATATTTATTATGAAGTCAAGTATCATACTAATATTATCCCAGCAGACCTTTACAGTGTTCGCGTGTAAATGTATGTATGTAGCTGTAAAAGTGTGCATTGATAAAAGATGTAAATGTATGTATATTGTACATTTTGCTGGCGCATTCTAAAAATAGTTCCCGTTGAAAGTCTCGTGGATTTGCCATGTCCCTTTTTGAAAACTGTATGTATTGAGAAGTCGTAAGTCGTATCTATACATGCGAAAGAGAAATAAAAGCTTATTATTGCTCAGAATTTGTGTCAAGTCTCACATACATGTACGCAGTATAATTTTAGGTATGCTATACTGTTGTAGATTAAGTACATTATTATGAGCAGTAGAATATTTGTGTGACGATAGAAATTACACACTATTATTTAAATGCCCACTCAAATGTCTACTATTGGCAAATTCCTCTGTTCAATATGGGGAAACGTACATTAGTTGGTATTGTGTAAAATGAATATTATTATTACCCAATGTTTCTTTATATGCTACTTGCACACTAATTTTTGCATGCGTCTCATCTTAAAATGATTAGACCATGACGTATGGCAAAGTGTGAGTGGTATATCTGTAATGTTACTATATAACTTGAACAAAATTATAGACATTGATATTCATGGTATTGGTAATGTGTTTATAGGAAATTCACAATTCCATCTTTATGAGTCGAGAAGTAGGTAAACGAAGCATATGGGCCCATCGGGTGTTCACACATATTCAAGCCAGCTCTGGAGCTACTCCAAGTACTCCAATCGAGTTGGAAAAAAATAGACGACTGGAATCTCTTCACAATGAGTTGAAGGTAATTTCTATGATGTTATTTCTCTCATTTGTATTACAGCAGGATTCTTTTGTGTAGCGTATTGTGCATGGTCTACTACAAACTACATGGAGCAGAAAAGCAGACTTGATACAAGATAACAAAAATGCATTGCTTATTAATAGCTGCATAGAAATTATTTTCAGTCCATATTGATAGCTGAATTCTAGAAATAGATTTTGCAGTAACCTGTCTTGGCCAGATTGATAATATAATAGCATCTACTCTACATTACATAAGATCCATGAACTTAGATGTATATATGAACATACAGTAAGCAACAACGATTCCAATCGCCGTGTCGATATACTAGTTCTTGATAAAAAATCCAAACAAGGATACATTCTTGATCCAACAATTCGATTTGAAACAGATTCAGAACAGGCAAATAAAGTATATGAATAAAAGGTTTTAGCAACCTTTTCTGCATGTATAAACCATGTGTTACCGATTTACAACAAAAGTATAATTTCTATTACCCCATTGAAGTAATAGGAATATTTATCGGAGCAAGAGGAACTAACACCAATTTTGTATCCTCATTATTCAAAAAACTGAATATTCCTGAAAGTATCTATCACGATATAGGATCGTGTAGCATACTTCAAAATCATCTTTATAACTCCAATAATTATTAATTAAGATGTTTTATTTTAATTATATCACTACTGTTATCCATTTAACTTGTTTACTATTGCTTTTTACTCTGAGACAATTATAGATATATAAATACGAATTCATTGAAATTAGTTAAAGCCATTTTGATGGCTTTAACTAATTTCAATGAATTCGTATTATTATATTCGCACAAATACTGCACAAATATAGACACTGCACCTAAAATTATTTCTTGTGCTGTTATTTTACTAATTGTAAAAAATGTTGAATACATATGTTATTGGCGTAAAAAATTTGGCAAAGTACTTTAATTCCAGAGGGATGCTTTTCCAATTAAGCTAGTGAAGACGAGGCCATGAGCACTGTACTGTAAAGTTTCATATATATATATGATCCAAAGCCAGTTCCCCAATTTATATTTCTCTGATTTTGGAATGTCAGACAATTTAAAAGCTCTTTTTTAGCATCATGCTCCACGTAGGATTCGAACCTACAACTTCCCTTTACTGGTCAAGCACCGAAGCACTGCTCCATGTTACCACCTTAATTACTGTTCTCTGATCCCTTATACTTGTATACTTGTATTCAGTTTTGTCCCCTAATGCCCCCTAGTACAGAGAGAGTCTTTCCACTATTTTTTGCAAGATGCTCTTTCCGCTTCTGCTACAGCAGAAAAAATTATTTTTATGGTTTATATTTAATGTGCACGTTGTTTTACAAACTGAACTTTAGTAATGGTAACCCTAAAAATTATTTGCAAATATATGGAATCATATGCGATTCTTATTAATAAGCAATGATTAACATATTTTATTTCTGACTTCATTGTTTTATTTAGGTGTATAAAATTTGTATCTGCCAATTGGTAAGAGTTAGGATAAAATGTGTTTAGGTATAGCTATCATTATAATGGACTGACATGATAATGAGATTTTTGGTAATAATTAATTAATGCAACATTTATTACAGAGCCAATTAGGAGCAGATCACATTTTGCGTTTGCTGGTCAAATGGCATGATGGGGGTTTGTGTCGCGACCATCCTGAACATTTGCAGTATCTCAAAGAACTGTCCAATCAATTGACGGTACAGCTGAAGGCTATTTTAAATGAAATAATCGATGAGGACAGTTCGAAAGTAAGTAAATTCCTTAATAGACTGTTAATAATCTAAATAGTTATATAATGATACTCTTAAGACTTTTCCAACGTCGGAGGTTACTTTGTAAATTCATTTTTTATGTGACATACGAGGCAGTTCAACAAAATAAACACTTTAGTATCAAGCTTTCGATCAACTCTTTGATCTTCTTCAGGAATATAACTATTATAGTTATATATAGTTATATAATGATTAATTTTCCTTGTATGTATCCGTATCGGTAAATGAATTAAAATTTAGGCAGTCATACATAACTGGAGATACAGATAACCTGT
The DNA here is from genome assembly GCA_019776165.1 of Pogonognathellus flavescens. NCBI lineage: Eukaryota > Metazoa > Arthropoda > Collembola > Entomobryomorpha > Tomoceridae > Pogonognathellus > Pogonognathellus flavescens. Next base: position 63,911 of record JABASD010000021.1, on the reverse strand, counting down.
TAGAATCATTTAATTCATTATAGTAAAAAGCTTAAAGAATTTATGATTGATTTTTTTCAATTCAATAAGGGGTTTTATTCAAAGAACGGCACCAATAATTTCGTGAATTTACACTAGAGCTTTTAAGACAAGAATGACTTAACTACTATAGTATAGTGCAACACAGAAATTGAAGAGAAATTTAGAGTTACATTAATGAAAAGATACTAATGATAAAAATTAACCTAGGTACTTATATTAAGGATGTCACAACTTAGGGTGAAATACTGAGAATCAAAAGATGAAAGTTGGATTCTGTAATATGTTTAGTATAGTATTTCTTGATTTGTCGTCATTGATGAAAATGTTATTTAAGAGTCGCACTATCGATTTTGTTAATAAGCATTAGTACTAATAAGCTTGTCAAGAGTAAAGATCTTATTTTTCTGTCTAAATACATTTTAGTACATTCCTGTGAACTTGTAATATAGTACTACTTGCTTAAGTAGGGAATGTGGTATTAACTTCAATATTCTGGGACACTGAAAAGTTATGGATATTGTAGTTGTTCACGGGGAATATGATTACTATTACACAGGTTGCATGGCGATCGTGTTATGGAGTAAACGGCACATTATGTTCGGAAGTCATGCAACACACGATATTCTGTCAACAAGCAGCCAAATGTTCTGTGTCCGGTGAAAATGTGCTCAACAGTATTAAACAGTAAGTGAAACATAACCAGACTACTTATTATGTATAGAAGACTCACAATCAGTTGATTGAGATGGAATGCCAAAGGAATGTGAGTTCCTAGAAAACTTTGACATCAATTTAGATGTAGTAGTAATTAGGTTTCCGTGGTCAAATTAATTGACAAGTAAGTAATTGCACTTCAGTATCCATTCATTTCCAGTTTAATTATTTAAATTCAATAATTTATTTCTGGCTCACACGCACAGTAAACCTTAAGTGTTTGCGCATCCTTTTACGCTGAGTTAGAAGCAAACTACAAGAACACTGATTTAATCTGTGTCTACGGATAATTTTACCGTTTTTAGGTACATTGGTGGAGAGAAAACTCATCCTTTGGTAATTCATGGAGTGAAAGGATGCGGTAAAAGATGTCTGCTTTCTCGTGTCGTTCAGCAATGTGCGACGTGGTATCCGGACGCTTTAATCGTTTTTCGGTTCGTAGGGCTTACTCCGGAAAGTCGGTCTCTCGTCCAAATCCTCCGGACAGTTACGTCTCAATTGGCTTTTCTTTTAACAGGAAGAAACTATTGGATTCCACACGTGAGCCTCCAATTTACTTTTTAAATTATCTCATATAAATCGAAGCAACCTAAAATTACGTGGGGGTACTTCAGTCGATGTACTAGAATATAACAGAGCAATTAAGTACATATAGCACTTTAACTACGGCATATAAATGCACTATGATTTTTTAATGATAATATCTATCTGTCATATCACACAAGTATCATATGAGTTAGTTGATACAGGATATCATCTTGGCCAAACGCCTGATTTTTATGAAGCAGATGTTTTCATCTTATTTATGAAGTTATATAATGCTATCCATCTTTGATCACCACGTTAATGTTTGTCAGTTCAACAAGTTAACGACTGGAAAGTTGCAATGAAAGAGAAAGTCAGTGAAAGCGTGAAAAACTTGATAATGTGATAATTGCGAACATGTGTGCTTTGAGAAACTTTAGTTTCATGTTTGTCTTTACGTTTGAAATATGCAGCTTCGAGCACTGTGTCCTAATTTCCACTAATTTTCTACGAAACAAAACTTGTAAAAGTTTCGGCAACACTTAAGTGCATTTTAATGCTTCGACGTAAACACTATAGAACGTAAATTGCAAACACAAACTTGGAAGTGAAAGTGTCAGCGTTAAAATTCTTGCAACACATTTGCATATTTTTACTCCAGAGAAGATTTACGGTTCTTGTCACTTCAGTTGCATAATTGTCAACAGGATTACAAAAGTTGTTTTTACTAAAATAGTCTAAAAACACTTTCGTTAATTATGCAATTTTGTGAAGCATAGATGTTGAATTACTTATATACAAAATTATTCAGACACAAAATATATTAGTAACAAAATTCCTAGGGAATCTGTCTGTAATGCTGCTGCTGTCATAAAATACCGAAATTTAATGTTTCTGTCTGTGTTTCCTTATTTTTTTAGAACGTACGATGTTACCGTCATGAATTATACAAGATGCTGTTGTCCAAACCTTCCCCTCCACTTGTTCTCGTAGTTGTCGACGGACTTGATGAGGTAATCCAGATTCAATTTAACTACTTTTAAAATAAGACAACTCTAACTCAGGGACTTATTAGTATGGAACACGGCAGAATCCAGTACCTACCACTTGTCTTGATTGTAACGGGTTCTATAATCTTTGTGCTTCATTAAATATCTAACTCGAGTCTTAAGTATAGACGCATAATAGAAAAGGACGCTACTGGGAAGACGTCATTCTAGTTCACCGAAATTAAAATTCTAAGGTTGTGGTTCTAAGCATTATAGTTGTCTTATGAAGTGTCATCCCTTTCGCATACAGAATGGTAATACGACAGCAAAACTTGAAGATTTATTGTTTCTTTCAATCATGAGAATTCTACCTTAATACAAATTAGCCATCTGAAGGACACTATTTGTGTCTGTTATGGCTATTATTGGCCTTTTTATGACGTGGGCTCAATTGTATTAAAATGAATTTTTGTTTGTTAGTAAGATGAATGGGAATGGGAAAGCAGAGAGTAGAAGGACACGTCTATTTTATCAAGTCAGGTAAAGAGTAGCCAAGTGAAAGTTTTGTAGGGCACGAATGACGGTGGTTGTGACGAGGATTCTAAACGATCGATCAATTTGTCACACTTTTTTCCCTCGCTCTTTTCCTTTTTCTCAACAACCTTTCCTTATTCTGCAACAACTTTCCAGCAACAATTTCACATTACCTTTGCTGCCTTTCCAGACAAACTAAGACATCGTTTTCATGAAACACAGGGATTCTGTGTTGATTTTTTATCATTTTTATTGCATTTTTATTACATCCTGCCCTACAAGAAATCCAATAGCACAAATAGTGCAATACCGTGTAAACTTTGATCTTTGTGAAAACTGTCTGTGCAGAAAAAGCAACAAAGAAATTCTCTTTGCACTTCAATGGAAATAGTCCGTTTACTCTCACCAGGGATCCTGCTCCTACACACACACTTCAATTCTAGAGGAAATCATTTCGCCCCTTTACAATCATTATTAATTTACTTCAAACAATTCAATTCATGATTTACTACAAATAATTGCCTATAATATAGTTAAAAAATCATTTAGATTTTATTAGAATAATGTATCTACATTAGGTATATACACAGTTAGATAAAATAATAAATTAAAAATAAATTTAGTTCAGTTAGAAAGCCCATTGGATAGAGGCTATACGTATATAAAGCTATATGATTGATAAATTTAGCCACCTAAATGCATTTTGCCAACTTTGGTTAATACCCGAAATATTGCTTACAATAGGTAAATTGTATTCTTGTTCGGGAAATAGCTTTAAGTGAATATAAAAATATTTACAAACAACAAAGCATAAAATATTAAATGCACAAAAAAATTCTGTACAAGATGTATCTAAAAGTTATGGTAATCTACAGCTGCAGAATGTCTTTTAGAGAAGACCAGCCACTAAGTTATCCAATGGGACATTAAGAAAAATTGTCATGCTGCATAAAATGTTCTTTTCGGGTAAATATCTAATTAGGTTAATTAAGGGAATTAGGGAAGTCGAATAAGCTCTGGTAGAGAATGAACTACATTGCAACTACAAGTCAAAGCTCAACAGTGAGAGTTAGTTAATGATTGTTCAGAAAGACAATACCTAAGGGTGTGTGTTATGAACTGTGATGCTAGTACTTCTTTCAAGTCACAACATCCGTGTCATTGTGGGGTGTCCCCTTTCATCTGATTCTACATTATCTGTGTTCATTTACAGCTGAATCCATTTGAAAGCTCCGAGTTGGAATGGTTGTCAGAGGATTTGGCTCCGAGAATGAAGCTTATCCTGTCCTGTGCCGAGGACTCCCCTGTCTTTCAATCCATTAAGGTCAACTTGCGACATGAAGAGGCTTTCATCTCTGTAAGTGCTCTATATACATTTTGATGTTCTTTACTTTTATGGCAATGTATATATTAGTTACGTGTTTGTTTTGTACAAATGTCTCTGAAACTTTCACTTTTACCAAACACAATATCAGTTTCTCTCATCAAAGTCACAAAAGCCTAACAATGAACTCATTTGTTTTGTGATACATACACCTGACCTGACACAGGATCATCCGATAACATATTATTACAGAATTTTTGTCACAATGTATTAGTACTGCATGTATAATGTACGATGAAGCAGAAACAATCAATACAGAGTTGGAAACGAAACTAAAGAATGTTTTTTTCTGTCCAAACAAAAAATAAATGAGACATTGTAACTTGAAAAGTTCAAGTTTTTTGTTTCTGTACCAATACAATGGTATTTCTTACGTGCCTACTTATAAGTTTTTCTCTTCCATGTCTTGTCATGGTTTTGTTTCCAACTCTTTTCGAAATGTGTCAACACATTTATTTCCGTTGTCGTACACTCGTGGTTCTTTACTTTCCCTAATATTGTGTAGGTGTATCAGTTTCTAACTTCTAAGTGCAAATGTATACGTACTTTACAAGTGTAAGTATATTTTGTGCAGTGGTGTGTTATATTAATCCTTAAATTCATTAACGAAATGATACTTTTTATTTGTAGATGTCTTCAATGGCTCAGCAACCAGCCGAGAGCCTCTTGACAGCATCCATTTTGCAGTATTCCCACAGCGCTGATGCTGAAGTTCAGAAAAAACTTTGTACTCGACTCAAGCATTGCACTCTTCCACTTTACATTAAGGTTCGTTTTTTTCTACTCGTCCTAATCCGAACATGTACGTTGCCAATTGAGACTTGAGACGTAATCAGGGTAGAGTACAAAGGTAAAAGTAAAAAGTGTGCTGCACAATAACCTTATGGCTATATATAGTGAGACGGAGTATGTATCCACATAAATTGAAACTGTCAATAACTTACATATTTAAAAACCAACTGTGCAAACAATGTCAAGTAGTTTTGCAAATAGAATCTCCGCAAATAAAATAAAGGGAGGTTGACAGTTTTGCTTCCTTAGCCAATTTAAACCAAGAAGAGTCGAGAGTTGTAAATCGAAAAAGAAACTCAATTACTCACGGATGACGAAACGACGGAAATAAATCTCCGCTTGAAAAGGAGCTTTGACATTTGACGTTCTTGGAATATTTTACATAAAGTGCGCACTTCAAGTAAAATATAACTTAAATCTAACAGGAAGTCTCTAAAACCCCGGAAGTAAATGGCTATTAGGTGGGTTCCACTTATGACCTGTCATCGCACAGAGAGATTTCCATAATACAGAAATTTTAATTAAATTCTTCGTTGCTAAAAGTAAAGTGTAATAGCAATTTAACCGAAGAAGAGCAAGTTTTAATTCGATTTAAAAACAATTTCGGTTGCTCAAGATTCGAGTAATAAAATGAGGAAGCAGATTTTAGTGCTCTCAGATTGGAAAGCAACATTCACGGTTCACAGAGATTGGCTAAAAGTCAGAATACTATTAGCGATAATTATGTTAAAACAGAATTTTGTTGAAATAACCTTTGCAAGCTGAAACAGAGCTTAGATTTACAAGGCTAATTTCAGTGTTTGTTTTTCATCCACATTGCTGAATTGGTTTCATGTGCCTAAAATGTGTCCGTAAGCGATGCGCCATGCCATGATGGCATTCTAACGTTACACCTGAAAGGAAATTACCTCGTTTTTCGTTTATACATATATAGAAAAGGATTAATATTCTATGACTGCAATACGCAAACAAACCTCATTGGAAAGTGCTACATATAACATAAGAGAGATCTGAGAATAAAATCCTTTGCCGACCCATTACACGTAACAAATTACACTGTTTGAATCATTTGGTGTGACTATAGCACACAACCACACGGAGCAATCTATCTGGTAGTAAAACAGACAGCACTCCCTTAATGGGAAATCAACCAAACCATGCGTTCAATAACAAATGAATGTTTAACCACTCCAATAGAATGTAAAATCGGTAATTGCACAAAAACGTCATAGCAAATCTATACCTACACAGACTATACACTCATTAACATTTAGAACAGTCTCAGTCTCACTCTCCCACGTCCCACTAAATTATTAATACGAAGACAAAGTCAAATTTAAACGATCATATTGTCCTGTCTGATTTTCTGACCAGTAACGTAGTATGGGAATAAAGCAGCCACAATTTTCCTTTACATATAGGTAAACTAACAATTCAACAGTATGTTCCATATGAATACAAATGGGCATTGGTATAACTGACAGGTGCAGACACACTGCAGTGAAGTTTATGAACTGGCATGATTGTAGATTTTACGATGAACTCTGACCTTTCCAAATTATTCACTATTCACACGTTCCGTCTGCTATACAGTACCGAATGTGGAAGGAAGAGGAAATCAAGCCATTCACGCTGCCAAAACTAAAACCATCAACTCACCTACTTTTGTTCCATCTTCCATGCCTCTGCCTCTCCCAACCGAATCCTTATGTTAAAAGATACAGCGTTTCTGCTTTTACCATGTCTCATATTCCTACCTACACGTTCACACATGTAAAACCTTTCCTGTACCAAGTTTTATAACAATATTTAATATATGAAACAATCCAAACCATGAAGGTTGTGAATTGCAAATGTAATATGCGTAGGATGTTGGTAGAATTTATAATTACTGAATATTCAATCATATAATGGTCAAATTATATAATGATTAATGAATACATATTAGTATAGGTACCTGTGATTTCTATGATGGATGAATTGTTACATCGCAGAAAGTGTTCTAGTTTTAAACAAAGCGATTTAGTATGTGACTATATGTAGCAATATTGTATGGGATATATGTTAGAGTATATTTATATAGTGATCCCAATTCCTGAGAATGGTGCATAGAACATTAAGTCTGGATTTATTTGCAGGTTTTAGCCTGGCAAGCATCCATAGACTCTCATGCCGTGGATGATGTTGCAACCGTTAATGATGTCAGTTCTGCAATCAACGGTCTCTTTGACTACCTGGAGAAATCTCTAGGGAAAGAAAAGGTACTTGTACTTTTATTGTTGCTCTACACCTAACCCAGCAGACGTACCTATAAGTATATATCCATAGTTAGATTTGCTATAGGTACTTATAACTTGTATTATTATTAGTTTGCTACTGTGAAACTTGTTAAGTTAATACTTTATACTGCTCGTCACTTTGTCTTAGATGCTAAATTCTTCTTCGTTTCTGCGTTGTACTTTGTACTAGTAAAATATTTTATAGCGAGAAGAATTATCATCGTGTATATGCATTGGTTACAAAATTTGTTTTGTTGAAGGCTGCAGAAAACAATGAAACAACTCTCTGTCAGTTAAAGATTGTGTGTCATGTGTACAATCTTCATTTCACAATACTTTTTATATATCATTCTCAATTTTCAAACCCCTTATTGGCAATATACAGTAAAAGAGTTTGTAAACTGAGATGTATGGCATTGTTTTATTAACTTTGAGTTTCATTCTCTATTATTGTTTATTTTCTCTTGGTGGTAAATGTACTACCTATGTTAAATATCAAAGGTGAACCAACTTACCTGGGGAAGCCTTTGTGTCTCGTTCTATCATAATGAAAGGGAAACAATAAACGAATTATTATACCTGACTTGACTACGTAGGTTTTACAGGCAGTCTATTCATATGGGCATTTTCTAACTTTTAAATACTGTCAGTTGCTATAAAATCTAATGGATTTTAGACACTAATACTATTATTTCTTACATAAAGTGATCCACTGGGTCTTAGATATCTTATTACATTTTAGATTCTTGGAAATGTTGTTTTGCTTCCACCCACAATCACTCTCTTTGACTGCGTAGCGTATTCCCTTTGTTCCTCTCTCTCTCTCTGAAATATTTCTCATCTTGGGAGAGTAATGTAATTTATAAATATTTGATTTGCAGGTTGAGATGGCAGTGGCTTTGATTTGTGCTTCTCGCTATGGAATATGTGACTCGGAATTACTGGATCTCTTGGCTTGTTCTTCAAAATTCTGTTCAAGCGTCACATTACGTAAGTTTTACATAAGGCGACAGATTCTATTAAGCCGGTGAAAATTTAATGTAGTGGTTTAAGTTGAACCGTGCAGCTATCAGAATTCTTCTGACGTAATAGCAGAAGCCAATTTGCGACAAGATTATGATATTGAGTGGGGAAAATTACCTACAATTCTCTTGAGATGAAATGATTATAAATGGAGTTCGTAGGCGTATAATTCCGTACCATCCTACTAAAAGTATTAACTTGCTTTCGCTTGTTGCATGCAATGTAATTTCATACTTACCTATACACTGAAAATATATATTACTCTTACTTACTCTGATCTGCCTTTGACTATTGAAAATGTTAAGCCCCGGAGGTTACCCTCGCCAAATACTACCTATAACCACGGACACATGGAACTAATTTCCTCTTTCTAAGTATTAACTCATTGAGAAAAGTTTTCATTTTGTCAATGAATAAGTATACTTATAATAATGCAGAATACGATAACGTCAGGAATATACTACTTATTTGAATGAACCTTTAACGTTCTTCGGAAAAGCAGATCACCTTACGATTTTCACGAAGCAGTATATTCCATCATACGAGCTCTACAGCTCACTACGTTTCATGTAACATATCCATTCTCAATTTACCCGAAAATGATGAAAATCGTGTTCAATACAATGTAAGACGAAGTACGCGATCCTTTTTTCTTGTAATACGCCAAGTATAGTACTTAGAATGAAGAACATCACCGTTAAGTTGGATAAGTACGTTCAATAAAGTAAGTATCCAATCATGTTGGGTTTCAGCAAAGACTACACACATTCATGACAGTAAGTAAAGCCAAAGGAAGGCTTTATTTTGTGTGCATCAAATATTCTAGGTTGTTTATATCATATCATAATATTAGATGTATCTGTATAGTCATATACTTATTTTTGTACTACAAGACAAGACAACTGTACACCTAAGACCTTGAGAACCACTCTGCAGATTTTACTGTAAAATCTAAAGGGCAAAGAAAAATCCTTCAGAAAGATCATGGACCATGGAGTTGGTTACGTCTATAGCATTTTATTTCATCTCAACTTCAACAAATTATTAGGAGTGCTGTCTCAGAATTATTAGTTTTGTTGTAAATCCTTCATAATATCCAAGCTGCGCCTTGTTACGTATGAAAGTACCTACTATTCTTCTTGCGTCTTATTATGTTAGCAAATAATGTGCACAAAACGTATGAATTCGGCACTAGAATGACTTTTAGTAACATGAAAAATGAAAGTAATAAGAATACTCAAACACACAAAAAAACGTGCACAAAAAGAGAAAGCAAAAACTCAGGTATGGTATGTGTATTATTTCTTTGAAGAGAATTGTCTCTTATCTTGTCCCGCTAGTTTAGGCACATTCACGCAACGATTTTTATTAACAGTGTCAGTTAAGGCTAGAATCCCTGTTGTTTCTGATACCTGCTTCAGTAAATCACGACGGAAAAAAATGAAGGCTTATTCGTAAGCTGCAAAAATCAATTCCCTGAAGAATTTACAAGTTCTGGAATTGCGATGAAAGTTTTAGTTATAAGTTGATCCGTGACGCAAGCACGGGTGAAAAGAAAAAGAGCCTTTAATGTGTTTGTGGCATTTGAACAGGTAGCCTTGTTACAGAATAATGCTGAATGACGCACTTTTTGCATATTCACTGAGATTTCCCTATTAATGTACAGCGACAGAATACCTTTTCATAACCATCAAAGCTAGTAGTCAATAAGGTCATTGTTCATTGATATTGAAGTTATGAAAGGATAAAAGCAGAATATCACTGGCTTCTCTTTTTCTGAAGGTTAAAGTTCGTTTCGAAGATAGTAAATAATATTCTTGAGTATTATATGGATTCTACTTTTATTCACCAGTGTTCACAGAAAACAAGCGTGGGATGGGATTACTACTACTCTCGTCTGTTTCATTCTCTTTTGGCTTCGTTTGATATTACACTTTTGTCAGCACGAATTAAACAGAATTTCATTTTAATTAACAAAGGTCAATAGGTAAAAGAAAACGCAAAAATATGTATACCAGTTGTTTGCAGCCTACCACAACAGAGAAATGATCCATGTCATGATTTCGTCACTTAACTATGTGGGGCTTTGTGTGTAGAAAACGCCTACGAATTATACAGTAGCCTACGGTTTATCCTGTTTACCCGAACCTTGTTTAAAAAATGGAAATCTGGATGTAACAGATAACTACTATGTACCTACGCAATTCAGATTGTGTTTGAACTTTTTCTCGTGAAATATGGGGGCTTGGGCTTATGCTAATGTTTGAAGAGAGTCACCTCCAGAAATAAGTACACTTACTTTGAACATTTTGAAGGGTTTAATTAGGTTTTATGTAACTATTTATAAACTACATCTGAATAAAAATGTTTTTTATTGTGTATTTTTATAAACAGTAGATTGGGCTCCTGCAAGCTTATTTCTGGCTCAATTGTGCCAAAGTCTCGGGCCATTTATCGAATGGGGTGTGGCTGGAGGTGCAGTGGTGACACGTTGGCGAGACTCAGCTCTGGTAGAAATCGTCAAGAAAAGATACATTGGCAATAAAGAGCAGGAAAAGAGAACTCGTCAAGTGCTCCTTGACTATTTTCAAGTTAGTTTCTTTATCTGTCCGTTCTTGTCTCATTTCTTATTATATTTTCTTTGAAAACTGACTTCGTAAAAAGTACAGCAGTGTTATTTACACAGTACCACACAGTACAGTAAAATATAAGCAAGGCCTAAGGCATAAATGGCTCTGTGTAACCTAAATGATTCTCTTGACTGTTCATAGGGAACTTTGCAGGATAAAAAGGAAGGCCGACATGTTAATGCGACAACTATTTTAGGCAACAGGTGAGTTAAACATGTTTTTACTGTATATTAAGTAACATACATTGGTATATGCCCTCCTTCCTTATTAATTATTGATTAGGTACATTAGCAAGCTTGTATAAGGGTTTATAAATGTAAATCATTCATTTGCTTTACCTTTTCATCAGACATCATCGGCGAAAACTGGAAGAAATTCCATACCAGCAGCTACATCTCAAGGGTTCCATAAAGACTGGTTATTTGTGCAACGTGGATTGGCTGTTGGAGAAACTACAAGTATCCGATGTCTACAATGTAAGACTTTTTTCGAATTTCTATTAGAGAATGATTAGTATGATATTATGTGCATATAGATTTGAATTTGCTAAATTACTTTGTATAAAAATTATTTGTTTCACTGCGGACAGGTAATCGAAGATATAACATTAGAAACTCAGGGAGGTGACAAATGCAAAGACTCTGATTTATCTTTGCTTCTGAAGACCTTAGAGCTTAGTGCAAGTGCTTTGAGTCACGATGGAAAACAATTTTTCGGGCAAATGTACGGACGACTTCTCTCAATATTTCAAAACGGAGGCCAAGAACTTAACAAATGTCCCTTTGTCAAATCTTTATTCGATCGCTCCCAAAAACCAACTGTTCAAACTTTTCTTCCTATTTCTCAAAAGCTTTTGAATAACCCAAAAGATTTCGGAAGGGAAGGTCTGCCATCCAGTTTCTGTGAATTGGACAACAGTGCACTTTATTTTGATGAAATAACTCGTCTGAAGACGGGAAATCAATTCGTTGTTAGTTTATCTTCATCTAAGGAAGAAGTTGTTGTCTGGGATGTTTACCACGAGAGTCCTGTGAGAACGCTGAAAGGAGTTGTCAATCCAAATAGTATTCGAATAATTGATGATATGAGAGTGGTCATTTTGTGTGGAAGAGAATTAGAAATATTCAATTTAAACGATGGAACGTTCATTAGCAAATTAAAAGGAGTGATGAATCAGAAAATGCCATTCTTTGGTCTGCACGACGATAACCACGTTGTAGCTCTCTCTAGAAACCGAATGTATGTCAATCTTATGAATCTTGAGAGTGGAGATTGTGTGACAACCTTTAAAGTTGGAGAGGATCGCTTTCTCAATTCGCTTATTGTCTCTGAAAATGGAAAAATTCTTGTTTGTGGAGATGAAACTCAGAAACCTTTTCCGTTGCTTGTTTGGGACCTTACTTCTAGAAAACTTTTGTATGATCTTCGCATTCCGCATAATGAATTTCTCACTCAATACTCGGCCATTACCAAAGAAGGCAACTTCGTTTGTTGTGTTTGTCGAGTAAGTTCTGATATTAACATCTCTATTCCTAGATTCTTACACACGTTATTAGCTTACACTATTCTTACACATATTGATTAAATGTTTTTTACCCTTTTTTAGGAGGTGGACGATACAGGACCAAATTATATAGTAGTCTACGATTTGCAAAGCGGAACATTGTTTAAAAAATGGAAACCTGGCCATAACACTCAGGCTATTGCTATTTCTGCTCAGGGAGGTTGTGTCATCAATGCTATTGAAGATAACCGCATTCTCGTTTGGGATCTGGTCACAGGTGCAATAAAAATTCATTTATTATTCTAGAAACACTTACAAACTGTTATTGGCAATATTTAGTCTGTTTTTATGCAGCATAATATATAACGTGGTGACTTAATTGAATATTTAAAGGTGCCTGCCAATGGTCACTGGAGAAACATACCGCACCAGTAGATAATCTCAAGTTAGATCTTAAAGGATCGCGTTGCCTTTCCTGTGATTCTACTGGAAGAGATCGTACTGTGTGTCTGTGGGACATTAGCAATGGTATGGAGTCAATATTAAAAACTGCATTTTCATAAAGTTCCAAGTAGTACATAATAACCAAACTAATTTAATAATTGTAATGTCTCTCTTTGACTAGGTACACTGTTGGCTTTATTCACCCCAGATATTCCTTTCTCTGCCTGTGAAGTTTCCAATGATGGAGACGGAATTATTCTAGGTAACGACTGTTTGATAATCTCTACCTACTTTAATGAATGCAGATTACATTATATTATGAGACTGTTATTCTTTGCCTGTCTAGGTTTGCGAGGGCGTCCTGACATAGCTACACTCTTATACCGGAACAATGCAACGATTATGTGCAACAGGGTAGATGAAAAGTTCGGAGATGATAAACACCACGGGAAGATTACAGATTTGAAGAATCCTGAAGAAAGTGCTTAAAGAAGGATATCATCACATTCATTTGAATTACTTATAAAGTTACTTTTAATTTTTGAATTATCACTCGCTATCTCAAAATACATTTCGCATGCAACCACTGCATTTCAAAACCAAGGACTGCCACACATTGTCTTGTCTATATGCAAATTACTTGACCGTACCATAAATTTCCTACACACACCCCTTTGTAAGTTCCCACTCCAACTGTAGAGTCTCTGCTCGTCGTGCTGTATAACATAAAAAATGTACACATGTTCGTAAGTACATACTTTTTGTCTCCAATCTTCCCCTAAAGACTTTTAGCCTGAGCTACGCAAAACATTACTCAATAATAATGGTGAAATAAAGCGCTACGCTAATAACTTACCCACAACTCTAAACTACTATCATAAATAAATACTACTCAAAATTGTAATTGCATAAAGGTATGGTACTTTAAAACTAAAAACTCCTAGTTGTGAGATGAACCGAACAAGATACAGATACTTTCATGTTCACATAATAATTCTAACAAGTAATGTATATAATGTACCTACAAAGCCTAAAATATATACTTTACCTAAATTACCACGTATTATTTTAAAATATCATACCTAATGTATTGAGTAGAGACGAAAATTAAACTTGTAGTGAGATATGTAATATGTATACAATACACACATTCAAAATGTGTATCAAAAACACAAAACTGTGTACATCAATCAATACAATTACAATGGAAGAGTATTTGTATTCAATGTTAAAGTGTAAAAATCTCATATCTGCATTTAAAACTCTACATAACCTGTACACGATAAATATTCTACAAGAAAACTAGATCTGCTTATTCATGGAGCAATGCTTTCATTCATAGAGATACGAATATTACCAATAATGCAGAAATGTATTGCTCCATCAAACGAACATATTGTATTTAAAACGTTTAATATTAAGTGTAACAGTTAGATGCGAATCGAATGGTAATAATAAAATTGTAACATTAAGCATAATAGGACTATAGAACCAATAAATACAACGTAGTAATTAAGTAATAATAACAATTAATATTCTAGTCATAATCTCAAAATCAATTATTGAGAGTACCCAGCTGGTTTGGGACTATTTCGTATACACACTACTATCTAAAAGTATGGAAATTAAGGATTACTCGTCGTAATGAATGTTTTTATTAGCAATGTTAAGTGATTAGTGATCGCCTCTCTGATAATAACTCGTAAGACAAGCGTCTCATTGTCAGTCTAAGTATTCTAATTAAGATTAAATGTACACAAACCTCGATTATGCTTTACATAATCTTTTACTATTCCTCTGAAAATCATTTCATTTGTTTTATTTCGTTTTTAAAAGCTACGATATACCAATATCAATGTTTGTCAATTTTACTTGTGCTTACATAAAAAGAGCTGTCCATGCAGTCCAAAAATTGGTGTATTTGCCAAAAGTACAGTACGCTTACACATGCACTACTATATATTTTTCATGTAACTACTTACATTACCGAACTCACCGTAATTTACTAGTACTATACCTAAGATTATTGTTAACCATTTGAATTTCACGTTTTGGTTTGCCAATTCAGTCGGTTTGTCTCGGAAATGTACAAGTTCAGTAGAAACGTTCTGAATTTATTTTAAACTTCACCAATTAGACTAACTACAAGTAATTGTGGAAGTTTAAAAACATTATCACTAAAAATGACACGCATAAATACATAGACTTTTATTGGGAATAACTCTATGAATGTCTTTAGAAAGAAATTATTACAATACAAACTAAGAATACTGTAGAGATATTCGTGGTAAAGGAAGTAAAGTAGTAGTGTATAAAAATGAATAGAAAATTGCTGGTCAATGTCTATTGCTGTTGATAATTTCATTGTACCTTATTGAATAAAGTTAAACTATTTAATTATATTTATTGCTAACTGTAGCAGAAACAGTACCACAGTGTGTGTAGTTTACATTACATATTATGATTATAGGTGTACAAAATGTTTATGTATTGTACTGTAAAAAAAGTCTGCTGAACTGTATACATTGTATTGTACTGTACGATATAAAGATTTGTGAATTACCTACGTGTAAAAACATGTAAAAACTTAAAAAGCAGTCACACAGTCGTATTAAAACGTCTTTACAAAGTCAATGTACGTAAAACTACTATGATTTTCGTGAGGACTCGGATACGACTTTAAAAGAAGAGCACAGTACAATCATTGTATAATTTGTATATGTATACTACTAAAATGGATAGAGATATTAATAATAATACCTAAGCGTACACCTCCCATGTATTTATGTACATACTATATACTTTTCTGAACATAGTGTATATATTCTTTCTTTTAAAAAATGTTTCCAACAAGTGAAATTACTGTGAGAAGTAATTATATTGTTAGCACCTTAATAAATTACAATGTACTATAAGCTACGCTGTGAATATCAAGAGCTACTTATAGAGCTATTAAATGAAATTCGTCTTAATCTATATACAGAACAATGAAATGAACAAAGCAAATATCTCTGTACTATGTATTGAATACAATTACAAATCGGAAATGTTATATGAAATCAATTTATCTGATGTGTACTACTGGTACTTACTATATACGAAAAGGTTTGCTAGAGTCGAGTAATAACAATACAATAAGATGAGTTTCTATTTATAAGTTATTATTATTAACACAGAAATCTGTGCGTAGAAGGAACTGTATTAATACCACAGGATCTAAAAAATACAGCAATAATAGTGTGTAATAATACTGAATAACGTATATTATGTGAGTGTACTAAAATTGTATTCTGGAAACAACTTGTAGTGGCAAAATGTATATAAATTATTGGTCTGTCTCTTCATTTGTAAATCTAATAATTTTACATATGAAATATCTGTGACCCATACAACAACTTAACTTTTATTCAAGGTTCAAACAGAGATCAGTTTTGTGAGTATACTTCATGTAACAATAATTTATATTATAGTTGAATATTACACATACGATGTATTATACATATTAGGTACTTATTATTAAATCTATATAGACGAGATACGCTAGAAGTGAAGTGTTTCTTTTACTTAAAATACAACACAATACAATGAATGCAGTACCTATCGATTATTAAATAAAATGTAAAACTATCGTTACTATGGAATATCCTTTCTGAGTGAGACAGCGAAAAATTATTACGAATTGCATTGGACCTTTGTGCATAAAAAAATTGAGTCCTTTATTAACTATTTTGTGACCTAGCATAAATGTACATATAAAATTGCGCAGTTTTAATTTCATTGTGCATGAAGTTGAAATGTGTTAATCAAATAGTTTTCAACGGGCAATATAAACAAAAATAATCAGAATGTGGAATGTTGGGGCTGGGGCAGCCATTGCGGGAGTGAGTGCAGCCTACTATGCACTTATTAGAAAAAATGTGGAAGTATGTTTTATTATTTCTTTCCCATTGTGATGTATGTACATGTATTCTTCCATGTGTAGTTGAAGTTGAGGCTCTTTCAGAATATGAAAAAGCATCATTTTCAATTACAAATAAAAGACAGACGAAAAATACTAACCTTTTTATTTGTATGTGTTATAAAGCTGGAGAATAGAGCAATGGATGTTGTTGCTGGAGAAATGTTCAGCAAAGATAGAAACAAGGAGGCTTCTGGTGATGTTAATGGAAAAGATCATGATGTAAAATATAACTATGTTCTTCCATCAACAGCTTCGCAAAATCTCATGAGGAAGAATTTCCAGTTACTTTCAAAACAAAGTGGAAATATCTTTGGTATAAATGTTGCCAACACCAATAAGAATACCTTAGTGGAGAGAAACAATTCTGATCCAGAGTTGGATCGCATTGTCAGAAGGACGGAATGTTCTTATTCCAGCTACCCGAGATCTAGATCGGCTGCAGCTTTTGTAGGAGCTCAAAGAAGTAAAAGTGATTTTGGTGTTGGGGGTAAATTCATGAGACACAACATGTTATCCAAAAGCCTGTTCGATGTAGATACTTCGTCCAGTATGGAAATTCCCGAAGATATGGAAAACGACGGTATTTGTACAAAAATCTGTCATTGTAAATACTCTGTGTCCTCTGAAGACATCCATTTGCGTAAAATGACCAAAGAACAAATTGAGGCTGAAAGTTGTTTCAAAGTAAGTAAGACGGAGACGGTGAAAGAAAACTCTTCGCCAGGTCTTCCAAACCAACCACAAAAGCCACTGCATTGTTCACTTTTGTCTGACGAATATGTTCCTCGTTTAGAAAATAGAGATTCGAGTGCGAGTAAACATCTCCCAACTAAATTAAAGTCTTCATTCAGGGTTATATCTCCGACTAAAACGGATGAAAACATCACTCAAGTGATTTTTCCCAGAAAGGAATCACAATTCACCAAAGTGTACGATGACTTTGAATTCGGTGATAAAGATGTATCTAACTCAAGCATTGATAAGTACATCGAGCAAGAAGTATATTCTGATGACTATGACGAAGATTTCCAAACTGAATGCATACATTGTGAAGAATGTAGTGAAAATGGTTGTTTCGCGGAAGCTGCATCTGAAAAATCTTCTGAGTATTGTGATGTAGCGACCATGTCACCCTTTGCATCTCGAAACGTAAAAATGACCGAAATGTATCCAGAAGAAAGCGATATACCTGTAGATCCCACCAAGAAAAAATTATGTGATTCTGATTATTCACGGTTTACGAACAAAGCCGTAGTAGAACAAGAAGCAAGACTACTTTTAAACGTTGGTGGCTCCGCCTTTGGTCCACAGAGTTCTTCGTTGGCAATCCAAAGGCAATTTCAAGACTGTGTTACCTTTTGCTTAGAAACTTTTTCTCGCATGTCACGCAATCCTATTTGTGTTATAACGGCAGTGATCTTAACAATCGGTGTGTTATTGTACAACTTTATGTTCTCAATGTCAAGCATTGAGGAAGAAAATGAAAATCCTGCAGACTCTGTCATTGTAGATCCCATTGTTTAAGAAAATAATTAAGTTTTAACATAGCCTGGACATTTTTGTACACTATAACTGTGTGTCAACTAATTACTTCTATAATTAATTCCAATCTTCCGCATTATAAGGTTCTGGAAATAGTTTTCTGGGTTCCAGTTCTCTATTACAGTGTGACGTAAAATCATTTTAAAAATTGTGTACAGAAAACTAATGCGTATACTGAAATAAATGAC
Organism: Pogonognathellus flavescens; assembly: GCA_019776165.1. NCBI lineage: Eukaryota > Metazoa > Arthropoda > Collembola > Entomobryomorpha > Tomoceridae > Pogonognathellus > Pogonognathellus flavescens. The sequence continues at coordinate 45,381 of JABASD010000021.1, read as the reverse complement.
TCACTCAATCCGCAAGCTTTGTCTTTCATGTAATACCCTAGATTATTATTATTTCACAGTGAAAGGATATTAACGTAGCATAATTAGGTATGTGGATGCATGTAACTCTGTAAAAGTATAAAATGTGATTGGACAATGAAACTGCAAAAAATTGGCTTATATGAGTATGTATTTTATTTCTATCACTTTGGAACACAGAAGTAAAATGATTAGTAAACTAACACCATCACTTTTTGAGACAATTGCATAATTATTTTAGATTTACTAAAGAATACATCCCTACAAATATACCTATTGCTTAATCTAAGCATATTATACTGCAAATGGATTTTTCTAGATTTACATTATTATTATACTCATGTAATGTATCTATTCTTTATAACCGATATATTTACACAGAGATGATTTATATCTTAACATTAACACTGAGAGTATTTTAATTCATACATTTCATGGAGAAGCTCTATGATCTCATCGCAAGAAGCGCAAGATCAACTACGTGAGACAAAGGTGTAAGAAAGTTCTTTAGATAGTTATTCATATTTACAGGGCTTATTTTTATTACAAGGAGAGTATAGGGTGACAATTGTAGTCATTATACGAATATTAGTACGTTTAATAAACCAATTTTCAGTTTTTTTCACAATGTTATCCTCATATCAGAAAATTTTAAGACTAGTTTCTGGCAATTTAAATCTCACTACAATTTACAATAAGACGCAGTTAATCGTGAATTCTATGTGACACTCAATCTAAATCGGCTTAAAATGTACCATAAACAACATTTATAGTTGTACATTCACAAGACATGTATCATCTCCTTTTGCTTTACCTCTATAGTTAATCCTATAACTAGAATACACTTTTAACGAATTCATTTTCACTACTACATTCATGTACAATGGCTATTTTCAACAGACAATATATTTATGTGAACCCAAACCGATTTTACACGCGATAAAGACAATAATAACAGAAAATGAACACAAATCACAATCGAATAAAGCTGCTCGATTTCATAATAATTCCTACAACACAACACAAATAATGGCAGTTTTAATACTTATCCAATTGTCTTCAGTCATAACCATAACACTCTAAATACTCTGTACATTCGTCAACATGACTTTCTGTGTCTTAATATGTAACGACATAATAATTATTTGAATACTTTACAAATACAGATATATACACTATATATCTTCATGTATGTGAGTAGTAGTAGTAATAATACACTTTGTCAATACGTACGACGGTACTTATGTGTAGTAATGTATAACTGCTATGCTAACTGATGGAGAACCTTTTGAAATCAACAATGGGCAATGTAATGATGACACAGCAAACAAGAGTGCAATGTAAACAGCCTACGTCATCTCTGTACATTAGAAAAGCCGTTCATGTCTGGAAGTGTCATGAAAACTCAGTCAAACTGAAGCTTTAATATTTAGACACGTATTCTATTCATATTCTTCAAACATGCAGGAGTCTGAGCTAAATAAATTACAGAATCCTTTTTTTCGTGTCTCATACACGAACCAAATTATATTCCAATTTCTTTTCCAATCTGTTTTTAAGAGTGACTCGTACAAATCCTTATCAATTTCAACGTTTAAAATCGAAAACAAAAAACCTAAGTAAACTAAAGTAAGATTTGAATTTGAATTTGAAATCTTTGCATTCAGCTTCCGGTTTGCACATTTTCATACAGCAAGCGTAGCCTACCTTAAAGCAAACAATTTTCCAACAACTTTATTTTAATGACAGATCCCTCTTGCATAACAAATAAATCCGTAGCAGATTATTCCATGCTTACAACACAATGCATCAGGAAGCATGTTAAAATTATTGTAACTATTGTTAATGAATGAACATTAAATGCTATTTTACATAAAGGTAATTGTGTATATTTACGAATCTAAACGAGAATATGGTACATATAAGAAACAAGAAGCTCTGTCACCAAAATAATCATTTAAACTAACCTAGAACACTTTCGTAGCTTAAAATATAATAAAATCTTTCCTCGTAATATGTATATGCCTTCTACTTACATTTCGAGATAAACGATGGAGATTAATGAACAAATGAATTTCTGAATGATTAATGAATGGAAATTCGTAATAATATTATGTGAACAACATTAACAAGCTATAGCCATTGGCTATATACTCTAGATTATACGCACGATCGATTCTCATTCTTGTCATTAACATTTCGCTTACTTCTATCTATAATGTTTGTGTGTGTGTCGTAAATGCATACGAGTTTGCATATGTAACATATTTTATACGTAATTCTTTCTTCCGTTTGAATTCTTTTACTTTGAAATTTGGAGTGATGTAGTATATAATTATCTATTGCAGTTATTCACTGTATGTTTTATGATGATCCTCTGTACTACACACACACGGAAGATACGACGAATGAAGTTTTATATTTTCGTTGAGAATGTCATAATATGTTTTAGTTCCATTTGGACTTGCAGGGTTGTTCAGCTATCTGGTTCGTTCCACTTGTGTTTAGAATCTGAAAGGATTTTTGTTTCTGACAGAAACTTGATTTGCAGGTCGGGCCCACGAAGCGATCACAAACGTCTCGATCTCGCACTCATTTTCTCCACGGACTATCTTAAAATAGCCATTTTCACCCCAGTCAGGACCCCACGTGTTGGCTACAAGCTGAAATTATCAACAATTTACGTGTTACCATTACCATTATTATTATTAGTCTGTCGATTAGCACTGCCACTCCATTTTCTCATCTTCTTACACTTCCTCCATATACTCACAACTAGTCTAGCTATTCCATTACCATTAAATTAAACTTGATCACATTATAAACATTCGCAAATTCGCACTCTCGTTTATACATGACGCATTTGAAAGCTGATCATGGTCGTGCCTAACTAACTAGAACTCTATACGTACTCTTTTTCAAGTTTACATTTCACAATTCCAATAATAATAACGACTTGACCCAGAAACTAAAACTACGCACAACAGTTAGCGTCTCTCTATCTTGAATTTACACAGTGCGAAGGCTGGTTGTTGAAATCATATGGAGATAATTCGCACTTTTCAAGTTATTCATAGAATATCAGCAGAATAACAAAACACAAAAGAAAGTCATTTCTCACTAGGAATCCCACACTACATTCTATAATGTGCAAACAAGTTGCAAACCATTCGCTATGGGTATATCTAAATGAGTGTGTGTGTGTGTGGTATACTAAATATACACCTACTTTTCATTAAACTTCTATTAGGTAGGCAATTGGCTTGCTCTTAAAGGTTTTCTAAACATTGATTTCTAATTTTCATGTGAATCATGTTCTTTGATGCTTTTAATGCCATGAAAAAGTGTTCTTTAGATATGGCACATGTGTTCGCTTGAGTGTGAGATATCTAAATGTGTTTTAATATTACACACATTATCTACTAACCACTTACCACACTGCAGAGTTTACCTATCTCGAGATTTTAAGCATACATCACATCACATCACACACAAACACGCACAGAGTTTCAATAGAGATGCACGTGCAATGTTTTATTTGTGTTGGACGCTACTACTACTACTGTGCTATTAAGTATTATAGGAATAATATATATAGTGTTACTGTGACTGCTGCTGCCGCTGTACAAATATACCTTTGCAGAGAGAAAACGGGTAATATCAGATAACTGCTAGGGTACGGCTGTTTGTGAATGACATTGAGTTTATATGAGCAGTTACATAAAGAAGTTTAGAAGCTCGTAGCAGGTACGCTACAGGATTCGTAAAAAACATACCCAGTAGTTGACCATCTGTCCCTGATGAAATTCTTCGCCCCAGCCAACAATTCTAACGGAATGGTATCCTGTCCGTTGCGTCGGTCTCAGCCCGGATTTCTTGTAGACACCTCCACGGTACATAAAGAAGTCTGCTGATACTGCCATCACAGCTGCAAATACATACGCTTCACTAAGTTTCATAACTCTTTTACGTTTCGCTGCGTAACTACAATCTCTTTCGAGTTACGGATATAATACTATAAAGCTAAGGCACACCTTTCTTCAGAGTTGGTGTGGATATTACTTTGTACATTTAAAAGAATTCGGATTCTGGAGCGGAAAAGACTCATTTTGATTTAGCAATGGAAAAGGATTACAGAAGAAAAAGGAGAGTGAGGGCTATAGGTCATTCATCTTTCAAATTCATTCAGTTGAGACATAACTTGCGATGAGAAGATTGTGATTGCCTCATTTAATCTCATCTATACTCATTTAAAGTAGATTTGTCTTTCTTCTGTAGCGAAAGCCCAAAAGCGTCATCCGGTTGTTCCTCAAGCATGATTTTACCTTAAAAAATATTTCAATTTCATTCGTGGCTACGGCTACTCAATACCAGTGGGTAAATATATAATAAGATGCTTTCATCCTGAAGAAAAAGTACGCAAAAAGAAAGAGTCAACCCGAACTTCTCCTTTCTCAAGTCTTAAAATATCAACGATCGATTCGATTGTAAGCTAGATAGATATAATGTAAAAAGCTTTTTCCCTTCGTCTACTATACACTCGTATAGTATTTGAATTAAATGACAAAACCAAATTCGCCAGATTTCAAAGAGAAAGTAATCGTTGTAACATTTTTCACGCTATGTTCACAAATACATACATTATTGATATCCAAGAAGAAAACCTCAGTCTCTCTGAACTCTTCGTATATTTATATTCAAATAAGGAATTACTTTTCAATTTGTAAGAAAAATGGCTGTGGAGCTATTGGTAGACTTCCCTTTAATCTTACCTTGACAATGACGACAAGATATAAATAAAGAAAAAAAATTGTCTCAAGAAGGAGAGCAAATCGAATGAAAAATTTACCTTGCACAGGTCCATAGGTCATAATTTCATATTTCATGTCGCTCTCTTTAGAACTGATTCGATAAGCAGGCTGACTCCTGTACAACTCAGTCCTTCCACTCAATTGATTCGAACTTCGACATTGGTTGATTTCCAAGAGAGATTTGATTTTTCGAGAAACCAAGCAGTTTCCACTTGAACCTGTAGACCCACTTTCATACGGATAGCAGTCCTCGTCCACAATTCTAATATTTCCAAATATCAAATCACGTTAACAGTCTCTAGTGTCTGTCTACCCATATGCAATTTAACATTTGTTAACATTGGCGACTCAAATCTCTAAAACGTAGTAATAAAATCCGTGTTCTGACGATTTCTCACGTTTCTCCTAGAATCTCACATGCTACCGCTCTGCATAACTCTTATGTCACATCATTACATAAACGAGTCATTCAAATTCCATTTTTAAAGTGATGTTTCAATTTCCTTTCTAGTAAATATAATTATCTATGTACTATGTGGATGTATTATTAGTTCAATTTAGTCCAATTTGTCTGATAGTTATTATGTAATGCGTCATTAGTAGGAAGTTTGATGGGCAGAAAGAGAATTAAGTAACCTACATATTTTTGATAGTTTATTTTGTGAAAGATTTTCTTTCTTCGAAGCGTTGAGATTAGGTGAGCTTCTTTAAGCAGTGAAATTTCTTATATAGGGACGATATGTATTATGTATGTGTATAGATTTTACACAGCTTCAATCGTAACCGTAAGGTATTGTATATATAGGAAGACATAATGTGCTGAAGGTTTCTACAGTTTCTATACATGTCATTTGAGCCTACGTGACTTTCTCCGCTTTCTCAAATCCTACCTTCTCTTATTATACTTGGAAACTCTTAATACTACTTCGGGTTCGGTGATGAAACTTGTCCAGAAGGAAATGTAGCTGATAATTTCGTGATTTTAAAATAAGTAGAATTTCCGTGTATTAAATTTGTGGAAAATTTTCATTCTGTTTATAAGGAAAAGGATTTTAGTCATTCATTGAAAATGTGACCTTACCCGAATCTGCGCATAAAATTCCAAGACCTGTCCAAATGGCCACCAGTGCATCCTTGTTGACCTCGGCTGTTGCATGCCACCAAATGCTGTGCTGATAGAATGACATTCTCGAATCCTTTCGACTGTATGGCCAATCTGTCGGCTGTAAAGTAGAGTTAAATAGTCGTAAAATGAAATGCGATCGTAGTCGAGTCGTATATAATTTATGCAATTGCAGTTGGCATTGCTGAGTAAAATAAAATTTTCAAACTGGGAACAAGAACACAATAGGAGTACTATAGGGGACGACAATGAGTATTGCTTTATATTCGGCATCCTCGATGTCCTTGTAGTATTAGTGCTTCGTATTTGTTCCTGAGTGACTGGCACAAAGGAAATCTGAATTTGACAACAACGAATGAATACTCCGACAGGACTATTCGGGAGACGGGTACCAAAGTACTAATACCACTACTAGTACATTTGCCATACATACCTACACGATTTCGTTTCTTGGGTTCTCTGTTGATGTGAGGCACTTGCTAAATAAATAGTACACAACCGTACTACACGTTCATATATAAATACGAAACCTACATACGAATGTCGTAGGGAAAACAATAAACTCACGCGAGTATTACAGAAAAGTATGAGACTGACCGACTTTGCCCGCTCTGTGTTGTTCTGTCCCTTCATAAGTCATATCAAACGAATCTTTACTCAACTCACAATACCCACACGAACGAACACAAATATATAACATCGGCCTGCAAGTTTCAGATTAATTTTCTTCTGCAGCAGAAATAAAATGCAATTCGTTTGTAGATTGTAGACATGTACGACTGACGGACTAAATCCCGGTGCACAAACAGAGTACTATATGGGAGATTACAGAGAATGCCCGGAAAACTAATGCGGACTACTACTTGGACATCAGAGAGAAAGAACAGATTGCATTTATAGGATCCTCATGTCATACGTACCAGTTACGGTGGAGGTTGTAAAAGCCCAGTCAGCCCCACACCATCCTTGATCTCTCACTTTTTGAATCAGGTTCGGCCACTTGGTCCGAGCATCAAAATTTCGGGGAAGTGCACTTTCGTCGTAAATGTGTTTGATGGGTTCCATATTTTTTACCTATATAACAAAAATTGAAAATCACAGCTTCACTCTAATTCATTGTAGATGTATTGTATATACTACATCACTGTATAAGTAAGTACCCCAAAAGTTGCACAACATAGTAATAAAAGCATTAGCAATTTATACCCAGTTTTATATAATCCCGTGTCAATGCCACATAGAGCAATCATGCTTTCAGCACGAAATCAATTTGTAAATTGAGTGAGGCGAACCATAAGTCTAGCTTTCTGTTCTAGACTCATCGTATGAACTAAGGTCAGGTTAAAGTCAGAACGATATTCAATCATCGACTATACTCCATCCCAAGTTTAATTGGTGTGAAAATGATAATATGTCCTATCACGCTGTTTCTACAAAAATAATCTGCTTAAAAAGATTTGACTGGTACAATGTGAGTATATTTCATCTTCAATGTTTCAGATACGCTTTGCATTGCTGCAGTATCTATCTTGATATTTCTCCGAGTGCTAAAGCAACAGTATCCTAATAAAGATATTTTATGTTGCAGCTCAACTCAACGGGAATTCAGATTTACGGGATATCTTTCATGCAGAAGAACGGCAGGGAGCAGAAGGCGTGTCAGATATATTTATTAAATGATATCCAATAAACTATGGAGGAAACATCAAATTCTGTATAGGCTGATAAAATGAGATCATAGCATTGGCCATTATTCTCGAGGATCCGTGTGATAGATAACATAACACGAAGCAGAATGAAATTTTGCTCTTACTCCTCTTTCTGGTTCGAGAGTTCCAAGTCTGTATAAAAGCCCATCAGATAGTTTTCTGCCCCAATAATCGGAGTAATTGGAGGCGGTCCAGCCGTAGCTTCCTTGATTAATCGTGTCAACGAGACTAGGTTCAATCATGCAGTCATCCCGTTCACACAGAAATTCCACCATCGAAGGATCGCTGGGAGATCGGTCACATTTGCTGCACGAAACAAAACATTCTCAATAAATTCCCTTGTATATGTCTCATTATGCAAAAGGTGCGTTCTTTTCTTCTTTTAATTTGACAGAATATTATCACTTCGACAGACACTGGAAAGACATCGTTTGCAATATAAAGAAAGACAATGCCAAATCTTTTCGAGAAAACTATGAATAAGTAATCAGGTTGTACATACATCACATGAAATATCAGTTAAAAGCGTAGGATAATATGCACCTATAAAGATATCAACCGTACCAATCGTATAACTAGACTGTGTAAAATTTCAAACCATGAATTTTACAAGTTATATCATTATTTGTTATAACCTATACATATACATTTTATACAAAGTTGCATAAGCTTACGTTAAGCTGACTATGAGTGATGTGTACGTATTTTAATCCTATCTGTACACAGGAGAAGTATAATGGATGATGGGGATGGGAAGATTGGAAGAAATCTCTTGTCTTCATAAATCATGGATATTTATACCTACTTAGCATACATTAACCAGTCAGTGTAAACTGCCTATATACATCCAGCTAAATTATAGCTTAGTCAATAAGTCCAACAAGTCAACATAGTCAACAATGACTGTACAGATTGCCATTTTGTGTGTTGACCGCTATATAGCCAACCTTTCCATACAGGCACTAAATGTTATACTTTTAGTATTTCAATATACAGATAATGTGACTTTTCCAACATACAAAACCTGGTTTATGTGTGGAGTATCATAATGTAATATTATTACAAGAGGATGTTATTACATGTAGAGAAGAAATAATGCCATACTACATGTAAGTACTGGCAATTCATTTTGCATTCATTTATATGGAGCTATAATTACATAGCTACACATTGCTGACTGACAGCAGCAATTAATTAACTGACTGATTGAACTATATTTGTAAAGCAACACGCTTAGTTTTAATGTACAAGTAAAAGTATGAACTGTGAGTGCAGACATATGCTAATTAATGCCAAACAAGTATTTAATTATGAGCTACTGAAATTGATAATGAGTGCTTACCACTGGTTGCAATTAATTTTGGTTACTGAGCCAAAGTCAAACATTTGTCCATTTGAGAAGCATTCTGTAAACAATAATAAAAATGTAGGTTGCTATAAAGTACCTAAACGCTTATTCCTACCAGAAGACACTGCCTCAAGTTATATTGTCAGTGTTAGTCACCTTCAGAGCTCCATGTGTACAAAAATGTGCTTTTATCTGATTAGTATGGTGTGTATTCAGATTGGCAAAGTGTAAAGTGTTAACTTTAGTAGCATAAGGATGAAACTATGATTATATTATTATTAAAATAGGTAGATAAGCGACAAGTCAATTTGTGAAGCATTCATTTGTAGCATGGCATGGCATGACATAATTTTGATAAGAATAACCCGCTACAATAAAAATACATCAATCTACATTAGCAGAAACGACACTGTCATTTGAACATTGAATAAAAGTTTCTACATAAAATGCCAAAGAAGCAATGAAGAGCTTAGGGCAAAGGCAAGATGCATTTTATCCTGCAGAGACATAATATTGTTACAAAGTTTCGAATGGATAGAAGAAAAAGTTAAATTCAAAGGAATTCGTCCATGTCATGCTTTCCACTGAGTTCAGATCAGTCAGAGAATGGTAATTTAATACACTTGTTGTTGCTTATGGTGCGCTCCTCCGGTGTCCTTGTTGTCAACCAGAAATCAAGAATGATGGTCTATTTACATTTTATTAGCTTGCAGGGATTATTACCATGTTATTAACCACTCGCTATTAAGTTACATTAAGCCCTCTTATATATGCCATGCATTGCAAATACATATAGTCTCTTGCAGCATCATACTATATAATATGTTCGCTTCGTTCAGACTCAGACTGCCTTGTATAATATACAACAACGATTTGTGTAATGACTAATGACATTCTTATCAACTCAATTTTTGATGAAGACATTAAGAAAAGAATTTTCAGGAAATCATCTCAAGCAATGCAAAACCAATAACCGCAACATGCACATGCCGCCAGGTTATACTAATACACAAAGGGCAGTTTATGTTACACTTCGGGTTTATATCTTTCTTGAAAAACTAATAAAAAAATGAAATGTAAAGGTATATAGTATAGATTTATAAAATACGTAATGATTTTAGGAGCTTTGTCATCGATTCTGTTTCTTCAGAAGTATTGGAATCTCTCAGTAGTATTTTTTGAATGTCTTCAATCAAGGTACCTATATAAGGAAGCGGAAAATTAAGCAACTCTGTCCAATTATAAAAAGCCTTGAAATAAACGCATCTATAAACTAATTCTAAGTATTATCAATGTGATTTAACAAATAGTAGGAACATATCAATGTTCTTCTTGTTGTGGACGGGTTACCGCGTCAATAATCGGACCACAATGTATCGTATTAGTAATGAAATGAGACGGCTGTCCCACTGCTAGTCGGTGTCAGACAGTATGTCGCTGTGAAGTGTAACATGATACATTGAGTGAGAACTGACTTTATTACGTGTTCATTTTTACTTAGTATTTACTCGTATTTATATTCCCATGTAATACTAGGTACCGAGCTATCATCACATAAACAGCATGACTCAATCAAACACAGTCGTTGTTTATAACCTTCTTTTATGCCTCAAGCCTTAAAGCATGCATAGTACAGTTCTGGATTTACAGCAGCTATAGGCAGTACTATAAATTGAAGATTTTCAACCATCCATTTAAAAAATTATTTTTGCTTATATCTGTAATTGACAATAGTTTTAAGGTTTAAAGTAAAAGCTGATACATCTAACGCATCAAAAAGTCCAGACCTATGTTATTACTTATAACTGACAAATATTCAACGTATGATTTTTTCTATAAAAGGCAAAGGTGACGATATTTTTAATACAGATAATATTTCCGTTTCGAACGTGATTTTGTAAACACCAAGACTGATTCTAGAAATGATTAAAAATTCAAAACATTTCCTTTCGAATATAAGTTCGAAGCGTTTTCATGATTAGCTTTACTAATTGCATCACTCTTTATAGCATCTTTGTTAATTTATACTTGTAAACGTTTTTCTACTTTACGGGGTTAGCTATATAGGATGATAATTGCATACTGATAAGGAAGATGAAATCATCGTTGCAATTATTATTATTTACTGCGATATCCGTGAGCTTACATGATACTATAAAGCGTAATATATTATGAAAAGATATGACAGATACAAGAACTAAATCACTTAAATATTTATGACTCTATGGATAATACATATCAAGTTTTACAGCAAGGAGATTATGATTATGACGTGAAGGTGTCTGGGTGTCTTACTCTCACTCTTACAGCACACACGACACAAGTCAGAACAGAGGTCGTCCTTTAGCAGCAAATGAGACGTTCCTAGTATTTCATGTCGCGACTCTTTATTTATTGTATTCAACCAACAAATTATGATCTCATGTGGTTATCATTATTCTTAGATTACGATTACTATCATCGCTATCACAGACTTATCTATTGCTGCTCCTTCCTATTGTGTACAGCTGAATCTGAACACAAAGACAGACCTCCCCACAAGATACATAGCACACAAAAATATTATATAGCACAAAGTACGTAATACCTCAGTTCCTACACACATATATGAGTATGCATTGTCAAAGAGTAATTGTATTATAACAATTTTAAGCATATCGTCATCATATCCTCTTCTTTGAATTTACTTGAGTAAATACAATCCAGGAAGTGAAGTTTTATTATCATTTTACAGGTTGCTGAATAAGTAATTGATTTGTATTTAAAACCGTGTATATGTAATCCTGCAATAAACGTAAAGTTGAAATTGTCTGAATATCCGGTTTATCTGGAATTACCTTCTCAGTTACTAATTCTTTGGCACTATACAGTTATAAAGCGGCACTACATAAGAATGATATTCAATAAGCACTATAGGAATGCATACAAAATGGAATGATACAGTGATGGCTGTAATACAAATTAGTAAAGAAGTTAAAGAGCATTCTAGAAAAAGGAGTGTTACCATTCGGTAGGTGAGGTACTTATGTGCATAAAGCTGTGTGAAGCTGTGTACAAGTATTGTTTAACATCCTGGAATGCTGAATTAATTACGAAAAAGCATCCTTACCAAAAGCATAGCTTTTGTAAGGAAGGAAAAGTTTGCTACAAAACTTACGTGGATCTCTCTTTTTTATTTCGTTTGGAGGGCGAACGACTTCAATTCCCAGACAAGTCTCCCAGTAGTCAGGACAGCAATCCGGGTTTTCCGTTCGATTACAGAAGTGATCGCAGTAGCATAACGTTCCTAATATCGGTGTAGAACATTCGTCAATCCGACCAGGGCAGCATCCACCGATTCTCTTACTGCAATAATCTCCCTATAATCGCAAATTAATGTACATCAATTACCGTTCAATCTGATACTCTTTTTCGCTCAATACTACCCGCATGAGCATGAAATTCATCGTGTGAAAAACCAGCTTACAATTAAGGTTTAGGTGAAATACAAATACATACCTAGATATACCTACTACCTAGCTACCACATTAGTATTTGCACAGATACGGTTGTGAAAGTATTTTAATTAGAAATCCTAGATTCCTTTTGCGGGTTGTTTAGAAGTAAAGTAACAAACTGATTAAATTGGCTAAAGCTTATTCCTGTTTTCCATTTTGCACTTCCAGCCGACAGCCACATTATCTCATTTCATTGAAAAGGCTTTATTGCAAAATTTGGTAGCTAATTAAACCTGCTGGCACTCTGTTTTCTGCTGTTCATGAAAATAATCAAAATCAACCTCGCCTTTTACTGCTTATAGTAAAACGTAAGTGCATATGTAGTGTTTGTGTAAACATTATTATGTAAATATAACCCACAGAGGATTTTGTATAAGTACTAGTGTATATGATATTAAAATAAAGCGAGATACGTATATCGCATTGTGAAGATGAGATGAGACTAGACGAATGTCAGTCAAGTCGGTCAACTGACTGAAACTCAACTGTTTCCGAGTGGGTATGAAAGCAAGGCAATAAAAGTGCAATTAGACAAGGCCATGGGAGAGTAGAGCACGTCTAGTACTCTCTCAAGAAAAGACACATCTGCCTTTAACTCTGCACACAAAACATTTTTTGACTCGTGCCGTTTAAGCCGCCTGTGAGATGGTCTGTTGTTGTTTGGTCCGCCCTTCACTTCATGCCTTATTCCTTAATCTTCAAATTACTTCATCATTATGGGCAATAGTAATGGCTAATTGACTAATTCATTCAACGCAACAATCAACATTTATTTTTATGTCTATTCTTTTGTTATACCATATCTGCATACTACTTTTGATCAAGAAAAACTGAGGCATACAGCATGGAGTTATAAAGAGTTGTGGCTGGTGTAAGAGACTATGCCACATGTTTACCATAAAAACTACACAGAACTCTACTTTTCTCCGAAATTAATTTCCACAGTTCCTCTATACAAAGCCAATCAAATTGCCATAAATGACTAGTTTCGCACCGAAATGCTAAGCTCTACTCTATAGACGCTACATACAAATGAAAATATTTGCAAGGCAATCTCATTATAATATTCATTCATTATAATTACTGCCACTCTTACACTAAAATGCCAATTAAACTGGCAGTTACCAACTTTTATTAGCAAACAGAAGCTTTTTATATTCCTGGGGATGACGGAAACACTTATGAATACGGTTTGGTAAGTATAAGTGATAAGGAGGAAAAATGAGAACAAACCTGGATGTCGGAGAAAGGTCCATTGTAGTATTGTGCCGAGATAATCGTCACTACACAGCAAACAAGAAGGAACAAAATAGGTATTGGGGCAAGAACAGGGTCTGAAAATCTTTTGTACGATTTCATTCTATGGGATCTGGATGATTGGCAGGAGCATTCGGCTTCTCCCAACATTTTCAAACAAATGTTTATTGCTGCCGGCTCTTACAGAAGTAAATGCTGTAAACATAAGAAAAAGTAATGTCAATAGAACACAAACATACAAAACCAACCAGTATTATAATTAGTCCCATCAATCAGTATCAAAAACGTTTACAGATACAAACTAGGTCGATTCAGTTATATGCTACATTACTACATAGTACTTGTATAATGGACAGTGTTTTAACTTGTGGTTTTATCTTTCAATTTTGGAACTTTCATAAAAAGCTGGCCGCATGCATTCTTAAAATATTTATGAATACCCAATGCATATGATTACATAGGTTACTTTGCATTTATTCTGTCTCAACAAGAACCTAACCCACAATCGGATATTCCTTATAGGTATTAGTAATCCTAAATGTTATTATTTAAGCGAACAAAATTAAGTTAACCTGCCGAAGTTACCATCCCATAATCTATATAATGTATTGGATTTACATATTATTATTATTACAAAAACAACGTGACAGTCGAATTCGTGAAACAGTTTCAATTGAAGATTGAACTATCAAATAAATAAAAAGCTGAATTGATTGTATACATGTTTACTAATGGGACAAAGCAGGAAGTGATGTAAATTATAGCGTTACCGTTTGCCACTTATACGTAATTTACGAGTGTAGTATAACGATGCGAAAATTTCGTTTGAGATAGACGGACTTGGAGAATTTCATTCAAGGAACTTGAAGAATGGATGAATGAATGTTTGTTGGAATGGTAAAAAACGACGCGTAGAGTACAGATGTATCTTCTTGCGGAAACTTTAACTGTCTATCGCTCTTTCACTTAATTGTTTTGTTTCCCTTGTCCCGTACCTTCCTCTCACTCACTCAGTCTCGTCTCACGTCGTGTCAAACAACTAATTGTAATGTAAATGCGTGCGAGCTAGAGAGTAAGTAACAAAACGCAAACAAACAGTCAGAAATGCAAAATAGAAAGGTTTTTCACTTTGTTGAGCTTATTGTCCTTAGAAAATGAAAGAGTAGATTGACTTATGTGTGGTTTGTGTGTGTGTGTTTATGTGTAGTGAAGGATTGGGGCTGAAGATTATTTTATGTATAGAAGAGAAGCTACGCTTTTTAAGCGGAAGAAGTTTTCATTGAGTGATTGACGGATGAGACTGTTTGTTTGTGATTTCTTTGTGATTGTGCTTTTGAGTTTTGCTTATACTTTTCCTCTACTGTGTCAGAGTAAACACACGAAGAGATTGTAGTAGCTCCTATGGTACTACAACACACAAACTACTTGCAAGTTTGCCAATATATTTATTACTCGTATATAACAAACGTATATACGACCTGACTTTACTTTTCCTGAAGTCCATCCACAACAGAAGAATTCTTTATGCTGCACGTCCACTACTTCTCCACTCACTCACACACAACTGACACAACTACAACACACGAGCTCTTCTTCTTCGTCTCTAGCTCTGCATCGACTGACTGATTGTAAGTTTGTGAGTTGCCTCAGACTTGACTCTGGATTTACTTTAGTTTCCTTCCCATACCACTACAATATTGTTAAAGAAGAATTTACTACTCTACGCGTTTCCAATGCAATGCCAATCGAACGGAGTGTGGTTGTTGTAGTTATACTTTAACAGTGTTGGTATTGCTACAAGCATAAAATTGCATCGTCTCTCTCTCTCTCTTTCTCTCCAGCTTATCTTGCATTTGTTAAACTAGCAGCAGCCACCTATGCATATATTATTATTGTGTGAATTGTAATATGGTTAAGGTCTGTGAGACAGATAAGACACATACAGTACACAAAGATACATACTACTGCGTTTACAACACCAACCCTCCTCACACTCTAAGTTTTTTATCCGTTTGATAGAAGAGCTGCAAATATTTGTATAGTAATAAAGTAGTAGTAAAAAGGAAGGCCAAGTCTAAATTGTATGCGACCTGAGTGAAAGATAGAAATCGATTTGTTTACACATACTAACTCAAATTAAATTGAAGTCTTTTAAATATTATGACTAGGCAGTATTACGATGTATTAAGGCCTTTACACAAACATAACCTGGATTTGTTGAAACGTGTGCAGTACAATCTAATAATTCTACTACTACGATGAAATCTGGGCTATAAAAGAGGAAAAAGTTGGATAAGGTCTGATGTAAACGTAATCTCAGTATTATTGTGCTTACTCTTTTAGCTTGGGAGGATAAGAGGGAAAATAAAATTGCAAGTCGAGTAAGTATTAGCAAAAAACAGACTGCCTTTACATGTAAGTAGTAAAGATAGTCGGGCTGACGGATTCTAGACGGATAGGAAAGATACAAAGGTTGAATTTCAATGCCGACTTGCCGAAACCGGCACCTTTTACGTGGAACGTCAAGTCAGATGTTGTATGAACGTACATATTTCTCTTTTTTACAGTTTTTCTCTCACGTACTCAGATTTTATTTATTCCATCGTATAGAAATTGAGCCGAATGTTACGTAATGTAAGTAGGCAGTTCCATTTCTCAGCAAAAGTCAATAATAAAGTGCGTTGGTACTTTCAGTCTACTTGAACAACTCAACAGACACAAAAATGTAAGTCTATAACCTACTAAGACCATTTGAATATGTTTGCTGAGACAGTACTTGAGAAACTTGGAATTTGATGTGTAGAAAACAAAATATAACGTTGAGTGTGTGTATGAAGATGTATATAAAGCGAAATTGTTAAGTAAAGGAAGTTGTTTCTTGTTTATGCCCTTCCTTATAAAACCGAGGTATAATCCAAGGCAAAAAGGATTGTGTATGGATCTGCTCTTTTTCTGTTTATTATCAGTATCCATTTTGCAAATTGCGTTGAAAAACCTTTAGCGCAGCAAAATATTTTATTCTCCGGAAGTTTATGATTATGACTAATGGTGAAATATTTGCCAACGACAAAATAAAAGCTTTAGTTTATTTATATACTCGGCAGTAACAATTATTTTTTATGTGCATCTTTCTCAAGAACGTTGCACACATTACGTTTCTCAGTAAGCGTATTCCTCTACCACTTTTAAAAATGCATTGAGGATTCTTCATTTTTATTGAAAATCGCAAATGCAAATTAATAGTGCAAAAAATCCCGCAGACATTTTTGGACAAGAATAGTTTTACCGACTACCGCAAATAGAATTAACCTACTATTTTCATACCATGGAAGAATTCTTGAATTTACGAAAGTGCTTCTTGGTGGGCGTAAAAGGAGACTGTCCTCTATTACATATGCTCAAGCTAAACAAGTGAGCTAACAATAACATTAAAAACATTACACTAGTCATAGTTACCTACCACTTAACACGATCAGTACGTTGTTGTGTGCATATCCCATTAAAGTATGAGATTCAAGACAAGGACATTAGACTAGACCAACAGTACGCACACTATTAGTAACAACATAAAGCAAGGCAATGCGAAACGATACCAAACAAGTCAAAATAAAAATAAACTGTGACGAATGTGAGAAGAATAAATTAAGAGTAACACATCAAGTTAAATAAAAGGCAGGCCACGTGCCGCATTCCATTCTTTTCTAATCCTTTGGCATACGATTTGTTATTTTTATAGTTTTTCAACACCTGCATTCTATACAACTTCTTTTCATGGATAAACTAACAAGCTTACTTAAACACATCTATACATAATCCTATATTAATTTTCAAGGTTTAGTGTTATAAGCGTACAATCTTCTGCCTACAGGCTTTACAAGCTAAAATACCATTAAATTCACGAGTGGATTGAAACGAATCTGTCTGTGGTGCTGAAGAACTTAAGAAGTGTAGGTAGGTACTTAGTACATTTTAAAATTCGCAAGTAATCAAACTACAGGCAGATGATACGAGCAGATAGAATACAGACGATGTTTTGAAGAGCCATAGAAGAGGAGAGAGACATGACATGACACTTGACAAGTCAGGACGGCTGGATAGGCATGCGAAAAATTGGCTAAATTGTATACACATTTTTAAAAACAGCTATTGCATTGTTTCTAGCATTTAGGTACATTTTGTGGTAATAGTGCAGACACTGAAATAACTGCAAGATCAGAGATGATACTAAAATGAAGGACTTATTTACTTAGGTGTGTGATGTTGTCCTCCCTTTTCTAGTTGCGTTTGACTTCGCTAAAATCATGACTGCAATTTAATGAAACGACGACAACTCGTCACACCAACAAAACAAGGGCCACACAGTGAAGTGTATTCTCTTTGCAGCAGAAATGTTGGTAAAAGAGGATTTAAAATGTCTACAGAAAAGTTAGACAGAAGGACCAAGCCTATAATCATCCGGAGATGTCTATGCAGATAATAATAAGATAGCAATAATGGAGCCAACTTATGGGCAGCGGCAGCAGTATGGAGCCTAAATGGTTCTCAGCACTTATCGTTAGTGTTGTTGACAGAAGAGCACAAGTTGCCATTCTCATGCTAATTGTGCACATTTAAATCCCATACGGATTCCTCCACTGCTTATCTAACTTTCAAGATGAGCCATGTAGTAATCTAATGTAATTTAATGCATTATTTAAGCCAAATCGCTTAGAACTGACTCATTTCTCAAACGGTACGTAGGTACGGGTCGTGGTATTTTACTACTAGGTATGTAGGACACATTCTAAATCTAAAACTGAGATAATAAATATGTTTATCGTACCAATGCAGGATTATTATGTGTTGATACACTAGATATACCTACTGGGTAGGTATTAGGTGGTTTTAGAAGAAAAAATGCTACAACAATGTTCATCACAGCTGGACTGTAGCAACCCTTCAAGTGAAAATATACAAACACTGCTAATAACGTGCAAGATCTGTAAATCAAATTTTAATGCTTGACTAGTAGGTTAGGGTTAGGTAGTAAGTACCTTATGCTGACACACGACTTGTGTAGGTACACACGTTAGAGTTGTATACAGTGTAATATTACCAAAGGATATATTAATGTACTTTTTGCCATGTATTTATGGAAAGAATAGAACTTACGTTGCAATTCAACCCACCTACGCTTCTGCCTTGAGACGACTTTAAGTTTTGCTGTTGAATGAAGTCTTGAATCTGAATGTTGAGATAAGTTGAAAGAAATATTATGTAAAAGGTCTTGGTCTCTGTCTTATGTTTTCAAGTTTATCATTTTTACTGGAGTTATGCAGAGCTTACTAGTTTACTGCTTTGCTTCTATGATGCCTGTGCAAAATGCGATGGCGGCTAATACTCATCTTAGAAAGCTTATGAATTATTAACATATTTATCATTTCATTTCCAAATCGTGATACGAAGCTTACCTAAGGCTACACTTTACTGTCCGTTATTGTGTTGTGTGTGGCAAATGTATCCCTGTCATTTGAATAAAATATAGAATGCTAAGATTTAAGATACTTTATGGCAATAATTGAACAGAAAACAAACTGCGTTTACTAGTGTACATTTATCTGTTTTTCAGAATGCGGATTTGGGCCGGGACCAACTTATGCAAATGCAGGACCCTGCATGAGTTGAAGTGCTGCGAACGCATCCTTGATAACTTTTAACGCTTTAAAATCGACAGAGCATGAAAATTCACAAACGAAACTTGCTGTGAGCAATGCCAGCTTCCAAAGAGTGCAGTCCCACTTAAAGAAACTTTCATTAAGGTTTGGACTAACTACTTACATCTAAAAATATTGAACAAAGTAATAAAAGAGTATTACAAAATCCATATTACACCGCATTAAGGATACGAATAAAAAATTTATTTTGTACAGGGGTGTGCGTGCATTAAAGCTTTATGTCTCTTGATTCCATTTTTGCTTCTCTTTTAACATTGCAATCATTTTTTTCCAATTTTTGTCAGTTTTTCAAATTTTTCAGTTTTAAAAGAGGAAGGTTTAAGTTTTTAACGAATCGATCCAAACTCTAAACTTAAACTACATTCTTATCTGTGTATCTATTTGACGGGGTCAGCTTCTTATTGTTAGTACATCTTGTAAACAAATTATACTTAGGTATTCCTAAACAGATTGTTATACAGACAAGAGTTTCGCAATAAATCTATATTGCATAATTTGCAAATAATGAGTAAGATTAAATGTTGAATATAAAAAGTGAGTTGGATCCCAATAAAATACAAAAGAGACACGAACAAGAAAATAAATGAATGATGAAGAGCCTATAAAGCAGATAAAAGCTCATGAATAAAATAAATGAGTTAGCTTTGACTTGTATAAATCCTCTTTATGTGCTGATGGTGGATTGGTTTGGAATTGGAATAGACCATTATTCTCTTAAGCATTCATTCTCTTTTGCTTAAATTTTATTAAAATCACCTACCTCATAGTCATAAGTGATATAATGTACGATTGTTATGTAAAGTTAAATAAGAGCATATAAAATATGCTACCAAATAAAAATAATGACTCAACTCAAGTATAATAAAATCCTAATGCAAGTAATAATTGTGAGATGAAAAAGAGGAGAATGAAAAGTGTTTAAGTGAGAACATGAACAATTTGCGCAGTAGTGCATTGCTGTGGTAAAGACATGTCGGTGGGGCTCATGGAACGTGAACTGAAGCATTAATTCTACCGGACTAATAGGCTTTAGACATAAAACATTACTAAACTCCGACAGATACATAATAGCAAACTTACTGAGTAAATAAATAATGCGAAAGTGATATTAGTAGATGTAGTACTTAATAGAAAACTACCTGTGCTCTTTACATTTGACTTATGTACAAACATTCCTGACTACTTAACATTTCCCTTAGTAATATGTTCAAATAGTATGAAAATATTTTGATTAGCTATTTTCCTTGCTAACTCAGGGTTTCGCATTTCGCATTACAATTTTTACAACTTACTACACTACAAGTCTCACAAATGTTAGCAATTACCTTTGAGGTCCTGTTTGTATTACATGGTAACAGGTGGTTGAGGTTGGAATGACTGAAATATGTACAAAATGCCTTTTGATACACATACATGAATTACTCATTAATGCCAATCATCATCATACCCTTCTTTTAAATGGGAACGGAAGTGACCATGATACGGAATACAATTTTGCCTTACTTTCCTCTAATGCTTAATATCATCATTGAAACACTTACTACAGAAAGGATAGCGTTGTGTATATAACCTGTAAGAAAAGTACTTATTAAGAATAATTAGATTTCAGAGCATTAATAAAAGGAGTCGTATTATAACCCAAAAATGACTAATTAAGAATTGCTTAATCTCAAGAGAGACTGTGAAAGTCATTATCGTCGGAAGTGGTAATTTTTAGCTCATTCATTCCTCATCGTTACATCACTTGCTTATTGCACTGATAACACTGGAATTTTCCTTGGGACATGTTTGTAGCACTAACAATGAAAACTAAAAATATAACTTGTCCGAACATTATTACCATAATAATTATAAAAATGACCACAGTACATAAATAGATGTAGGTTAACTTGGACTTATCAGAACCTGTGGGCGAAATAATTATATTTAATGATGCAAATAATTTTTTCTGTTTCAAAGTCTCAACCAAGCTAAAACATGTAATACAGCAGAAGAAAAGAAGGTCTAGTATTCTATATTATATTTATCCAATAACGTCATTTATAAATTGCAACACAAAATGAGTCAACATATAGCATACCTATAATATCTAATTATAATCTTCACCCACTACTTTGACATAAATATTTCTATTTTTGACTCTTAATAACTCATTCTAGATAAATCATAGCTTGTTAGTCACCTACTGCATTGCAGCATCGCAAAAATACGAAGCCCTGGTAAGGAAAAGTGTAGTTAAAAGTGAAACAATAATAACAATTCCAAAAGTGTATAATACAGAGGTAAATCACGTCAAGTTCTTGATAGCCTTTGGCTTAGCTTGCGCTGCAACTTTGGCCAAAAGAATTACATAGTCATTACCTCCACAATGCCATACAATGCTATATTACGAACACACAAGCTTAATAGCAATAGGATATTATGCATTATACAATAATCTCGTTGTGTTGGTCGAATAGTACAAGTACACACGCTGCCTGAATGCATCTGTATACATAATAGTAAAAGATGAACCTGTAGAATTAGAATTAATGTCTTGAAGAAGCTGATCGTACAGCTCCAGTACATTTCAGAATCTATTCTCTACTGTATTTCCCAAGGTAATAAATCCCAGGTAATATATTTTGCTAAATGAAAAGAGTCACCCAGTGAGTTGACACTATCTCTGCAATCAAAACACGGAGAATTGTCATTGCTCCCTTGTAGACTTGTCAAGCTGCCTTATTGACTTCTTCATTTTATTTAGTCTACCTTATACCTTTCCAAACCGAATCACTTTTACTTACAATTAGTTTCTTTCCTTTGTGTTGAGAGTTTGCATGTAACTTGTAACCGCAGCCAAAGAGAAGAAATCAAGAGCAACTGGTTTGTTATACATAATAAGTATAAATCCATGTAAATCTATACACGCAGATACCTAATCTGCTCATTGCATTTACTTAGGTACTGCTCTCACTATATACGCAGAGGAATTACTTGTTTCGTGTTATAGAAAATAGCAGCAAACACAAACATAGTAAATAGTGGTTGTGCAACCTACTGGGTTCAGCAATTATAAAGTAACATAATGCCATCGTAAATCTTTGCTTTTGTGAACACGTAAATGCTATTTAAATACAATTGACTGCAAGTCTAGAGTTTTGCATCGTATGTGAGTGTCAGGCAGTGTCGATTGTATTGTGTACATTGTACACAGTACACACACTCAATCTCCTCCTCGTGGAGTAGAATGTAGGAACACACAATGCTTTTTAAAGCATTACAAATGTTAGCCCGGAAAAGGCACACGGATGGAAATTCGTACTTAATGAAAAGTGTAGGTAATTAATTTACACAACAAAAGAGTCTTTACTTTACAACTCGGATGTCAGTGTCAACTTACACGCTATTGCCTTCTAATACTACAGAAATAATTGAGACACCTCTTTACCAACACCGTTCTCATAATATGTAATTGTCAACCCAACAACCTGGAACAACCTTCTCTTCTCATATACCACTAGTTGATACATCAACGTGTGCAGTAGCACACACAAACGACAGACTTGAAAAACTGGTCATTTAGATTTAGTTTATACCTTTCTGTATATCTCACCTCTTTGTCACCTTGTCATGTAATCATTTTTTCTAGTATTGCACGTGTAACAACGTGAACTCCTTTAATCCCTTCAATCAAAACATTCCTGTCAATAATCCCTGTCATTCTGACCTATAAACATACCAATCCATTGTAAGTACATTACATACATCCTACATACATCACCGGAATTCGCGTCATTAATATTTCACTGTAAACCGAGCGGCATCCGTTTGCATTGGCTTGAGATTTACAACAGGCTTGGCTTGAGATTTATATAAAAATACAAATACGTTCAAAATTTAAATGCTAATTTTTAGATTTTTTCTTTCAAATAGCACCGATTAAAAGAGTGTTGAAAAAGTAAAAATTTCTTTTTAGCCACACGTATAATAAAATACCAACTGTAGTAGTATTTGTCACACACAATACTCACAAGTTGCTACATATTGACTACAAGAAATTTTCTACCACTAAACCTAATGAAGTATAGAATGACGAAATAAAAAGTTTGAGCCATTATTTTATTAAGCTTCATATCATATCATTGTATGTGAATATTATATTATGTATTTTTATCTGAGAACTCAACTGAACTTTTTTATGTGACGCAGTTCAATTTTTGGTATTGCTATAAGTGTACAAACGTATTGTAGCTAAAGGATAAAGGCAGGTTTGTGTTGGGCAGGTTAAAGGTAAGATCCTGTTTACTTGATGACAGAATTATGTTCCATGAATTACAAAAGTAGGATCGTAAAGATTGGAAATTCAGAGAAGAAGTGAAGAACGAACTGTCATTACACCAAATAAACGACAGGCTGAGTAAAATACATTTGAAACGAAATTGAAGGTGACATTAATAGCAAATATTAAACTATTTTATTACCTCACTCTCTTGTCCCTGTCCATACGACTCCCACCTTCTCAGCCTTACATTAAAGCTAAATTCAATGTACGTTTCAGAAATTACAATTCATAGTATAATCCAAAGAACCTGTACATAGGTAATTATGTTGTCATTGCTAAATAAATAGCAATAATGGCTATTTCATTTAATAGCAAGGTATCTGCTGCAAGTATTGCTTAAATCGGTGGAAATTAACGAAATGACAATGTAGGCAAGTCGTTGTATGTTCTCCTGTGATATGTTAATTCACGTTTAAGTGTCAAGGTAAGGCTGCTTTGGCATAATAAGGAAAATTGTTTGGGTTTATATTGTAGTTGTAGTAGTAGAAGTAAAGTTGTACTGGAAGTAGTAGTAGTAGTGGTGGTAGTAGTACAACACAAAATACAGCAGCCGCTCCTACAAAATTATTCATTAGAATATTAAATGTATGGAAATGAATAAAAATAATTTAAGTACCTCGACTAATATAAATCCCCAATAACATCATAAGCCATTAAATAAGCGATACAAATTCCGGATGTATAGTAATAATTCCACCCTGAATAGTGATCATCACATGCCTACCCTTTATACATCGTCTACCAAAGTAAAATGGCATAATAGACTGTAAACGCAGTACGAAACTAAATCTAATCAACAACACTGAAGAACAATAGGCCATGAATATGAAAATGAGACAAGACTCAACCTCTCCTGTCTAAATTACATGAACTCTTTTACATAAACAGTGACTTTACTTTATTTCTGTGCAAAAACAACTGTCTCTCGTGTTTATACACTTTTCGATTATTTATTACGAACATTTCTCATCTGTTATGTTTTTCCTGTCTGATTAGATCCTTTCAACACATTACAGCTATTAGCTACATCTGAATTAAATTAATTTATGATTTAGAACAGTCAAGACCGCAAGGGAAAGTCTCTCTGTTTTACATTTTACAATCAAAAATATTTCTTTGTGAGCACCATTTAAAAAGAATAATCGCTCAAAAACCTGGGATTTTTTACCCAAATAAAAACTACACATTAAGGTAAATTCTTTCGTAGCATGCTAAAAGGTTGAAGCTGACGCTGCTGTTGTTGTAAGTTTTAGTGCGGCCGCTGTTGTAGCCACTAATGAATTGCATATCTAATTTGTTTTCGCAAAGGAGCCGGCGCCGTGATATCGTATTAGCATTTCGAAATTTTTATTTCTGAAGTAATGAATGACGTGACTGGAGATGAGAATGCAGATTTTAATGCGAAATGACAGACGCGACCTGATGAGAGGTGTACTAACTTTAGATAAGTACAAGGAACAAAGTAACAAAATACTACTGTCTAAATTATAATAAGGTAGGTAGAGGAATCAATTTATTGCTACCTATGGACTTGTCCTGTCGTGACCAAAAGTTGCACAATCAAAACCCTTTTGCCATATGTACGTTCCTTGTGCAACCCACAAAATACTCAGAATACCACTGGACTCTTACAACAGTGAATGACGTCCACTGATAATTAGTAACTGATATCCAACCACAATACATACCCCTTTAAGATCCCATGCTTCATATAATTGCAGTGGTATACCAACAATAAGTATACATACCTTTATAGGAAGAATATTTTTATTATACGAGAAAGAAACATTTACTTTTTATGTGAGTTTATGCGAAGATTTGCTCAAACTTCTTCATCATGCTAAATGCATGATGCAGATTATGTACAGAAGACTTAGTCGATAACCTTCGAGAATGTGAATTAAGTTATCCGAGAACATAAATTAATACGACTGACGAATCTTTAGGAACGGATAAAACATAAAACCCTCCGCCTTTTATGTAGCAGAGAAGCCCCTAGGACACTACTGCAGATATAATCAAAGACTTCATCATAACCAAACATTTTCCAATTTAATGATAACTGTAATAGTCAAGGGATTACTATTACCACCAGTGTAATCTGTAACAGAAGAAATCAAGAAATCCTCCTACTGTCTTGCCCTTGCTACTCTAAATTGCTTTAGAGAACGCATAAAATTATAAATATCTACAACACACTCACAAAATAAAAATTAAATACACATCCTTAGTTAGATCAATACCTACTTAGACGTGTTAATATTATATTGAGAGATTTAGATAAATGTTTTTCTATTTAGAATTGCGAATGAATCCCAACACAACAATACTACAATGCATTGTAAATTGTAAAGTACATCCTTCCTTAAAGTATCTGTATATAACAATCTCATTGTTTTGCATAATGTTGTTTATGTTGCTTAGCTGGAAGGTAGACGAGAGACGACTGTGCATATTGCATGCCTAAATTGTAACAAGAACAGAATTGTATGGTATGTTGTTTAGTTTTGCCCTGGAAAAAAATTCTGCTCCAATACTAATGATAATGGTAATAATAATAATAATATTAGCATTTGTATATGCATGTAGTTAGTAGGTAGGTATATGTGTTTCGTGTTTCAATATTAAGGATGCTCCAAGGGTCGGCAAGCTAATAAGACTCAAGTTAAGTTAGCATAACATAACAACTAATGTCATGTCGTGCCAGTCAAGTCCATCATCAATTCAGTGCAATAATGCAGTAAGCTGAATTCCCCGTGTAGATGGATTGTTTTCTCGTCTCCTTTTGACTTGGACTGCTCTGGCCTGTTTTGTTGTAGGTTAAGCTTAGCTGTGTGTAGCATCTGTCAAACCTGTCATGTCCAATGATCATAATGATAATCATAGTCATTAGTATTATCTTCTCCTGTTCTGCTATGCTAACTTGTGGTGGTGGACTGAAAGCAATAAATTCATAAAGTGCCCTAGAGAAAGACAGACAGAAGACAAAACATGACATGGGCTGGCTCTTGACAGTAGCTCAGAATTTCAATGAATTCCTCTACACAATAATATGCATTCAGTACTGACAGAATTACTACCGCAACAACTTCAGCCAATAACCGTCCAACTCCAAGACACGTTTCTTCTTCATTCACTTTATGCATCTTCTATGTGTATAATCAATGTATATCTCTCCCAGAAGAAGAACACTGCTCCACCAATTAATAACTTGCACACACAAAACAGAAATATGAATGCGCTGTTTTATTTGTAGGTATTAGTACGTACTTATACATTAGCTATAACACTGCAAGTAAAACGGAGATGGTTTTACCAGGAGTAAAAAGCATAATATTATGTATTTATAATAATGAAAACAAGCTACTAGTAATAACATAGCTGTATACGATAAAGAAATACCAGTAACTACAAACAAGAACAACTACTAATAGTAATCCTTCGACATTTTCGACTTTGTTCTCTTTTATGTGTGCATAATAAATTAGTCTGGTGGGAAATAGCTGTCTGTCGTGTCTCTTCTTGCTGCTTGCCAGTCTATAGTAAGGCTATTTGGCTTATAATTCTCTGTATGGACACGGATTCTAGTAATACTACTAATACAAGATATAAGATTCTATGTAGGTATGTGTATATAGGTATTAAGTACATGCATATGTATACTAGGTATATGCATTACTTAATATCTATAATGTATGTAGTATTATCTGTTTGACCACGAAAATTAGCTTACCTTGGCCTTAAACTTTTAGTTTGCGTAGAAATACATATGAGGTAAGTGAAGGCGCATAGAGAGAGGGATAGAATTACATTTTAGAATGTACAAGGAAGCTGAGGTCGTGTACGATTAGGATTTCATTACAAGTGCCCAGTCGAAGGCGTGTAAAAGTGTCTAAAAAGTAAAAGTGGTAAGTAGAAGTGAGGAGTGAGTGAGTGGCAGCGCGGATACAAAACAAAACACAGAGGATGTAATCGTTCCATGTTTCTGTGATGTGATGTGATATGGATGGGCGTGAATCTCACGCTCAGATACAAAGTAAACATTAAATTCTAGATTATATCATTTCATATAAATATCCCGTCACATATTTATACTCTTGCCCTGTTTTTTCCACTCCTCTCCTCACCCTATCTATTTGTATCTCATAATTAATACACACTACCACTACTACTACAATAATGCTACGGCTACGGCTACACCAACCCAGTCGAGTCATCCAACTCACATTATGATTACATAATACGAAAATCCCTATACTTACTATAGACACTTCTGAATACTTATTCTTTACTTATGCCATACGTAAGAAATATAAATAAACTTTTAGTACAAACGTAGACAAAATGCGAAGCTAATGTGTGTATCGTCCCTCCATCGAAAATCTCCAGTTGTAAAACACACAGAGTGAGTATTAGGTACGTGTTAAAGATAAAAATGTGCTTAGACATCGAATGCCCAAGTTATTTCTTATTGTTAGGAAACGAATTGAATAAACAAAGTCTGTGAAATGGTGATACATAATAATATTACACGAATATTATTATAATGTGTCTTATCTATGTGTGCTTTGCTTATTTAACAACTAACAACATAATTCAGTACACAAGCCTCTTTTGTCCGCCTTTACCTTTGTGGCAGTAATGCATATACCATACCCACCTTCTAATATGTATCTCTATAACCTTCACAATGCATACTAATACAATAATAGAGGTACAAAACGGTTACAGGGAATAGTTGTACTGTAGGTACACAATTACTAATGTGTAACTGATTTTTGTAAAGGTGCTTTTACTATTTACCTGTTATGGTGTGCAAATAGAAAACGAAAGTACAATATTATGTAAGTACTACACTACAAGTAGAGGTAATCTATTTATTCAAAGGAAAAATAAAAAAGATGTGTTTAGTGGGAATATAAATACACGGCAGGAGAAATTATGTTGGAATAATGTGGAGGGAGGGAGGGAATAAATAGGAGGAGGATGGAGAATGGAAACTGAATTTATTCAGTGAGCATCAGGAATAATAAACAGCACAATGGAAACAGCCAAGTGAAGAGCAATAAAGTAAAACTTTTGTTCCCATTATGTTTATTGGACTATCTCGAGTATTTACTGCATCCAAATGCAATTAACTCGTTCCAGAACTTGAATTAAGCAAGTTTTCCTTTCTGGTGAATCGTTAATTTGGCAAAATAAAGAAATGCAAAAGTAGTTTGCATTGTTTGAAGGATTTTTTAAAGAAAACAATTTTGGTTGAATCTTTGTTATATAATTATTATGATGTTAAAAGTATATAGGTATATAGATATAATATAAGTAGTATATATATTTTCAGTTCAGTGTGTCATTCTTAGAGATATGTCTGCAGCGAAACAAGAAAATAAAATATATTTTTACATACTTCGTTTGTAACAAAAAGAATTTAATTCAATATGCAGTCGCACTTCTTAAAAGGTCAGACATTAAAATGGTAATTACATGTACAAATTATCTGAGTAGGTTTTTTCGCTCAAAATGTATTTATTTAAGGCAGGGCACTTGTACAATTGTTTGCTAGCCATGTGGCGAATGTTCTACATAAAGGATTTCATCATTAATTCATGTGAGGTACATTTTTCTCTCCAGAATATTTTGACAATTTGAGGAATGATGTCATTTCTCTGTATGGTAAATTGGTATAAGGATTTGCTCTGGATTCTTGCAGATGAAATAAAAGAAATGACTCACAGAGAATTCATGCCTTTACAATTTATCAAGTTATTTACGTAGCAAGTCGAATTATTTACATTTACAACATGATCACTGTCAGCTCAGGTTTGTTGTTCGAGATTTATGAGACAGCATTTTATTCCAATTACTGTTAAGCAGTAGTGCAATGAATATGAAATCGCTACCTGTTATGCAAAACGTTTTCAACGAATGACTTTAGCATATTATGATTTGGTTTTTGATACATTGATATACTTCTACTTCCACTTTGCTCTTTCTGTTTAACATATTCCTAATTCTTGGCTCCAATTTCACAAACATTTGCTTAC
Source organism: Pogonognathellus flavescens (assembly GCA_019776165.1). Taxonomy (NCBI): domain Eukaryota; kingdom Metazoa; phylum Arthropoda; class Collembola; order Entomobryomorpha; family Tomoceridae; genus Pogonognathellus; species Pogonognathellus flavescens. Next base: position 15,536 of record JABASD010000021.1, on the reverse strand, counting down.
AAATAGATAAACGCGTCAAGAGGTAGGCATATACGGTTTACAAATCGCTGACAGAAGCTAATAATGTAATAATAATAATTAGACTTGTTTTTACTGAAAAGAAGTCGAAGGTAAAGTAAACCAGGATGGTTTCTGCAACATGTATACCTACCATCACCAAGTTCACACCTTTGGCGATAACTATGCAAAGTATTATTTAATGTGTCCTAGTAGCATTTTGAAGGAATGCTAGTCAGAATGTTAATTGCGTTAATGGAATGCGCTGTAGAGATACGATCATTGCTAAATTTTCCAATGTTCGTGAAAGAGCAATTTAATTTGACGTAATTATATTGCTACATTAATTTAATATTTGAAACATAATCACAGCTCACACAGCCCAAGGTATGAAGCAGAGTACATGACACCACCACCACCACCACCATGACGTGACGAACTGTGAATGTATGTACACCAAAGGTAACGAACCAGCTAAAATTTCAAACTACACCTCTAGACAGACTTTGCATTTCGTCAGGCACAGTGTCAAGAAATCATATACACCGTTCCGTTCAGAAGATCAAAAGTTTACATTTACATCCCTAAAGAGACTGTGGTTTACTTTCATGAAACTCACGGCGCGTGCAACGCCTTACTAAAATGTGTGAAAATGTATTTTCAATTTTCTGCCGTTTTTCTCAGAACAGACTAACGTACTTAAAGCACGGAAATTTTATTTTATATGCTGATGAGTTAAGGAACATTTGAGTAAGGTTCTTGACTCTGCATCTTGCATCAACTTGCCCAGAATGAAAGAGCTACTACCTAATTGACTTTTTAGCATTTTAAAAACACTTTTCCTTCGCATGGCATTCGTAAAGTTTTACGTGTTTGATAAATCTACACTGCAGCAAATAAAATATACCAAACCTATAAAGATATCATGTAATTGTAATAAGTAGGTACTAACATCATAGTACATACATTACATCTTTTGTACATCTAACACGAATTATTTCCAAGTCAAAACAATTTTACACTTTGACAGAGTATTGGTATACTCTTCGGTTAAAGCTGTTGAGGTTCATATAAAATTGATATATACTTTAGTAGTATTTATTGCATTGAGAAACTTGATATTGCTTTCCTCAAAAGCTATTCGAATTCGCTCTACTTTTCTTATACGATATAAACTTTGTAGGTATATGGACTGAAATGTAAATCTCAGATTCACAATTTACCGGAGGAAATTTTCATTTAAAGTCATTTTTATATACATACTACACAAAACATAAACACTTCTTCCCATATATTCTGTGTTATTGTTTGTAGCTGTCAATCAGGAAGAACCAGTCCAAATCACGCATTTGCAATTCAAATAAAAACTACATCATACAAAATTTCACACTTGCTCGGCAAATTGTGATGGAACAACTCACAGCTTTGTACTTTCTAGGCCGCTACATATTTTCTTGACTGTTACATTTTCTTTTCGTGAACATGCTGATGATAGGTACATAAACTAATTTGATTATGATCTCAAGACATTGGCATTACTCTAATTTGAAGCTATAATAACTCAGTGTGCCTGTCAAAAATTAACACTTACAATGTCGGCGCTAAAATCCTTACCCCTAAATACCAATTTATTCCATTCCTCAATGATTTGCATTATCATCCATCCGTCATTCTGAAAATCTTTACATGTTTATGTCTGTATTTGCTGTTGTAAAAATCAGTCATGAATTCCCTTGCATAATGCACAGTACAAATATGTACACGCTTTTATTAACTCTTATTATTATTAATAAAATGCATACAATCTTTATGTGCAAGCATGTAACAGAAGAAGAGTAACAACAGCTTAACCTCGTGCTATTATGCAATGCATGGCTTGAAACGTTGCAATAATTATAACGTTTCAAATATATTGATATTACTACATGGTAAACCCTTCTTATACATGTGTATAGGGTGTAGTGTATCAATATAGTAATTCATTTATTTGTTAAGTAATGCTTGATATTTTAGAATTATTTTGAGACTGAAAGATTGCTTGATACATCACTGATCAAAATGAATAAAACGTTATGATGCTGCACGTATGTGAATTTAAATGCATTTAATGCACTGACAAACAAATTGCATTTATTACTTAAACACAATGATATTCACACAGACACTCCTTGCTTGAATTGTATAAGAATTGTAAGTGTAAAAATGATGTACTGTCATTAATAAATAAATGCTTCCACATAATTCTCATCAAAAAACCGGAGCCACATTGACTCGCTGTATATTTGATGAAGAATTCATGACATGTATTTTACATGTACAGAGATGTACAGTTTATTACTGCATGCATGCGTATATAATACCGAAATTTGTATATTACAATTTTCCAACCTTGAAATATGCACCATCGTATTATAAACCATGGCCGTGAATTTATGGTGCATAAAGTGCATACCATCTTTATTTCATTTCTTCCGAAACATTTGACACGTATATTGTTTGTAGCAAACAAAACAGATTTACAAATTACTGTAATGCAAAACACAATCGCATCGTTTAACATTCGCTTTTTATGTAGTAGGTAGGTATATCAATCGTCCTATACTATTTAGAAGATTTTTGTAACGTGAGAACAGTAAAATGAAATAAATGTTTAGGTATACACACATTTAAGTAGTGATGCACTTAATAAGAGCACATAAAACAATAAAACTGTTTGAGTTACTTTACTTGTCACTTCATGCTGCAGTGAATAAATAGAACCATTTTATTAAAAATATCAATATTAGTGAATTTAAGTGAGTTCAGGTTCAATTACTGTGTCATTGAGAAACAGATTCTATGTCATGAATGTAAATAATATGGAATTTATAGTTATAGTACTAGTTGTACTTAAGCATTATGCACATTCCCCCAAATTATTCATGTGTATTACATTCAGTCATGCAAGTTGATGTTATTACACGATTTCTGTTATACTTTGTGATAAGAAAAATCCAGGCCAGCAAAATTAAACTAAAAATATAAATGCCGAGATTACAAGGTTACTTAAGTACTAACACTGCTGTGAGTTATACGAGTTATTTCCCAACTTTTCTCGTTGGTTCGTTTCGAAAATGCAATCTCGTCTCTTTACGGTTTAAACATAATCGCATTGTACACTGAAAGGAAGGTGGATAACAGAATTGCACATACAACACAACAGATACCCGAATTGTGTAAGTTTTAGTACGTAAAAACGGTTTAGATGCATCCACAGAATAAACACATAACACACAGTGGTAATAAACTTAAAACGGGAATAAATGATATTGCTGGAAAATTGTAATTTATGAGCGACTGGGCAATCCTCCCGCTAGGCCTCTTTCTTCCCATATGCATCCATTTACATTTGCTGCTGTTGAGAAACAAACAGGAGAAGTGTGCATCCAGTACCGCAGTACCCAAATAACAAAACTACTACTACTACCACTTGCATGGCAGAATCCAGGGTTATTTAGTGTAGAGTAAATGTAATCTCTCCAAGTAAGTGTCAGAATGCTAGAAGTCTACCTAAACTATCCTGACAACGACCTACAGCCTTTTCTTGTAAGTACATAATATTATTTTCCTTCTTTTTCATTGCTCGTGTAGAAACACATAGTCTTCTTGACTTTTGTATGAATGCACATATCTCTTTAGAAACTTTTACTTCACACGAAATAATAAGTAACACTAAACGAACTGGACATTCATACACATGTACCTAACTAAATGTTTTTGTACGAGTAACAAATACAAGAGAAAATAATAATAACATTATCAGCATAATCTTCAGCACATTTCATTTTAGTCAGGACAGGCACCTTTGCTTATCTTTTAAAAGAACATTGCTCATTTCAAAAAATATCTTACTTTCAGAACCTTAGACATTTCCTTTATCGTATAATATAGGTACACACTCTACACACACAATTCACACAAATTCTGTTAATACATAATTATAAGAATAAGTTATGTTACAACAGATTTCTTCATGTGTCATAAATCGGATAAAATATTTCTATTTGTATCCTATCATAAGTATAAGAATGCCTTGGCTTTATGGTTTTATCCAAAAAGAATGTACACATTGCAATATTAAACACGATAAATTCTACACGAATAAGAAAAATGATTTATCGTATTACAAAAATCGCACTTTTGCAAGATATTTGCAAATAGTGTCATGCTACAAGGAAGAATACACAATGCCCATTCTTTTTCACAATCCATATATAAATGGTTTCCATAAAAATATGCACTGTGCTTCTAACGGTTAAAATTAAAGTCTTATATACAGACAGTATTAGGCATTTACATTTCAAACGACATAGGGAATTCAATTTTGAGAATTGTCTGTATATATACAAAATTACTGTAATGTAGTAAGTCATATTTGATTGCGTGCAGAGAAATTCGTTGTATTATCATTTCACCAAACTAATCAACCACCACTACTATATCACATTCATCAGTTTTAGCTCTATATGGTTTGCATTGTGCATCTACACAATGCAAGAGAAGATTACATGTAATGGAAAGAGGGATAGTCAGTGAAGGAAGGTATAGAGTATATAGATGGTCTCACATTTTGTTAAGTAACAGTAAATGGAAAAGTCGCTTCTTGGCTCATCCTTCATTTTGGTTTAAATTATTCAACTCTGCGACAGATTATTCATTACTGAACTATTAATCAGAGAATGCCAAGAGCTCCTTCTCATTTCAGCTGTTTTCCTCTAAACACATTTTCCATTGCAGTTCTTCCTGTATAACTCCTAAAACCATAAAATTTGGTACCTGATGTGATATCATGAAGATAATCACAACTTGTCAGCACACTCGTCATTAATTCTATTATTTGTAGTTTCTAGCCATATTCTCGCAGTCATGTCAAGTCAAGCCCAGTTTCTGGTGGTAGGTATTTAGCACAGTTTTGGTAATATCCCTACTAACCAATAGATTATACAATACTATACCTTAGGACGACATAAGGCCATAAGGTAGGCACATTGTGAGTGCACACACTACTAACATGTTTTTAAACATGCAAAACAGAATTTTTCATGCAAATGATGCCACGAAAGTATTAAGTATTGTAGCCTTCCGCTGCACTGGAAGTAATCAGTAATAAGTATCTAGGTAAGTTGTTATAGAAGTAAAGCTTCACTTTATTTGCACAGTTTGTTCAGTTTACGATGTACACTCGTCATCGCATGAATATTTCATATCCGTTAATCTAATCCAAAATGTAAATAATAGGTACATTCGATTTGCACAGCATATTTTTCATTCGGATGCGCCAAAACTGGCCAAAACTCATTGTCATTTATGTTACTGGAGTAATATTGTAGCTTCGTTTTATTATTACCACGAACATAATGGCACTGTATTTGTCTGTGGGTAAACATTATTGAATGTGCTTGAAAGTGGAAGGCCAAACCAGGTGTTGGCTAGATTAGATTACAAACTGTAGACGTTGCAGATGCAGCGTAATACCGTTTTATACGATGTATAAAAGTCAGAAAACTAAATGTAAGTCGATGGCTAAAGCTAAAACTCATTCATATGTAATGTGAATTGTATTATGTGTGCATACGACATTGATTTACTCAATATGGAATGGACAGCTAAATTTGCATCCTCATTATGGCTAAAAACAGCACACAATTCCAAGTAAAACGTACACCTGTATAGTAATTCCTGCGTTTTAGCCGGATGAAAAATTAAGTCTGGGGCATTGTGGTACTTATGAACTGAACTTAAGCTACACTCCATGTCGTAAATGCTAATTTTATTCATAATGTCGTAAGCTACCTTCATGTAAGGTATATACAGTTATTATGTAACGCACTTATAACACATCTGCGACCTACAGACATAATTACATTGATGATCTACATATTTTGCACATAATGTAAGAAAATAGACGTGAAGAATTTTATTTATGATCTTCTATCTGTAGTATGCAGGAAGTCTTATCAATTTAATAATTCGCCAGCAATTCTGCACATTTGTAAATATTTAAAACGATACTTAAACTCATATTAATATAGATTAGTATGAATGAGAGAGTGTACTACGTAGTAAACGCAAAGTTCTGGAGTACGGGGCGTTAGGAATTTTTACACGCAGTAGATTTTATGGTACACACAAGATCAAATGAATATGCTGTCATTTTGAAAATGAAATAAATTATGTATAGAGAGATGTACTCAGTTATTGATGGATTGCTGCAAATGTCAATGACAGGAAAGTAATGCCATACAAAACTCCCACTACAAACTAATGACCATAATACGTCCTTCTTTGCTGAACATTAGTCCGATTATTTTGCTGCATGTATATGTAAGTCCACTTATATATCTCCCATATTCAATGAATGTTCCTACAAAACTCATTTATTTTCGCTGTGCCGTAAGTAATCCTGTGTGCATTAATATATTACTATCTTCAGTAAATTCGATGTATTCAACTCAAGTAGAATGATGGAATTAGTAAATAATTAACAGAATTATTTAACAGATTACTGAAGAATGACTAATGAAAGAACATTGATGAAACCGACGCAGTAAAACTATATTCTTATAGTAGTACAGGAACTCACATATGTACTTAGAAAAACTATCAAAACCATCAATAACTACGAAAAACATAAAATTGTCAAATATTACACTGAAAAGGAATTTAAGCAACTTTGTTATTCTCTGGTATATCACTTACCTACTTTTCGTTTTCGCTGAATAGTTTACGGTTTGTTTTGAAACGTCGGTATGCATATGCATGTGTGTTAGAGTATAAGAAAGTTATGTGAACAAACGAGTCCACATAGAATGGAAATTAAACAGCGTTTTCGACAACAAGTTATCGAAACTCATAACATCTACTATTTACTAGGATAACTATGGATAATAATAATGCATACATAATCATTAAATAAGGAACATGAGTGAGGAAGGATAACAGGATGAGTGTCGAGTATTATGTTTTACTCAAGTTTAATTTTATATGATGTCGACCGACCGACACGAGCCTGAGAACGACCAAATGAGTAATGGTCTAATGGCTAATGGCATTGCTTTTCAATTCAGGCATTCCTGTATAAGATATAACTGTAGGCCTAGTACTAGAGGAACCATATACTGACAGAACAACTATATAATATATGGAAGTTCCTATACCAAAATGTATTTCCTTTCCAGTACTCCTACTAAGCTCTCTGAAACTACAGAGTAATAATATATTTTATATTCACAAAGTAAGATCTAAATGGAAAGCAAACATCCACTCAAAAGCATAAGAGTCTAGTCAACATTCGCAAGTACGTTACTTTACATACAACGAAGTGTATAGGAGGATTGGTGGATAGATGACTTATGCTTTGGAATGAAACAGTCTCAATATTCGTGTGTCTCCATGTAATAACATTGGATTTGCATGAGCAGCGGAGACAGAGAGTCACTTCTTTCCGCGTCCCCTACCTAACGATACACGGAATAAGATATGCATCCACTAAAACGCTCAAAACTATTGTCAAACTATTCCTTTAGTGTGGGCACGGGATAAAGTGTGTAGTTTAAACATCACTAAAACGCTTTTTCCCTTTCCTTCGTCTCATGACTCTGCTTTTTGCAAATCATGTACCAACATTAAATATCAATGCTACATCCAACTGTATTATGCGATATATTAAATCCTATTCCTTTAACAGCCAGTTGAAATGTAATATTTTGGAAAAATACCAATGAATTCCGCTTTAGTAAAATATAAAACAGTAATAAAACCGAAATTCTACGACAATGCTCCAAATGCATGTTAGGGTGAACGCATCTTGTACAATCTCACTAACATTTCTTTTTCTACCTATTTAGTTTGTACCTACGCTGCACACTGCGCGTATTCTTGTACAATCTCAAAAACTTTTTAAGAGTACAGAAGAACGCTAGATTACATGATCTACATAATTCTTTCTTATTGACAAATAAATACTTTTCTACTCTTTAAAGTACATCGGTTTTGCAATGAACAATATTTTGTGCAAAGTGCTATTTGTAACATTAAGCCTTTTTATTTGAAGAGTAAAATAATTTTTTAACCCATCATATTGACAAATTACGAAGAGTGAAGGCTGTTTTTGAAGACTAGATATCCAGACTCTGGTGACAATAATCCTTGACTTTCACACTATGTTACACGCGCTGATTACACTCGCTAACAAACTCTTGGAAAAGGATAAGAACTACTTGACTCTGTTCTTGACACACGTTTCCGAATAAGAGAAGGCAATTAAAATCTGTGAGTCAATTTATCAAATGTAAGGCAATGCAAAGCAAAATGTCACATTGCAATGTGTTCAGTCATCAGATTCACAGTGATCGAAATCCTTTACTAGAAACTAGACACGTATTTGTATTTTACTAACAGAACAAATCCATCCATAATCCATATCACTAACAATATATGGTTCTGGCATTCTACTAGAGAGTATCACGATTCCTGGAAAACTAATACATCTAGGTCATTTCATCATACATGCTGATACTACGATCGTATCTGTTAAATATTTTTGATATCAATTAAGCATTTAGCAGAAACGAACTAATAAATTACAACAATTTATATTCTAGTATAGCTATATATTTAACCTTTTTACTTGACAACTTTATACGTAAATAGAAATAGCAAGACCAGTCATGTAAAAAATACCTATAGAAATAAATTTCATTATGTTGAATGTAATTGCGTTGTATGAACAAATTCAATAAAAACATTCTCCATTTTCTGCCCTATATACTAATATACGCAACATACTCCTATGAGTATACAGTTTAATTTCGTTTAAGGGTTATTCTACAGTTTTGTTTTCTAAATAAATATTTCAGGTTTACAACACGCTTATACAGTATTTATATGGAGTGCAGTAAGTATATGGATATAGTTTAAGTATTAGTATTAATATAGCATAGTATTATTATTATAAAATAAAATAACACTGCTTATATACAGAGTAGTTTAGTATGATACAATTGCTGTAGGCGTAAAATGAGACTCACGTCTTACCTGAATGGATTCGATAGTTGAGATGCAGGGGAGCACGGACTGCCAGACCTAAAGCCAAAAGTCAACCGCGAGGTAAGAAAAGACCGAAAAGTCAAACCACCTCTGCTGTTTAGCTTATTACTAAATCTTCTAGGTGTGTAGTCGTCGTCGTGAACTGAATGTGAGTCTTATTGCTAGCACCGCCACACACTCAGGAGCACTGAGCGAGATTCCACGTAAAAGTCAAGTGAGTTGAAAGAAGTTCCCCGTGGATACGCAAAGATAAATAATAGAGAGTCAGAGAGAGAGAGAGAGATGAAAAGCGACTGTGAAAGCGAACTGGGAGTCACAGGCTACTTGGTACTCTTCGGGTAGTGCAAATAATATTGAAAAGATGATGTAGGTTGTGGAAGGTGGTGGTGGTTCCGGGAAGGTAATGTGTAGCAGCTCCCTAGGTAATCTTCGGTGTATTTTCGAATCAGAGGGAAGAATGCATATACTTAAGTAGATATATCTGGAGTGCAGAGCTGACAATGACAACTTTTTAGCAAACACAGGACAGGTCTTTTGTCATCATCGTCGTCAGTCACCAAACCAAAGCATCTCTGGATATTATCCACTGGAGCATTGGAAGTGAAACTAACTCGACGAAACGAAATCCTTTATTTCAGTTCAGTGCAGTTCGGATTAGAGAAGAGCCGCAGTGGTAGTAGTGGTGTATTGAATACTACACACTTCTATACTTGTCAAGTCTGAACAAACAAAGCAAAACTAAAGAGCTGCAAACGACGAAAGTTTTTCGCAAATTTTCAATTTGCAAACGCACGCACGTTTAGTGTATTACAGTGCTGGTTTCTTTTTTCCTCAACCTTTCTCGTACTTTCTCTCCCTGTACGTTTCCCTGTAATTGCCCTTGAGAGTACAGCAGCAGCAGATGAGATTTATTTCTTAGTGAGGGAGACGAAAGGAGATGAGATGGAAAAGTTCGCTCTCTTCTCTCTCTTAATACTATTTCGTATTCCTGGCCAAAAATCGAAATAGCTTTTAGTGTATTCTTCTTCCAGTTTTGCAACGATGTACTTTTATTATCCTTTGTAGTTGTGTGTGATGTACTTGTATGTGGATTACTCTACATATAATAAATACAAACGCAGTAGTAGTCAGTAGTAGTAGAGTTCTGCTAATATTGTGCAGTAAATGTCATGCAGGAAGTACCTACTTGTGTTAGTAAGGTATATTGTATGATGTGAGAAAAGACACGACGTATCTAGTAGTCAGGAATAAGAAATGAGAAAAAGAAATGCCAGTAAGTAGTTCTCTGTTATGGTCCAGTTGTATTTGTATTGAGAATTGAGAAATAAGAAGTGTTGAGATCGAGAGTACCTATAAGTTGAGAATGATTGAAATGATGGAAAGCTTAGCAAAGATTTTTCTCTTTACGAGACAGATTGTTATTTAATTTGATTATTGTTGGAGTGTTAATGGATTTTTTCTGTAATTCAAAGTCAAGGTGAAAGATTGGTAATGGCAGAGAAAGAGAAAAGAGTGCCAACTGTATGTGTGAGAGAAGTCCTTGTAGTATTGTGAGATTTCCAAGTAATGCCCTGCTAGTATAGGAACTGATATGAAATGATGACTTTTAGGGAGGTTGACAAATCGTAGTGCAATATTTATCTAACGTTCAGACGATACTTGCGTTTGCAGCACCCTAATAAATATCTCGTGTATAGTTCTTAGTTCTTAAGAGCAGCAGAAAAGGGTTGAATTATACGTATAATGTTACCTAGCTGACTTTTATATGATTTTATATGTCCTTTATATGTCCTAATCGAAGTGTTTTATATGATCAGAGATAAAGTAGTGATCGAGTGAGTGAATGAGTGAGTGAATGAGAGTGTCTGTCTGTGACTCAGGGAACTTAACGTGAGACTGAGAATCAAACTTGGCTAAGCCTTTCCTTTTCCTCTTCTGTAGTTTCAACAAGAGGCTTCACTCCTGTTTCCCTTTATACATCCAAACCATTCATACTACATATACATCCACCAGAACAGCAGCAGAAACGGTTCCTGCCGTCATCATGTACTTTTACTACTGCTCCTTCCACACAACACCATGTGCCTATAAAGAACTAATCCATATTCAACTTCAGCACCAGAACTCTTCTTCTTCCTCCTAACAACCGTAAGTTCACTCAACAAAAGCATAACGCTTTCCATTTCGTGTACATTGTTTGTGTGTATGAGCAACGTGTCCTATTCTCATCTGTGTGCACTGCCGTATAGATATCAAACCAACTCCACAAGAACGTTCAATGAGAAAATTACATGCTTTTAATGCTTACGTTCGTATAATGTAATCAGTTTTGTTCGCTTCGTTTCAAAAACAACGCGAGCTGACGTTTTGTGTGTTTTAGATAGATGCGACAAGGCATGTTCAGCTCACGAACATAATACGTAGACTAGACATCCATTTTACATAAACAGTTGTGTAATACACATCTCATCCTTGTTTTACGAACTGTTGACTATTAATGTAACTTTAAACTTTATAAAAAATATGTACCTGATAATACATACTATAAGTAATTGGGTTTATACTGAATTGGATAATATGGAAAATTGCTGCTACAGGCAAATAATATTATTGTAATGCAAAACCGTTTTTAATCAATCGAGTGCTTATACATTTACATATTAGCAAGGCATTTTGAGATTATAGCTTGAATTTAATGCAACTACTTCCATCAACTGGTCATTTAATCAGCTTTTCTGCAGTTTGAGTGTTTGTAAAGGAAATGTAGGCAATGCACAAGGTAAATGCACATTTTTAATTTCAGCCACCTGAAAGGATACCTAAAGTCATTTGTATCGCTTGAAAATAAACTTTTTCGACTATATACTACATAGCCTAGGTAATTCGTGTACATTACAACAAGAACTACAGATGCGAATAATTACAGCTTGCACATTCGTTCATATTATATTATTTGTAAAGTAGTAATGTTGCTGTGAGTAGAAAGCATATTTTGCAACACATACTTTGGCGATATGTACCTAATGTAAGACTTAGTTTGGCACTTACGAAGTTTTTTCTACCGCAGCCGATGGAGTAAGTGGAATGTTACAGGGAAAGTTTTCTATGCATTAAAATGCACTTTTAGTTTTGTAAAAGTATTCAAGGAAAGCAATATAAAGCGCGATTATGCTCAGTTCCACAGAAACTTGCCTTGCATGAAACCGACACTTGGCTCTTATCTTTGCACATATTCCAAACATACCTTCAGCCACACTCATTTTAAGAAACTTTATTCGCCTTCTTCTCCAGCTTCCACTGACTTAGACACAGACACGAGAGTTTCTATCTACGCTTTTCGGTTTACTTTTAATAGCCATAACCATGCTCGGGCTATTTAAGTTGATTTTTCTTGAAAGCTTGTTTGTGCCGATAAAAACTCGTCCATCCTTTATGATTTCCACTCAGCACACTCCCACTACACCGTTCAATAATATTATGCACTACATCTTCCCGTGGATTGGTCTCGTGGCTCTAGTTCTCCACGTTTCTTACCTCTCTCTCTCTCTCTCTAGACAAGAAACACTCTGTTAATCATATACGAACCATACGGATGTTGATTATACAATAAACTACTAAATGCCTCTTAAACATATACAATACCCCCATATGCATTCTTATATTAAAATCAAGAGTGAAGGCATAAATACACCTTAACAATAAATAAGACTGAGAGAGAAGGGAAAAAAGTACTCCACACAACAACTACTAGCACTAACTACAGATTGTAACAACTTGAGTGTCCAAGCTCATCTTGAAGAAGATGTAGAGTACAGGAAAAATAATGTACAGACTCCCGCAACATCCTGAGAGCTGATGAACCCGCCCTACATTTATTCGTACTTATGACTCTGCCACCATATAATACAGCCTCGAGTAAAGGCCACTTACCACTACATACCACTTCTATCCTCAACAAGCCTCAGCACAGACTTTATTTCTTCCATTACTTATTATAACTCTAGTATGGCTCCTATATACGTAGTAAAGACACTACCACCATTTATAACACAGCAAAAAACATACACTACTGTACTTAAGGCTGGAAGAAAGGCCACTTAGAACTTTAGCATGCTACAACAACTTACATAAGTAACATAGCCCTACATATTGCTCAAGTTGGTTTTGCTACACACAAGTTATAATATTGCAATGTCAGGTAAAGTGGTAAGTAGATATAATAAGCTTGTGTGTAAGTATAACCAGGCTTTTACACATAAAAGACAAGAAGAAGAAATAAGTAAGGTAGTGTTTTTGTTGTGGTGCACAGGCTGATGCCCCTGCCTGTAGCTCTGACTTTATCGTCTACAATCAATACGCATTGTTCCGACAATACCTCTATAGATATCTATTGTACTTTACATGACTTACAAATAAGTTACCCTCATACAGAAGCATTTTGGTATAATGGGATGTATGTGTAAGTAGAAAAGAGTATAGGTAACTTTACTAAAAAATTGGCCATTGGCTTATTTTGGCTTTGATCGTTGTGGATTCTAAGTTCATCTTGGCAGCTATGTTTTCTCGTGCTCATTCTTTTCTCGAATGAGATATCTTTATCTTCATATACACTTTGAGAATAAGGACGAATAAGAAACGTATTCTGGTTGCTAGTATGTGTTTCGCCGCTCCGGGATGATTTTTCCTGTGAGATCAAGGGAATTGGGCTGGATGTTACTTTTTATCCTGTTCATTTTCCATTACACAAGCCATTTTTGTGTATACATACCTCACTCAGCAGATCAACACTGACATAACCCAAGCATAAGAAAGAACCAACTACTCACTTAGGATTTTCCTCGTAGTGAACAAAACACAAATGCACTTCTTTAGCTAAAAACCTAAAGTTCTATATGCTCACCGTTGCGTTTAGCTTGTTGTAATACTGACACTGATAATGCCTCATGAGAAAGTGCGTAAGAAAAATTTGCTCGTGCATTGTGTGGTATGAGTATGTACTTGTAACTTTTACGGTCATAGGATAACTTACATAATAAGATAACCAATGTTATTGTATGATATGTTTGTGTAGTCAATGATACGTAGTGTGTTATGTATACATAACAAGAAAAAGGGCAAGTTTACTTTGTGTTCACCTACGACGAACTAAAGATAAATAATGACAAGGTTTTTGCCTTGAGTTAAGTCGTTGCACGTTAATAGAAAGCACACACAGTGAAGATTTTCTAAGTCCAAGATAAATGACCAAATCCAGTCTGAATAAGAAACAGATAAGAGGGCATTGAATTGTGTAATTTACAAGAGATACTGACAATGAGTAAGAGCAAGAGCATTTTTATTTACTCTTGTGTCTGTGTCACTGACAACTTCATTTGTTCCTTTAGTCCTAAGTTAAGTATAAAAACTCAAACTCAAATCAGTTTTACGGCTACTTGTATTGATTCAATTCACAGTCTACCATTCAAATAATCTTTCATTCAATTTTTTCTACAAGTGAATACTATAGGTTGATTTGCTTTATATAACTCATAAAATCTAGACTAGATAAAACTGCATGCAAACTGCAAAGGAATTTCATGAAAGTGAAAATATCCATTTTAATAATGCCAAAATGCCAATGTCTACATTTTATTACTTATATCCGTGTGTAGCTAAAAAATGCATCTCACGTGTCCACAGAAAACAAAAGCTATTCCAATTGCAGTATAGGTGAAAGATCAATGAATCAACCTCATCAAGAATCAACGTTAGAATGATTAACTTACAGTTTATGCGCTTACACATAATTGTGTACAATAACAACAGCTAACTGGGTCGATATGTTTAAATACCAATAATAAATCGACAACCTGTATTTAAGCGTGACAAATCGAAATCTACGTAGTTTAGTTATGTTGATCTATATGAGTGCATATAGGACACGCACTCTATATATACATACTCTATATTCTGTATATGAGACAAGATATCAACATATTGATTATTTAATAGCAGCACATTACAACAGTACATGCAACACACTTTTACCAAGTAATGTTATAGGTAGGTGTACTATAAGATTGAAGAGTAAAGGAGCTACACGCGGTTGGAGATTGACTATCCCATTACACTTTGTAAAAGCGGCTTTGCGGTCAAAGTCACATAAAGGCACATGCAGAAAGAAGCACATCTTAACTTTACATTGTTGCATAGTTAAGTAATTCAGGTGTGTATTAATTATTACAAGTAATAAAACACCTACACCATTGCAATTGATAAACTAGGTACTGTTATACTGTATACTACTAATAACTATAAATAAATACCTATTTATATATATTAGGAATATTATTTTTATTTGTTAGCTCGTGCTAGAGGCCGGCCCCCAACCCAAAACCCAGAAATTGGGCCAACCCAATCCGATTTGGGTTGGGTTGGGTTTCAGTTTTTTCGAAGGTCATTAAAAATGGGTT